>JAMPIO010000090.1:0-419299 GCA_024699865.1 Aphelenchoides fujianensis | reverse complement strand
CTTCGACGCTGGATGTTGGAGTGCCGTCTCGTGGACGTTCTCCTGGATCCAGCGCGGCAGCTTCTCGCGCTTGTCCCGCTGCCCGCACCGTGCAATTGGGAGTGAGTGGTGGAGGGGTAGGGAGAAAGCGGCGAGTGCACGGGGATGAGGGGCAGCAGAGAGAGGCCAAACAAGGCCCTGCCCTATGCACAAGCGAGAAGATCGACAGTGGAGTGGAGGGGAGAAACCCGCAGCAGGCCTGCTCGAAAAGAGTCTCCAGTCACTGAAGAATTGAGCACACTCCATCCACCCACACAACAGAAAGAAAGCAGCTTACGCGGTCGGCGAAGACCATGAGGCTGTAGTCGGTTTTGCCGCGCAATTCGTCCCACGCACTGGCCGCGTGGCGCATCGCGTCGAACGTGAGGAAGTCGTTCTCCTGAGGGGGAAATACAGAGAAGTGAGCCAAATAGACGTACTTGATGTCGAACTGGTCGCGAGGGATCGCAGGCGGGGCGCGCAGGCACCGACCGGGTGCTGCTATCGGCATGCCGATCATGATGACGGCGCGCTCAAGTGGTGGGCGAAGTCGATGCCCTCGCAGACCTTGCCGCGCGCCACGGAGAACAGGATGGCGTCCGCCGGACCTCGGCACGCCTGGAATGCAGCGCTGCAGCGCCATGGACGTTCGGCGGCGTTGCGCGTCTTGACGAACAGCAGTTCCTCCTTCAGGATCACGTCCAGAAGCGCTACAAGGTACGGGAGTCGATTAGAGCGTTCAATTCATTGAAACCACGCGCCTGTCGTACCAGGTGGCGACGACGTCCTCCATGAAGGCGTAAAGGCAGGTGAAGAAGATGACGATCCTGTCCGGGATGATGGACGCCATGTCGAGGATCAGCGAGCCGTAGTTGCGGATGATGGGGACGGGTCGGAGCGCGACTCGAAGCGGCTGGTCAGTCCACCTGTCGTTGCCTTCGAGACGACCATCGCGAGATGCAGGGCCGCCCCGCGTCATCGTGAGCGACCGCGAAGCCATCACCACCGGCTCGAAGTCCAGGATCTTCGGGCAGATCTCCAGCGGCGACAGCGTCTGCAAGTGGGAGCGGTAGGGGTTTCGCCCAGCGGAAGTGGACAAAGGGGATGCATCAGACGATGACCGCCCCCGCACTCACGCCGGAGGTGATGACGGTCTGGGAAGCGGGCGAGGACGGGCTTGAGGCGACCAGGCGTCCATGCAGTTCAGGTGCACGAAGCAGTCGTGGGCGCCCGCGCCGCTGCCGGCCGCTGCCGTGGACCTTGACCTCTCGGAGCCGGCCTTCTGCCTGGGCCGCCCTGGCGGCGTCCGGCCGCTCGCCCGAACAGGTCGCCCGGCTCCACGATCACCGAGAAGCCGCGCGCGTACGTCGAGACGAGCGTCGCCAACGTGGGCTTCACCAGCGCCGACAGGTCCGACACGTCGGCCAGCTCGAGCGTGCGCGCCAGCGACGCGAACCGCTCCGCGCAGAACCGCAGCGGCTTCCGGTCGGTCGCCATCTCGCCCTTCAGGTCCTGCAGGAAGGCGGGCGAGCAACTGCACCACCCGCGACCGCATCTGGTGCCTGAAAGAATGCGGCATTGCGAGCCTGAGCGGGAAGTCGCGCGGGCAAGATTCGTATCGCTGACGAGGAGTGCAAAAAGGTGAGATTAAATAGAAGGGGATTTTTGGCGGGAAGAAAGAGGATCTCGATTGATCGAAGGATGGGGGCAAGCGGAGGGGGCTGCGAAGAGGGATGCATTGGCGAAGAGTTTGAGAAATACTGCCTGATCAAGAAGAAAGAGCAATTCACCTGAGTGAAGTCTGATCGACCGAGTAAACGGGCGAAATCACTCCTTTCTTCTTGAACCACTCACAAGAGAAAAGAGGTGAGTTTAACACAAAAAAGCAAGAAAAACCGCGATTGAACGAGTTAAAAGAGTGGACAGAAAGACCCTTGCCTGCAGTGGCAGGCCCGTTCAGCGGGAGAACCCCTTTCTAATAGAGAAAGTGAAAAGCACTCTCCGCTCTCACTTGTCCACTTTAAGAGACACAGTAAGCCAGACCTCGGAAGATGTTCTATCCATGCAGAAGCCGTTTTCATCCATTCGAAAGCGGGAAAGAAACCACCCGCTTTCATCTGCTCACTCACAAGAGCGAACGGAAGCTCTCACCGGCAAGAACCCCTACCCATCGCCGCTTACTTGAGGTACTCCATGAGGCGGCGGAGGAAGACGAGGAAGAAGTCGCGGTGCGGGATGCTGCCCGGGACGGCCTCGTCGAGGATGGCGTCGGGCAGGCACCGGGCCGGCCCATCGTCGTCCAGGCGCGCTCCTCCTGCACGCGCCGCAGGTTGTGCACCAGCCGGTCGTACTCCTCGTCGAAGCCGCTCGCGGCTCTCCGTCTTCAGCTTGCGCACGCGCCGCCCCAGCTCGTCCAGATTCTTCGAGCACCGCTCCAGCATCCTAAGGGTTAAATCGTGAGTCGTATAATGCGTCCCCGTCCGATCAACGGTTGGACCCAAGCCGGGGGTCATCGGCTACCCGCAGCCCCAACATCCGCCCGAAATGCACGAAAAAGTCGAAAACCCTCCACAGCATCCCCCACTCGAAGAACCCTCGGAACGCACGAAACAGCCCCGAAACAACGCACTTGCGGCTGAGGGTGACGCTCACGGACTCGATGCAGACGTTGTCGATGTCGTGGGCCCTCGTCGAAGACGGACCGCAGGCGCGCGGCGACAGCTCGCGGCTGACCATCCTCGGCGATCTTGGGGTCGAGCACGTAGTGGTAGGAGTAGACCACGACGTGCGCCTGCTGGACCGCCTGGCGCGCCACGAAGTAGGGGCAACAGCAACGGCGCTCGCCGAAGTCGCGCAGGTCGGCCAGGTTGTGGGACGCAGGCGCGGTAAGCTGCACGCCGCCGTCCTCCAGGTCGAGCCGCTCGAAGAACTCGCACGTCGGCAGGCGGGGTTGAGGTCGTGCCCGCGCGCGCTGGGAACGACGCCGTCAGGTTCTGGCAGGCGCCGTCGATGGCTGCGCCCTTCTTCAGGCCCACCACCGGCGCCTTGATGTACAGGTTCTTGCGCGCCGAGAACGCCAGGCACAAGAAGTCGGGCGCCTTCTAAACGGAAGGAGATAGGTGAACGAGTAATCGGCGGCTTACGCCCTTGACGGCCTCGTACCAGCGGAGAAGGTTGCGCAGCTCCTCCACGCACTTCTCGATCTCGGGGATGGTGTGCGGACAGGACGAGCGTCGAGCCGGTCCGGGCACGACCACCGTACGCGACCACCACCGACAGCACGACACCGCTCTGCCCGTGCCCGACGGCATCTCCAGCAGGCAGTGGCCTGAGGATGAAGAGAGTCAAGGTCGGAGGCGCGAGACCTCTCTGGCGTCCAGCGACTTTCGATCGCCCATGTAAGGATCTGCTCGGGCACGCGCCGTACGAAAGTACACGGCCAGCCCGCCGATGTTGATCCTGGAGGGACTTGTACTTGGCGATATTGATGGAGGGAACTCACTTCATTCTGTCGGCCGGCTGGTTCGATCCGCTAGTTAGTCCACTCGATGCAAACCCGGGATCCCCCGAATTCTTTTATGGCGCTGAAAGCGCGGACGGCTGAGCGCGCAGAATTTCGCAATCGAGCGGCGTCCGTTGGGGTGGCGCCTTCGCCATTCGCTGCTCTCTCTCGTCCAGTAATTCCCGTTCTAATCATCCCCTACATTTATTGAGCGTGAGAGAGAGAGTGCGGGCAAGAGCACTTGGCTGCTTGCCCGATATTTCAGCCAATCCAATCCGCTTACCGCCCTGACCGCCCCGTTTAGTGAGGAGGGCTGCACGCGCTGCCAAATCTGCTGGCCGGCGGCTGCGCGTGCAGAGCGGCCGCATCGTGACGCGATCGAGTATGATGAGCGGACGGACGAGGCGGCGGCTGCTTCGTGCGGGCGGCCGCGGACGAGGCCGAAGCGGCCGCTCGGCTGCCTGTACGGCGAGGGCTTGCCACATCCATTGAATTCTCTCGCTTGCAGGGGAGGAGGTGCGCGAGGAAGGCGGCGAGGTGGAGTCGCTGCGCGCCCACTCGCTCTGCCGCTGCCTGCCGCTGGGCGTGCTGCGGAGCGGCCGCTGCCGTACGCGCGGCCGGCCGTTGACCGCGCCGGCGTCCACCTGCCGAACGTGCGCTTCGAGCCGCCGCTGCCCGCCGCCACGCGCGCGTTGATCCAGACGGCGGCCGCTGGCTCCGCCAACAACAAGATCGTGCTCGTGTTCAAGCGCCGCTTCTGGCCCGACGGCCCCTTCTTCGGCCGCGTCAACGACAAGCCGTACGCTCCATTGCTCCATTGAATTCACTCTCTCCTCGTGCAGGTGTGCGCGCGGCGAGTTCTTCCTGTCCTTCGCGGCGCCTGGCGGTACGGCGCTGACGCGTGGCGAGCGGCGCCGCCGCCAACCTCAGCGATCCTTCAGCAGCAACGCCTGCACGATGCGCGCTGTCATGCCGGTGCTCGCGCGGATGTTCGGCCGCAGGTCCCCAACCAGCGACATAAGGAGGCTTCTTTCGATTGATCCATCTGCGAGCCCGAGCAGGTGATCGCCACGCGCTGGCACGGAAATGAGCAGACGTACGGCTGCTTCCAGTACGTGCGGGTGGGGCTCGGACGAGGACTTCGCCGCGTTGGCGCAGCCCGTGTTCGTGCTGTGCCGCCGCCCTCGCATCGTAGGAGGCAGCCCTCGCGCGCCCCTTCTCTCCACTTCGCCGGTGACCACACCAGCCGCGAGTTCCCCGGCCGCTCAGCAGCGCCTTCCTTCTCCGGCCTGCGCGAGGCCGCCCGCATCGCCGACTTACCACCTGGCGCGCGTCAACGCGCCCTGCCCAACCAGGCCGAGTTCGAGCGCCTCGCCGCCTCCTTTGCTGTCCGTCTCCAGCCGCCCAAGACGTACGTTCAATGGACTTTTCTGTTTGTTCATTCGTTCGCTGCAGCGGACTGGACGTGTCCATTTGAGGACTAAATAAGGCAGATCGTGTCGTTGAACGTGCTGGTGTGGATGGTGGATCGAGAAGAAGAGTGGAACTCGGGCTAAAGGAATGAATTAGGAGCTCTCGATCGTTTAATGTAGGACGGAAGGGGGGAAAAAAGGTGTTCTCCTCGAAGGTGTTGAACCAAAGGAGAGCAATTGTTGAGCGGAACAGTCGAGGCGAATTGCCAGCCCATCTTCCGCCCAGTCCGAAGTCCCCTCCTATATTCTTTCCGCTTGCTGTGCGTTCAGCGGTCGTTGTGTTAATCTTCCAGTAAGAACGGACGGCACGGATCGGCACAACAGACTCCATGCTACGTTCTTCCTTTCCAACCCTTCAAAGCCAGCAGACGTACACGCGATCCATGGCTTCCGGCAGTTCCCAACACGCTGTTGATCGATTGCTTCCTTTGCTTCAAATAGGTAGCATTCGTCCGCTTTAACTTGCTCCTATCGAAGAGAACCTGTTGCCGTTTTTTGCGGTCCGTCAGTTCCAACTACGGTCTCAGCTTCCATCACCGTCTCACCGAAGCATTCAGCCGCTCTACTCGTCCTCAACGATCGAATCGCTCTTGTTGACGTCGCCTTTGTCAGCGCCTGCCCCTGACCAAAGCCCCCGGTTCTCGTTCTTTTTTTCATCCCCCAAGAACTCCATTCGGAAGCACGCGAGTAAACGCTGTCCCATCCCATTACTCAAGCCTGTCCGCAACGACCAACTGATCTCGATCTATGCGAACGGGAACAAAAGTTAGACGAGCGAAAGGAAGGAACGAAGTAGTGGACTGAAGGACTGGAGGTGAGTGGACGAAGGCGGTAAGTGCGGGGCCCGTACGGAAAGAGAGCAAAGGGGAATGCAGCCGGAGGATGCGGGAGAAGGATGCAGCAACAAACGGAAGGAGGAATGGGAAGAGGACTGATGGACATCACGTTTATTCGATCAGGCGGTGGACTCGTGGGCGTGGGCGCAGCCGGCGGGCGGCAACACGCGGGCGGAGAGGTCGAGCTCGTCGGCGTGCGGCTCGAGGGTGCCGAGGGCGATGCGGGCCTGCAGCTTGATCTCCAGGTCCTCGTCGCCGGCGGCCAGCGTGCTGCAACCGCTCGCGCTCGAAAGGCCGCCCACTCGGCGTCCTCCACCGGCTGACGCACGCGGGCGGCGCGCAGCAGGCGGACGATCGAGCAGAAGAACTGCCGCACGTTCCGCACACCCGAAGCCAAAGGATTCAACACAAATTCGAGGAACGAACCGTCAAGGGAGACGGCCCGCAGGCGGTCCTTGAAGAGCGCCGTGAAGAGCGGCGCGTCGAGCAGCTCGCGTCGCAGCAGCGCCTCCATGAGCATCGCGAACCTGCAGCGGGCGGAGTGAGTGAGCGGGAAAGCCAGCCAGGAGCTTACGACTGGCGGTTCCTCCACGACTTGGAGTCCGCGAAGCCGCGACGCGCAGTCCCGCAGCAGGCCCTCGGTGAGCGGCCGCGAGTCGGCGGCGTCGGTCGGCTGGCCGGCGGCGCGCGCCGCCTCGTGCTTGGCGCCACGAACATCGCGAGCAGCGCCGCCAGCAGGTTCACCGCCGCCTGCCGCACCTCGGCCGTCCGCTCTGCAACGACAGAAGGAGATGAGCGAGAGAGGAGCGTCTTGCCGGTGGCGAAGCTGAGGGCGAACGGGACGAGGAACTCGTCGCGCCGGGTACGGCTTGAACAGCTCCACCATCAGCGAGAGTTGCCTGCAAACAGTGGACACAAGAGAACAAGCAAGAAAGCGTACTGGATGAACTCGTGCCGTCGCCGCCAGTGGCCCTCGACGGTGTTGAAGCAGGCGAGGCGGGCGGTGAGCTCCGGCCGCCGCTGCTCGTGGACGGCGCGGAAGAAGGCGGCCAGGCGCGGGAAGAGGCCCGCCTGCACGTCGGGTCGTTGTCGGCCAGGCGCGCGAACACGGGCACGAGGTCGCGCGTGGCCTGCTCTCGCCCACGATCGCCGCCACCTCGCGCAAGCGAAGCGCGCGATCGTCGCCCGCACGGCCGCGTCGTGGGAGGCCGCCAGACTCAGGAAGATCGCCTTCACGAAGAGCCACCGCTCGGCGCCGAACGTGAACGCGATGGCGGGGAAGGCGTGCGCGAGGATGGCGTTGTGCCGGTCCGTCGGCTCGTGCGCGTCGTGCGCCTGGAAGGTCTGCAGCGAGTCGAGCAGCGGCTGCGGGATCGCGTCCTGGGCGCCCGCGAAGTAGGCGGCCTGCTCGCGGGCGTCAGGAGCGCTGCACGCCCTCCTCGCCGACTGAAACGAGCCGAGTGAGCGAGGAAGCGGCCAGACGCGCGCCGAAGAAGTGGGCGAGCAGGAGGGCGCCGAAGAGCGGCGAGCGGCCCGCGAGGGGGCGGCGGACGGCGCGCTGCACGGCCGCCAGCAATCGGAAGCAGAACGAGCAGCTGGGCGGCTGCGAGGAGCAGCAGCAAGCCGGCCGCATCGCTGGGGTCGGGGGACATCCGGGCGGGCGAGAGTGCAAATGAACGAGAGGGAGGGCGGGCGCGGGACTCATGCAAACGGCGAACTCACTCGGCGGGAACTCCCGGGTGATCGCCGGCATCAGCGGGGGAGTTGGCGGTTGGGGTTTGACTCCCGCACGGCGAGCGCGTTCTGCACGAAAAGCGTGAGAGCGCGGAGGATGACAGGAGGACACACATGGACGAGGGACAGGGAGGGACGGCGGACAGAGAGGACGGAAGGGACAACACACCCAATGACAAATACAGCACATGCAACAAACCGATCAAACAGAGAACTTACCGGTTGTTCGGCGA
The DNA here is from genome assembly GCA_024699865.1 of Aphelenchoides fujianensis. Taxonomy (NCBI): domain Eukaryota; kingdom Metazoa; phylum Nematoda; class Chromadorea; order Rhabditida; family Aphelenchoididae; genus Aphelenchoides; species Aphelenchoides fujianensis. The sequence goes on along the minus strand of JAMPIO010000090.1, from coordinate 411,504 downwards.
CCTGGCGGCAAGGACGGTACGACGCGACGCGCTTCGGCGAGCCGAACAGCCGGCGGGGGCGACGGGCGAGCGGGGCGCGTCGGCGGGGCGGGCGGTCGGCCCTGCAGCTTCAGCGAGGAGAGGAGGGCGGACGGCGAGGCGCCCGACCCGCCGGGCAGCGCCTTCAGCGACGACCACTGCTGCACGAAGCCGGCCGCCGACGACTTCACGTTGCGGAAGACGGTAGCCCAGCGCCGACGACTCGCCGGCCGGCTGCGGCGAGAGCTGCGCGTCCACCGTCGCCTCGGTGGCCTCCGCGCCGTCGGCCGCCGCGATCGCGACGCTCGTGGGCGACAGGCGGCGCGCCAACGGCGAGCTGCCGGCCGGCAGGCGAGGACGGCGAGCGGCGACTGCGGCGACGGCGGCGCCTTCCGGCCGGGCGGCGTCTGTGGGGGCGGCGGGCGAGTGACGGGGCGGGCGCCTCCGCCTCCTCTGCCCACGCCTCCAGCTCCTGGTCGTCGTGGGAAGGCGGCGCGGGATGGCGAGCGTCGTGGGCGACTCCTTCCGCTCCAGCGGCACCACGCCGCGCGGCAGGCCGCCCGCGAGCGCCACAAGGCGGGCGGCGACTGGCCCCGGCTGCAGGCGGGTGGGCGGCCGCGCGGGCAGCCCGACGGCGAGCAGCGGCGAGTCCGCCGGGATCAGCGCCCAGCACTCCTCCACGTGTTCAACAACCTCCTTTTTTCGCCCTTGGCGTCCCAGAGGGGAGGAAGTCGTGACGCGGTCCCGACACCGTCGGCTCCTCGGCGGCCTTCAGCTCGCGGAGTTGAGCGGCGGCATGTGGGCGGCGTTCGGGTTCGAGGCGAGTCGCCCTCTTGTCCAGCCTGAAGCGGGCGGCGGGGTGAAGGCGGCGGGCGGACGGCACTCACCTCGTCGTCGTCGCGGAAGGAGCAGTCCAGCGGGCTCTCCTCGTCCTCCTCCTCGTCGATGGCCAGCGGGGCGCGTGAGCGGTCGAAACTCCGCCCGAACGGCTCATCGGCGTCGCCGTCCGACTCCTTCGCTCCGAGTCGAGGGGGCGGGCGGCCGGGCGCGTCTTCGCGTCCCACGGCATCCGGAGCTGACGGCGGCCGCCCTGAGTCGCCTCGGCCGCCCGCCACCTCGCGCAGGAAGGCGGCGGTGGAGGAGAGCGAGGAGGCGCTGGAGGCGAGCGACGAGTCGAAGGCGCGCTGCGTGTCCTCCGCGTTGTCCGCGCACTCCAGCTCAGCGAGGGTACGGGCTCGTCGCTGATGGACGTGCAACGAGCGAATGTAAGATAAACGAAAAAGATTCATCGGCTCGCTGACCTCGCCCTCGTCCGCGGGCGGCTCCACCGGCGGCGGCGGCCGCGGACGACGCGCCCGTCGCGCAGCTCGAGGCCCAGCGGCGCGCGTCGGCGAACGTCGCCACGAAGGGCCCCAGTTGGTGGGCGGCTGCCATGTGCACCAGCTTGTGCGAGTCGTTCAGCAGCCGCAGGAAGGCGGCGGTCAGCTTGAAGCGGCGGTTCTCTGCGAGCGTGGCAGCGGCCAGCCGCCCGAACCGCTCGGCGCACACCTTCCGCAAACGCGGAAGTCTCGTCCGCGCAACCCGCGACGAAGCGCGGCAGCAGGGCGGCGCGCGTGAACGCGTCCCTGAAGCGGTCGCCCAGCGCCGCCAAGTGCGTCAGCGAAGCTGCACGGGCAGATCACGGGGAGAAGACGGATCGGCGCCCACCTCGCGGCTCATCGAGCCCAGCGACGAGCAGGGCGAAGGCGGGCATAGCGCCGGAGCCACGCCGTCGCCGGCGGTCGCAGCCGCTGGCCACCAGGCAGAGGGCGGCGACGGCGTTCATCTCCGAGCAGAAGTGCGAGTCCTCGCCGCCCGCCGGGCAGTGGGCGGCCCCCTCGGAAGAGGGCGGTACCAGCTGCCGCTCCACCGACTCCAGCAGCTTCGCCGAGCCTGCAGCGGAGTGGAAAGCAGGCCGGAAGGCGGCCACTCACCCTGCCCGCCGTGCGGTGCTCCAGCAGCTTCGTGATGCGGTCCATCGCCTTGCAGCGCACCTGAAGATTCATTAGAAAGAAGGAGCACTCATTGCGCACCTGCTCGTCCGTGCTCTCGATCGCCAGCAGCAGGTCCTCCAGCGGCCACTCCTGCGGCTCCGGGACTCCCGCCGCGTCGGTGCCCACTCGAAAGAGCGGCCGGGCGAAGGTGTGAAGCCGAAGCTCATGGCCGCCTAGAGGTGAGTGGAATGCAGATGAATGGGTGAATCAACCCTGAAATCAAGAGAAAGGGATAAACGGAATAAATCCGAGAGAATGTGTGGGAATTCGATGGAAATCGATCGGAAATTCGGAAGCAATCTCTAGACATGGATGGCACGTGCACGACCTCCCGGCTCCCCATTTCACAGCTTCTACCCGCTTTCTTCCCGATTGATCGGCGAGATGAGAAATCCCGCGATGATCGGCGCGCGGCGGACCACGTGGACGGCGGGCGGCGGATCGATCGACGGGGGAAGCCGCGAGGAAGCTCGAAAAGAGGTCGAGAACACTCATTTCACGTTCAGTCCTCTCCACCGACTCCATTTCTCTCGAATTCACCAGACGACCGGAAGACGCCGCCGAGCTCGCGGTCGGCCGGCTGGCCGGCTGAAGCGCGAAAGCTGCGCGCTGCGGCCGCGCTCCGCAGACAGCCGCCCGCCCGACGCACGGCGAGCGGCGAGGGCGGCGGTCACTCCGGCGACCGGAGGAGGCGACGCAGAAGGAAGGTCGTTGAGTGAAGAATTCACTGTTCAGTTGATGCAACTGGGCAGGAGCTGTCAGGTGCTGCTTGCCATCAGAAATTCGTTCAAGAACAACCATGAGAGTTGGAGTCATGAGTTCCACGCTTCTGCTTCTTGCGGTCGGTGTTCAACCAGTGGAAGTGTTCTACCATTTTGCGCACAGCGAAAAATGGTTGTGATACGAACGGAGGACGAAATAACGGAGAGATGATTTGCAGTGTTTATGAGCGAATGGTGCCGCCCGCTTCCAAGCCTGTAAACGTCCGGATTCGAAGCCACTGCAAGTGTACGCGAATAAAAACGGGTTGAAAGTGACGTTCGTTGAACGGTTTACTGGGATTCATGGGATTTGTTTATGCCTGTGACTGCATTTAAACGGTGGTGAAGCGAGTTGATTTGATTGCAAGATGGTGATTGCGTTGCTGTCGTGGTTTGCCCTGCAGCTTCGATCGTTCTAAGTCTGTCGAAGGCATTGACTGTTTGCAGCCATCCGCCCGTGGTACATCCCCGACCATCCCGACTACCTTCGATCCAAGAAGGCGACTTCCAAGAGGGCTTTAAGTGTGTCTGATGGAGTCCTTGAACAAGGACACGCTGATCAAGTGTGAGGGCTTGCATTGCGAGAATCTCGTCACCAGATTGGATCAGCCACCTACAATAAGCCAGTCGGAACTACTTGGGCGCTTACGGCAATCCTTTGAGTTCGAAAGTGTTCTCGATGCCGATTGATGGAGAGAAGCGTTACACCTACTTTATCGAACCGGGCAACACTTCTTGACGTGCCGTATTCGTTGTCGATGTGAGGGTCTTCGAGGTTCTTCACAGCACCACCCGGTTTCAAGGTTCGACCAATGCAACCGCACAGCGTTCTACGGAGAAAACCACAACTCGCGATTTTCTTCCTTTTTAAGCACTACTTGTTCATAAATTCCACAAGTATCATGGGATGTGCGGTTGATGTAAGCCACATTTTTGCTCCCTCGTCTTTGTACAAGCCAATTCAGCTATGAAACTGCCTTGCAACGAAGCTATTGTGACTGGATTGCAATGTGCCCCAACCTGTCTTCTCAATTACGAGGCCATTCCGAAATAAAGACCCCAGTCAAGAAACCAAAACCTACATCTCGTTCACGTGCTTCGAACTCCCCCTAGGAATTTCCGCCTCATATTTTGCTTCAGAAAGCGTCCACTGCACGTGGACTTGGACTCCAACGAAACACGACTGGTCCATGACCACAAGCGAGTTCTCATGAGCCAAAATAGCGGGATGTCGTTGTCGTGCGAGGTGGTCGGTGGAAAGCCCTGTCCACTACCTGATTCGCTACAAGCAGTGAGCTGTGAATTCTACTTTCATCTACCTTTCAGCCGCTACTTCTACTTCCCTCGGTCCTGCGCACGTTTAACGACTCCGCCTTCTTTTCCGACCTGCAAACTCGCCGTTCCTGTTCCCATCTTCAATGCGGACGATCCGTTCCTCCGTTGTCGAGACCTCGTCGATGCGGTCGGGCCGTCCGCCCGCTCCCCGACTCGACTGGCATTTGATTCTTCTGATGTTCCTTCTCGTTCTGATCGGCCTCGTTGGCGGCGTGATCCTGCAGTGGTACGGGCGCAACAGAGCGTCCGGAGCTGGTGACTCCCGCTGTGTTTTACAAAGAAGGGGCCTGAACCCGCGTTTGTTTGTTCTCCTTCGAATCTGTCGTCACGTCTCGCAACAAACCCGTCGATCGAATGGAACAATTCGATCTAGCCAGATCTTCCAATTAAGCTTTTCTCAAGTTGTGTCCTCATCTCATAAGCTAACGAAAATGACGTAATCCTTCGCTTCCTTTCACTGCAGCAACCACGGGAAAACACTTCCCTTGCTGATCGAAAGGCCGCAGTTTGCAGGCGGCCGGTGAAAGGCGGTGGCGGCGGGACGGTCGCGCGTTCGCCCTGATCGGCGGCATTCGTTGGGGCGTTGGTTGTGGAGGCTAGTTGCGGAAAGGCTTGACGCTCGCGTTCGGCTCGCGGGTTTTCGGATGAAATTAAAAGGATTTTTGGTAGTTTTCTTCAAAATCCATCGAAAGTTCGCCCCAACCCCTCTTTCACGCCCACTTGCGTCATTCCGTTCGCGTGATGACGTCATCAGTGGTCATCTCTTTTCGCATCCCCGTTCCGATTCCATCGACTCTATGACTCGCGCTTTCAGACTCGATCGCCCTCTCCGACTTGGCAAGATGACGGCCGACAGGTACGCGTTCACCAAGTACAAGCAGTGGAAGAAACTTTTGGATCATTGCGAACCCGGCCGATGAGCTCCGCGCGTGCATGAAGGCGCCGTACGTGGAGCCGGCGGACCGCGAGTCTCTCTCGCTCGTCCAGTCGCGCGCGGTAGCTGGACGACGCGACGGGCTGCCCGGCCACGTTCCGCATCCACTTCGAGCCGCCGCCCGCCCCCGACGACCAGTTCCTCCTCCAGCTCAAGCCAAAGCTGGACGGGGACGAGCAGGAGGAAGGCGGGCACGTGGCGCTACGGTCGCTCATCTACTCGGACCACTCGTCAACCGCCGAAGAGATCGGCCCTCAGCCCCACCCCGTTTTCGCACCTCGGAATCGGGACGATCTTCGCGCCCTCGTACGACGGCATCCTCTGGAAGATCGTCGCGTCCGCCGAGCGGACCGCCGAATTCTTTAAGGACGGGCACATCAACTTCCGCTTCGAGTTGAAGCGCAATAGCGTCATCAAACGGCAGCCCACCGAGGAGCCTGAAGCGAAGGATCCCGCCCCAGATGCACACGCGCCACCTGAATGGCGGCCCGTACGGCGACGGAGCGGCGGTGGTCGGCGAGGCGAAACCCGCCCTCCATCACCCACTTCCTCCAACTTCCCGCTTCGTTTAGCGCGCGGCCCACGCGAGATGGTTGCCGAGCTGCAGGCGGAATATCGTCAGCATGGTGAACGCAGGCCGACTACTTCCTGCTGGAGTGCGAGCGTAACACCCTCGAAGCGGACTGCACGGCAGGACAAGGAGCGCGAGCAGGACAGCTGGGCGCCGAGGCGATGGTCGCCGACCTCGAGGCGGAGCTGCAGGCCGCCCGCGAAGCCCTCGAACGCGAAACGAAGCGGAGGCCCGCCCTGGAGGCCATCCAGCAGGAGCACGCGAGCGAGCGCGCCGCGCAGGACGTTCGCGCGCGAGTCGGACGAGCGGAACGACGAGCTGCGCAAGCTGCAGGAGGAGCGCGAGCAGCTCGCGTCAGCTCGAGAAGCAGGCCAAGAGCGCGACTTCCTCATCGAGCAGATCAACCTGATGCGTCAGCAGGCGGCCACGAACAACGAGAACGCGGACCCGGCCGTCAGAGGAAGTCGCAGGGCTCCGAGCGGGTACGTTCCTTCCATCCTCTTCCGTTCGTTTCCTCTTGGATTTCAGGCGCTAGCGGAAGATCGACGAGCTGACCGTCCAGCAGGACGAGCTCGTCCACAAGTGTCGCGCCTTGGAGGTGGAGAGGAGCGCTACGCGAACGTTCTCGAGCGCCTGTGGGAGCAGCGCCAACGCGCCCACGGGACGGACCTCCGGCTGCTGGTCGGCGAGAAGAAGTTCGAGGTTCGTCTACCCCTTCCTCTTCTTCCTTATTGCTCGTTTAGGTCCACAAGCTGGTGCTGATGCTCGCGTCGGGTTTTCTCGAGCGCAAGTTCGCCGAGGAGCCGACCGTCGCGGAGCTCCCGCTCGAGGACCTCAAGGAGGAGGAGGCCGAGTGGGTGCTGGAGTTCCTCTACCGCGGTGTCCTTCACGAGGAGCACGCCGTTCGCATGTTCGAGTTGGCCAGCCGCTTCGAAGTGGAGGAGTTGAAGGCGAGTTCCCGCTACTTTCCTCTCATCCTTGCCTTCTTTCTTCAGGTCGCCTGCCTGCCGCCGCTGAAGAGCTCGTTGACGCGGAGAACGTGGCCGACCGCCTGGTGCTCGCCGAATTGCACGACTCCACGGAGTTGGCCGCCGCGTGCTTCCACTTCGTCGAGCGCAACGGCCAGAACCGCTTCATGCTGTTCGGCGAGCTGGCGGTGGGCCGCCTCATCGAGTTGCTGAAGCCCACGGACACCGACCTCTTCCGCCGAATCTACCGCGCCATCAAGAAGACCGATTGAGTTTCTTTCAAAACCACCCAGCCTTATTCTTTCTTTTTGTTGTTACGGGATTGTAGTCCGATTGCGAGTAGTCTTTCCCCTTGTTGTTGTCGTTGTTGATTGTTGTACGCACGATGCACTGTCGTTTGGATACGAGTTCGTTGTTCTGCCCATGTTTTTGTTGTCGAATGTGTGTTTATTTAATAAGGGCATTTGTTCGTGGGGCTATTTGCGAGTACGAGTGAACAAATAAACGAATAAACGTGCCGATCGGTTCGCTCGAGATGGGGGGGGGGCGAGTGGGGAATGGAGAGAGAACCCGATGGGGATGTCCGAACATTCGCTGCGGATATGCTCGAAGTAGTTGGCGGGGAGGGGAGTAAGCAGTCGGGGCGGGTGATGATGTGAACGGAGGGCGGAAAGAAGCGATTCATTCGAACAAACAACCGTACGAAGCGGAAAGAGGGAGCGGGAACCGAAGAGTCGTGATTGTTTTATGTACACCAACGGATCGAATCGAGCGGGGGAGGAATTCACACCAGCAATCCAGATTCCTGAAAGGGGCAGACGGAGGGGAGGTGCCCCCAAAGAAATGTGTTGGCTTGTTCACACAAACGGGGGCAGAAGTGAGGTATGCGGGCACAAATCGTCGTGTGGTCGCTAGAAACGGGAGCAAAATCAACGGGTTTATTCGTTCCAATCGGCTTAAACAAAATTCAAACGGTTAACACAAACAAACGAATAAGAAATAAGGGGAAGAAGGCAAGCGTTGGCACACTCCTGCGGGCGACCGGGGGATCAAGCAAGAGGGGACGCGTTCACTTCAATCGTTGCGTGATGGACGCCAACGCAATCCCGAAGGCCTGGACGGCGGAGAGCGGCGAGCAGAAGTCGAGGGTGTAGGCGCCGTTCTCGATCCGCCCGAACTGCATCACCTGCTCGAAGTCGTGTTCGATTTGGAAGTTCTTGGCCGACTCCTGGGTCACACGACCGCCGAAGTCCAGCTGAAAGCGAGGAGTGAGCGGCAGAAAGAAGAGCGAATGGCTACCTGATAGACCTGCGAGTCCTCGTTCCAAAACGGCGTCTTGTTCGACATCCGAATCGTGTCGTAGGGCGGAAGGAGGGACGAGGGCGAGGCGCCTCGCTCGCTCTGCACTTCCAGCAGCTCGCCGTCGTCCAGGAACAGCGGCGTGGCGCTGGAGGCGGAGCGGGCGGATTGCGAGCCGGTGGACGGCCGGCCGCCGAGCACGAAGCCGCGCGACGGTTCGATCAGGTCGGCGGCGTGCGTGGACTCGCCGAGAGTCGACTTCAGCCGCTGCACTCGCTGCTGCAGGTCCACGAACATGTCGGCCGGCCGGAGCGCCTCCTCGATTTGCGCCAACTGCCGAGCGATGTGGCGGAATTGTTGCCGCATTTCGTCCACGGACGGCGGGCAAGCGGACGAGTCTAAAGCGAGAGCAATGCATAAGAATGACTCGAGAAGTAGGACGAACCGTTCTGCCCGTTTGCCCCGCTCTCGGCTCCGTTGACCGCGGAGATCAACGGCTGCAGGTCCGCCGCCTCCCGTTCGTCCGCCTCGTCGTCCGTCGGCTCGATTTCTGAGGTGGCGGCGAGCGGGGCAGAAGTCGGCGGTTCGGCCGTGCGGCTCGACTTCGTCGTCCGCTTCGTGAGTCGCAGATCGGCCGCCAACGTCGCCAATCGGTCGATGAGCGCGTGGTCCAACAGGCGGGACGTCGCCCGCTGTTTGCGGCCGTTGGCGGTTGGCGGGATGGCGCGTTGGGGAGCGGCCGGAGCGGTTGCGGGAATCAAAAGCTGCCGCTCCTCGGTGGGCGTTCGGTTGAAGGCGTTGTGGTCGATTTCGCCCGTCCCACCGTTCTCGTTGTCGTCGTCAATGAACTGAACAGTTGGGCAATCATTTCAGTCACTTCAAATCGAAACACTCACGTCCAACGAGTCCACTCGATTCTGCCAACAGCCGACGGTCGACGGCGAGGGGATCGTGTCGTTGTCCTCGACCTCGACGTTTCGATTCGTGCCGAGCTTGGGCGCGCGTCGAGGCCGAGTGGTGGGCATCCCCTGGGGTCCGCTGGACGACGAGGCGGCGATTTGCGACTGCGAAAGCTCGAGCTCGGTGGCCAGCGTCCGCATTTTGGTCACGTGATCGCCGACCGCCGCGCAGAGGCCGCGGAACTCGGCGAGAACGGTGGCGTACAGTCGACGCTCCTCTTCCATCAACTCGGCCTCCATCGGATCCTCGGGCTCGTTGCGGGGCGTCGGCGGAGTGGCGGCGGCTGCGGCTAGGTTAGCTGCGTTGTCGGCCGCCGTCTCGCAGAAGCGGACGTGCCGCTCGGCAGGCGGTGGAGCGACTTGCTGCGCAGTTCCGATGAGCGCCGCCTCTTCGTCCTCGTCGATGCCGGCGGCCAGCTCGAGGGCGCGTTGCTGAGCGCGCTGGGCTTCCGGATTGTTCGGAGCAGGGACGGCAGGCGGGGCGGGCGGCTGTTCGGCCGGTTGCCGCCGGAAGTAGCGGAGGGCCGAGCGGCGCGTCCGGTTGCCCTGATTGTTGCGGCCGGTGGCTGCGGCCGCGTTCTGGGCGGCGGCGATCGGACCGGCGGCCGCCCCTCCGCCCTGACCGACGGGAATCCGTTGGATTGGGCGGCGTTCGCGAAGGCGGGCGCGAGTCTCCGCGTAGGTCATCCGTTGCTGGGGCGCGAACTGGACGATCGGATTCTCGATGAGCAGCGGGAGGGGCGGCTGGACAGCGTCCACCGGCGACACGACGCCCTGCCCGACGGTTTGCTCCGCTCCGGCCGCCAGCTCGCGCCGCTCGTTCGCCTCCTCGACGGTCGCGTTCCGGCCGCCAGATCGGTGGGCGTGTCGCTGGACGGCGGGCGAGGAGTCGGCCGATCGATGCCGACGGGCGGCCGCAAGCAGCGGGTTGTTGTTCGTCGGATGCTGGACGTCGGCGGCATCCAGCGGGAGCGTTTTCGTGAGCGGACGGAGGTCGCACAACGAGATGGTCATCTGTCGCGGCTGCAGGTGGAGGACGGACGTCTTGTACACCACTTGGGCCAACGAGTGTGGGAGGTCGCGGATGCCCGGCGAGGTGATCTTGAAGCGGGTGCACCACACATTTGAACGGACCTGAAGCTCGGAGTGAACACAAAAGAAAGCCGGCAGAGGACTCACTTGGCACAACATCCGGCTGGCTTTCGGCGAGCGAGGCGTCAGGCGTTTGCTCACGAACTTCTTGATCCGCCGCTTCGATCGACGCCAAACGGTGTTGCGGGAGGCGGCCGTCGTTCCCTGATGCAACGTGAGCGCCTCTTCCATGCTGCAGACTGCAAACCCAAGACAGAGGATAAACAATTCGAAAGAATCCACTCACATTCCATCCCCACAGTCGACGCGAAGCCGGACTCGGCGGGATCGTCGACGGTGGGCGCGGGGGCGACCTCAAGGTCGGAGGTGAAGGCGGAATTTCGAATGGGCAGGTTCGGGTTGCCGTTGGACGCGTACTCCCACGACTGGCCCACTTGATGCTCGCCGGCCTGGACGGCGAAGCGGCCGCGCGAGTAGCCGGGCACCGAGAAGGCGGTGGAGGGCGGCAGCGAGATCACGAACTGCGGGATCACTCGGTTGATCTGCCGCCCGAGCAGGATGGGGATGAGGCCGCCCAGGTGTTCCAGACAGAGCATGTAGTGGAAGTTCTTCTTCGGCACCGGCACGATCGTGCAATACCACCGGTAGAACGTCGGTTCGCACACGAAGCGGCACATCCGCTCGTAGGACGGGATTCGGCACTGAATACGAGCAAATGCAACAAGAAATCGATGAAAGAGGACGTACTCGAATGATGTGCCGATCGAATCGCCGAATGATGTTGCACGAGCGTTGCGGGAGGCCCAATCGGTCGACGTCGCGGGCGGTTCGGCCCAACGACAGCCACGTTTGGTAGGCGATCATTTCGGAGAGGGCGGGCACGCCCGTCCGCACGCGGCCGATTGCCAAACTGCCGCCCGACGCGACGATCACCGCCTCGTCGTCGTGCGCCCACGTGAAGCTGATCGCGTCCTCGTGGATTTGGATGGGCGGCACGAACGAGTGGATCGGTCGGCCCTCCGTGTTCAGAATGATGATGCTGAAGAGCGGGAATGAACAAAAGAACGGGGGAAATGGACGTACTTTCCCGTCTTGCACACCACGGCCAGCATGTTCCCGCACGAGGACCACTGGACGAGTTTGATCGGATCGCAGGACTGCCAACTGCGCAGCTCCACCTCGTAGAAGGTGTTGATGAAGAGGATTTGATCGGTGGCGGACACGACGGCGAGCGTCCACTTCGATTCGGCGTCCTCGCGGAGTGGCGAGAAGGCGACCCGCTGGATGGCCACTTGCAGCAGCTGCCGCTCGGTGATCAGCGTGCCCTGCTCGGTGAACACTTGGATCTGCCCGTTCTCAAGGCCGAGCACGAGTTCCTTCGAGGTCGGGGCCCACGCACCGCAGTTCACCTGGTAGAGGAACGTGTTCGACCAAATCCGCTGGCCGTTCGACGAGCCTGAAGGCGAGAAGGAAATAAAACGAGCGTAATGAAAGGAACTCACCGATCAGCACGAAGTTGTCCTCGTAGAGGATCAGGGCGGCCGTCCCGTTCGGACTCCAGTTGAAGTCGCGCACCTTCAGCCCGCGATCGTTGACCAACTCGACGGACCACCGCTCGTCGTTCGGCACCCACACGTAGATGATGCCGTTCACGTCACAGGAGGCGAGTTTGGTCATCGTCGCGTTCCAGGCGCACCGTTGGATGCGGGAGTGGTGGCCGCGGAGGTTGTAGTTGTAGCGGCGCGAGAGGTCGTGCTCCTCAAAGGCGGACTCGTCGGCCGTGTCCGTCACCGTCACGCCGACGACGCCCGACTCCGTGCCCACCGCGAGGAAGCCTGAAGCTCGAATAAAACAAAGAAAGGATGGAATGGACGAACCTCTCGTGTCGGACGGCTGATTCCCGTGGAAGGCGGTGATGTGCGACGGATTGCCGGCGTGCACCTTCGGCGCGTGCGGCATCCACGTGAGGCACGTGATGCCGCTCGGAACGATCGAGGAGCCGGCCCAGCATTGGGTCTCCCAGAAGATTTTCATCTCGCAAATGGGAGAGGAAGAGAAAGCGGAGAAATTCGAAGACACCGGCCGTTCGGGGCGCAAATCGACGGAATGCGCACTTGAAAGACTCGAATCACTGCATTTGAGGGGGAACGACGCTTTCGGGCGCCGCTTCTGCGCGTTCGACCACCGACCTGAAGCGGCGAAAGAAATCAGTCGAAAGAACGAAGTCGAAAGATCGCGCATCCACGAGCACGTTTCGCGGCCAACCATTGGCGAGTGTAAGAGATGAATAATCGAAAATGGCGGCTAGTAAATCGAGTAGTAAAAAACAGTCGAAGAATCCGCGCCTCCACTCCAAAATCACGGTCGATAATTCGAAACGAAATCGAAAATCCACGAATTCGCGTCGTATCGCCCGTCTACCTGCCGGTTTTAATCCAGAGAACCGCTTTCAAGCGAGTAAAGCGGCCAGACTGCCCACCCGGCCGACTGTCATGGAAACAGGAAGTAAAATCGAGAGAAAACCAATAAACCGCAACACGAGAGCCGGCGGGCGGGCGGAGTGCCCGAACGGCATCGATTTTCGGCGAGCGGAACGAAGCGAAGAGCCGACGGATGGAGAAGCGTGAAAGTCGGCAATTGGCTCGAATTCCACGGCTTCACGGCTATCAGTAGGGTAAAATGACGACGATTGATCAAACCAATTGAGTTCCTTTTGTTTGTAACAAGAAAACATCGAAGTATTGAACCGATTAATGGCGTTTGCTCGAAACGTGGAATAAAATCGCCATTCCTCGATGAAAGGAGTGATCGAATGGACAAGAGCCCCCTCGCGTGGACCGCAAGCTAGGCGGAAGAATGCGCGGATGTCCGACCGACCGATTGACGGAGGGCGAACTAGAGCGCCGGGCGGCTAATCCGCGGCGCTCTCCAGCGAACTGCCGCCCGGAGTGCAGGAAATCGCGCGATCGGGATGACTCGCCGGTGACCACGAGCTTTCGGTCGGGTCCGCAGCAAGGAGGAAGGAAGCGGAAGGTGTGGAAAACCTTTTGATTGTGGACGGATCGCAATCAAATACGGCTGTTGCCAGGAATCCGATCGAAACGAATGGAAACGAATCACTCGGCGAATGACCACGCGGGCGATCCGAACGGGCAGCCGGCGGGCGGGCGGGAAGGCGGGAAAGTGGGGCGCGCCGGTCGAATCGGAGCGGCCGTTCGTCGCCGCGGGCGCCCCGCAGATCAGTGCCGAAGATAAGGGCGAGAGGGGGTAAGAAGGCAGGCGGGCGGGCGGGCGGCGGCGAGCAGCCGGAGGACACGCGGAAGAACGAACGGAGGAGCGAGCGGCGAAAAGTGAGCAATTGGGCGCCAAAATGATTCAAACGGCTCGCGGCGATGATTGCAAACGACGAAAGGAACAAGTTTGTCGACGGCTCCCGTTGGGATCGACAACCACCGAACTCCACGCGTGTTTCCCTCTTCTTCTCTTTTTGGAAGCCATTGGAGCGAAAGGAAACCGTTGGAATTCACGAAAGGTTTTCGGTGTGCGGCGTCGAGCGCGTGCTTCCAATTTGCGTTGGTTTTCTCTCCCGCACGAATCGAAGGGCTTCCGGTTTGCCCGAAAAAACAAAGAGGATTCACGAGTGACGCCGAAGCAAGCAAAAAGGAGTGTCTGCGCGAAACCCCCGGCCGTTCTCTTGGCCGCGTGTTCGGCAAAGGCGCCCGCTTGTCGGGAGTAAAAGAACATTTCGAAGAAACGGGCCCGCCGTCTCGTCAAGCGGCCATGAAGGCGCGCGGCAAAAAGCCCGCTCGAAGACAAACGCCGAAGCGAGCGCAAAGTGGATAAACGCGCAAAAACGAGCCAGCGGACCGCTTCACTTCATAAAAAACCGCGCTCTAGTGGATGACTCGCGTGCGCTAATGCGGAAGAAGCGGGAGAAAAGGGCGGAAGAAGGATGAGTCGGCGTCAAACAAAAACGAACGTCGAACGAAGGGCTTCAATCCAATTACTTCGATTCGAATCACGTGCTCGCAGTCAAAACATGCAACCGCTCGGCAACGCCCATTTTCCTTCGAACCCTTGACTTTTTGCAGACGAGCGCGGCGCGGCAGGCAGCGGAAGGTGGCGCGGCGACTGGCGGCCAGACGGCACGCGAAAGAAAGAAAACGTCGAGTCGACGGCCACCTCTTCGCTCGCCACGTGCGCGTGTCACGAAGAAAGAAAATCTCGTTGTGTCCCATTGGGTTCGACACGCGAGTCGTACAAAAACAATCTCCACCCACGCACGTCATCCGAAAACACGCGATTCCCACCTTCTTTCCGGTCGTTACTCTACGTAATCCAATGAGCAATCCATCCACTAGCATCTGCGAGTTGCAGTTCTTCTTCACAGCTGCAGCTTGCAGCCGACCGATCCACGAGGAGTGACGTCGTTCGTGGTACGGCCGCGAGGAAGAGGAGACGATCCGGACGCGGATTAACCGTCCGACTTCTTCCTTCGGCGCGCCGCCCGCCCCCGCCTCGTTTCACAAAGCGGAAGAAGGAAGAAGACGGCGCGAGGAAGCAAAGCAGGGCGGAGGTCGAAAGACGACTGCGGGCGGCCGGCCGGATTAACCGCTTCTGCACTCGATCCCAAGGAAGACGATACGCGTGCACGAAACCAAGACGGCTGAACTCTCGAACGGGTGGCACGGCCAGCAGGAGAGCAGCAGGAGGCTAACGGGAGGGTTCAACCGAACAGAACGGAACGAACCGATCGACAAGCGACAAAACGGTCGTTTCGCCCCCTCGCTACGGAACCCAAAACGATTCAAACGGTCGGGCGTCTTTCGCTCGCCGAACAAAAGAAACCCGCAAGCAGCAAACGGCGGCCGGCGGCGTGACGCGAACCGCTCCGCTCGCTTCGACGAGCTCGACGGCCGCCCGGTTCAAGAGCGGGCGGGCGAGCGAGCGGAAGCGTCGTACCCATTCGAAAGAAAGCCGGCGGCCGCGGCCGGTGGGCGATCGACCGAGTGGAGCGGAAGGAAACCGTCGGGATTGCACGCGGGACGTGCATTCGCCCGGATTTCCGTCGATTCGCCCATCCATCGACGACATCGACCGACTGGAAGCCCTTCTGATCGATCAGCCGGCGGCGGGCGCGGTAATTGGCGCGCGCGAAGGAGCGCGCAATCGACGAGAAACAAAGCGGTGATATCGGGGTCACAACGACGCTCGATTGCTTCCGATGCGACGAGAGAATTCAAGGGGAGTGCGGGGGCGAGTTGATCGGACGGCAGCCGCACCGAAAACGGGAGCAAAAAGAAGCGAATCGTGCGGATCAGCCGCGTTTCCGGTCCGTCCTCCGTGCTGCGAGCTGATCCCTTTGCGGGATGATGGCTGAAGTTTGGGCACGGCTGCACGGTGCAAACGGAACACGAATTCACGAGCAAACGGGAACGTCATCGCTCCAACAGACTTCGTTGGGTGGAGAGCCTGAAAGCAACAAAAATTAGTCCACTTCTTCGCGCACGCTCGCACGAGGTCAGGATTCACGCGGGCGGTCCAAAGCACGCAAAAAGAAAGCCGAACGGGAGCGTAAACACGAGCATCACTTGAACGACTGGTCGGTGGAAGAAGGCGCGAAGAAGAGGCGGGCGGTTTCCCAAACGACCTTCGGACTTTGCTTCGAGCACATCACTTGAGCGAATCACTCAAGAGAATCGCTCGAAGAACTGCCTCCAAGTACCGAAAGATTGGATCGAAATCAAGAGCGAAACGGGAGTTAAACGAGTGAATGGGCGCCGTTTAAAACGACCTCCGAATTGAGTCGACGCGCCTCGTTGTTTGTTCGCCGTCGATCCGTCGGGAATCGGCGGGGAGCGGCGGCGGCGAGTGTCTTTCGACCTTCCCGAACAGCCGGCCGACCGACCGGCGGGCGGACAGGTTGACGACGGCGACGAGGCAGGCGGGAGCGCGAGTGAGCGCGGAGGGCGACAAACGAGCGACCGAGTGAGTGGAGTCCGGTTTTCGGTCCTCCCCGTGCCCCGCCGGTCGCCTCCCGAATTGACGAAACGAGCGTCGAGAACGCCCGGCGACGCGGTTTGGTGGAAAAATCGAATTTTCCGCTTCGATTCGCCGCCCGCTCGGCCGCCCGCCCATTCGGAATGCGAGCCGCCGAGTCGCGTCGGAAATCGACCGCTTTAAACGAATTACGCGGTGATTGGAGCTTCTCGAGCGGTTACCGAACAGTTGATCGTTGTTCGAACTCTCGGAGCACACTACCGAGGAAGGGAGCAAACACAAAAGCTCCCTGTCAACCGGCCGTTCTCAAGAAATCGCAATGAAATCAACGATCGCGCGTGGCCGCCCAAACATCGTCAGAAATCGAATCAACCCAACCGAAAGCGAGCAGTCGTCAAGCGGAACTCGCGACCGCGTGCCCGTCGCGAGTTTCCATGACAAACGCCGACGGCCGAGTGGACGCCGAAAAGAAGCGACCGCCGGCAGGTGGAAGTCGACCGGCCGTCCGGTCGTCCGTGTGGTCCCGTCGGGGATTAGCGCGAGGGGAGAAGAGTGCAGCCGACAATAATCGGAAGCAGTCGATGCGATGAATGAAAGCGTTGCCTTTTGCTTCATCTGCTCCTCGAGCACCCCCAGTCGACACTCGACGCCTCCGGACGGCAAGCAGGAGCATTCGAGAAGTGCGGAGCTCCGGCGGCCACGCGGCAGGTGAATTCGGCGGGGCCGCGTGCTCGACGGCAGGCCCAAAATCTCATTAGCCAAATGAACGAAACGAAATCCCGTCCAGTCGAAAACAAGCAGCCCGAAATTTGTCACTTTTCGGCGAACTGGAAGCGTTTCGTTCGGAACCTCACGAGTTTTTTACGGGAATTATGGAAAGCGGAGATTTCCATTCGACGGGTCCCGCGGGTTGTGGAATGAAGAGAACCCTCGAAATGCAGATCGAGCGATCAACCGAGCGTTTTTTGAAGCCCGCTGCTTCGCTCTTCGAAAGTGTGCTCGTGGAAAAAGCGGAAGAATCACGCGACCCACAAAAACCGAACGCAGAAGATCTCGAGCCCGAATTCCCAAACGTCGAAATTACGACGTCGCCGGCGTCACGAGAGCGTCGAATCTGCGCTGTCGGCAATCAAGCGACTTCGTTCTTCCGCCCCGCCGTTCCCCCGACGAGTACGGAGGGACGTAGAGGCAAAAGCGTTCGATTTGCGAAACGCGAGCGGCCGCGTGATCCGCCAAAAAAGTGCGCGTTGCTCACTCCCGCACCGCTTTTTCGATTCGATTTGACGGGCGTCAAACGGAAAGCAGAAAACAGTTTGTTTCCCCAGGGCGGTTCACGAGGAGAAAATTCGTGAAAAGAGCGCAGGATTCCGGGAACGTGACACGTGAACGCGCAGGAAAAAGAGGGCGAGCTCCGCAATGTTCCGATTTTCGATCGGGCACGCGGCGTGAGGGAGCGCGTGGAAGAGCGCGGAGAGGAGACGCGTTCAAAACACAATCCACTTTTCTTTTCGTGCGCTCGAACCCGGGGAAATCCGAGGCGGCAGGAAGTTCGAGCGAGCGATAAGCCGGCGGCCGAGGCGGCGAGGTCAACGGTTTTCCATTGTAATTGAAATCAAGAAAGTAAGGAAGGAAGTGATAGGCGGCCGGTGCACGCACCGGTACAGCGCATTGGTGCGTGTGATAAGGGAGAGAACAAAGTGAAGATGTTCTAAGAGCACTCGATGGCATTACTCCCGTCGAACTGAAGTACCCCTCGACCGCCCACCTGCTGCCTTTAATCGATCGAGTGACTTTGCGCACCGCCTGCCGTGCTCGTCCCCCGGCTACGTGCAGTCGAATCGAAGAGCGGGGCAGAGCAGGCGAGTAATTGATTAGAAGGCGCGGGAAGGCGAAAATGATCGCCGCCAGTCGACCGACCGATTGACCGATGGAGTTCAAGGAGTCAATCGATCGGGATCGTCGATTACTCGGGAAATCGGCCTGTTCGAAAGAGGGAAACGCCGTGATTCCAGCTGCAGCGAGTGAATCACTCGTCCATCTCAAAGGTCGACTACTCGGATTCCAACCGACCGCCTTGCCGCCGTCTTCCCGATGCGAATTCGATTCGCAGCGGGCGGCCCGTTCGGGAGCGCGGGCGGGCGGACGGAACGGTCGGCTGAATCAAAACGAGAGGCGCGCGCGCAAGTGTAAAGTCGATTCGGGAGGAGGTGGGCGGCTGTTTGGATGAACGAGTGAGTGGAGGCGAGTACGTGCACTTCCCGCGAACGTCGACGGAAGGAAGGAAGGAAGTGATTGAAATAGACGGAAAGAAACCCCCTTTTGAAAAGGAAGGAAGGAACGGACGATCTCGCTTTGAACTTCCAAGCGGTTCGGTGGTCAACTGCGAGCAATTTCGGAAGTCCCGCCGGTCGGCTCGAATTTCGTCGATTAGGCGGCGATGTAAACACTCGCTTCTTCCGCTCGATCACGCGCCCGCTGGTCGGCCGGCGGTCAAACAACGGCGGGAGGACGACCACGACCGCCCGCTGCTCGCTGATAACCGCCCGAAAATTCGGGAATCGGGCGCGGGCGGAGCGCAACCGAGAGGGGAGTGGACGAAAAAACACCCGAATCAGCAACCAGAGGATTAGAATCCAACGCTCGATCGATGAACGAGAGTGGACGGCAGAAGAAAGAAGGCAGCCGGCCTGCAGTTTCCAGTGCACTGCCGCTTTCGAGTGTGTCGAAACGACCGAATTCGGCCGATCTCCGAGCGTACGGTCGTTCCGCTCGACTGTTGTCTTGACATCCGACAGGTGGAAGCCGGTCGAAGGCCGTGGGCGTCGTGCACTTCCGCCTTCGCGCCGACCGGCCGCTGCAATCACCTGCCGACTGTCGGTCGTCTTTTTGGAGTTCCGAACCGAGAAGTCGCGAATGTCGACGAGGGGGGGTTGTGGGCGACAAACGAAACGGGACGTCGAGGCGGGTACAAACCAGTAATCGGGTGTCATTTCGATCGCTGAGAGGCGAGACGACGAAGACGAACGACCCGACGGCGCGAACTCGATGTTTCCCACACAAACGAAGAAGTTACACTCGATCGAAGAAGAACAATCGAGATGGTTCGAGTTATCCGTCGATTAATCGATGGTTTCTAGTCTATCCACGACATCTGGATCGCCCAAGCAAGCTGCAAGCTGCGAGCCATCGAACATTCTGGCATATTTCCACACGCAACTCGAGCAAAAGAAGTGCAGAATTGGACCATTCGAAAGCGCCTGATCGATTTCGTTCGCGCGCGAGTGGAGTGCGCGTAAACAACCCTGATTTATGGCGTTACAACGAATAGGAAATTCTGTCGGGCAATCGATTAAAGAGGAGCGAATTGGGTCGCCAATCCCGCGAACAATCCACTTCCTTTCGGTCGGCGGCAATTGGAACGCGCATTAGCGAGAAGGAGAGTGGATTGTTTCGTGGGGATTGTTGATATCCGGGCGCTCCTTTCGGAATCCGCGAGCGGCTTCTGCCAGTGAGTAATGAGCGCGCAAGACGAACGGAGAAGGCAAAAGGGAGAGCGGGCGAGTGGATGAGATAAGCGATTTGTTTTCTTTGCTCCACACTCGGGATGCATCCATTCGAAATGAGTGCGTCAAGGAGCGGGTGGGTGGGTGAGAGGAACGTCACGAGTGGCGGACGAGCGAAAGCAAGAAGCCGCACATGTTTGTCGGCTGCAGGAATGCGCGAGCAGTCGGATGGAAGGCGAATCGTCCAGAAGAACAAAGGAGCGGAGTGAATCGGCGATTCGACGACGAAAAAACAGCTCCCAGCCGGCCGGCTTTCCACTCGACTTCCCGTCGGCCGTCCTCATCGTTCGCTCGCTCGTCCACTCGCTCGATGTTGCCTTTTGGCGGCGCGGAAGCGAACGGCCGGCGTTTCGCAGAAATCACACCCGCCGCCCGCCCGCCTCTTCGTCGGCCCGAATTTCATTTCCGCCCGCTCGCCCGCCGTCCGAATGGCGAGCAGAACGAAGTCGAACGGCCGGAGGATGTGCGGGAACGAAGTGAATCGAAGGAAACGATTTCAAGGAAGCAATGGTCGAAAACAAGGCTTATTGAAGGGGAACAAGAATCGAGAGGGAAGTCAAGTGTCAACCTTGCACTATCCGAGCCGAAATGACGTTCAAGTGGCCAAAAATCGTGCGCAAATCTTCGGTCGACGTCCCAATTAGAAGCCGCCGCCTGCCGACTAGGCGGCATGTGAGGCCTCCTCGAGGACGACGAAAAATCGCGCGTTTGTGGCCGCTCTTCGAACTGCCGGCCGACAACAAGCGGCTTTCGGGGGGATCCGGCCGTAATTAGTCGAAAGTTCGCACGTTCGCTCACCCGTTGGCCGGCGGCCAGCAGACGGAGCGGAAGTAAAAAAAAAGCCAGAAATATTCGCGCTATCGTTAATTGGACGCGCGATCATTAGCGGCAGCCAGCGAAAACAAACACTCTGCTCCGTGGGCCCAAAAGGAAGTAAACGGCGGCCACGGGCGCGAAACAAAAGCCGCCACTTCGAAGTCGCCGACCGGCCGCCGAATTCGAAGAGCAGACGGCCGACCGGCCGGCGGGCGGGCGGGGCGGAAGGTGACGCAAAACGGCGAGCAGAAGTCGGCATTCCGATGATGAGGGCACTCGACGAAGGGGGCCAATTAGCCGCCGATTGTTCGCGTGTTCTTTCGATCTTCCGGTTGCACGATGTTTCGAGAGAACGCGGGAACACAAGGGAACAGAGCCACGTGCACGTGCTTCCAGATTCGGATTGGGGGTCTATTGAAGAAGAAGCAGATGGAAGCCGAAACGAATTGCGCGCGCAAAAGAACGAAAACGTACTCCCGTCGGGCGGGCGGGTAAACAGCCGAGTGGACCCTCATGAAAGCGCGCACTCGTGCACTCGACCGACCGACCGGTTGGGCGGCCGACCGGCTGATCAATCGCGGCCACACGCTCGACGGCCGGCCGAATGGACGGTCGGGGAGAAGTGCGAACCCAATGGCCGCGCCCGCAGGCCGACCGGCGGCGAGAAGGCGGGCGGGAACGCGGCGGGCTTCTCATTAGAAAAACAAAGTGGGAAAACGCGCCCGCCGGTCGCCCGCTTTGTCGCCGCCGACCTCCCACATCGTCCCCGTCTGCATTTGCATTCACGTGCACTCGTCGATTACAAGCGAACATCGAAGCCGTTCCATCGATCCGGAGCAAGGAGAAGGTCGAACGCCACGCGACGTCCACGCGCACTTGTCGCCGTCGACCTTTCGGAAACAAAGAGGGCGGCCGAACGGGGCGTGAAGGGCCGAATGTTGAGGGCTTTTTGTCCCGTTCGCAGAAATGAACGTCCGTCCACAAAGAAGCCGAAAAGTGTGCAAAGAAGGAGCAGGATAGCATGCGGTGCACGAACCACGCGTCGCAACAAAGGAGCGGTAATTTGGAGCAGCAAATGCAGACGAAAAGGAGAAACAATCGCAATCCCCGACGACGACGAGGCGGAGCGCACCGAATGGAGAGGGACGTGCAACATTTGCGCAGCGATGCGATTCGTTTGCATCGAATGAGTGCGTCCGCGTGCACGGGAAACAACGCTTCAACAAGGGAGTAATCGAGTCATTTGAACGCTAATAACCGTCAAGTCAGATTCTTAGTTTTTTTTTGTCGACTAGTGAATGCGATCCTAAACAAAACGTTTAAAGAGCAGAAAACTCTCCCCGACTACTAAACTCTTTCCATGTGGTCCCCACCAACCTTTCAGCGATTTTTCGTCGCGAATGGATCGAAGGCAGCGCGTTCTGCGCGTTAATTCGACGGGCAAACACCCGCCTCGCTCAAGGAGAACGTTGGAATCCCGGCGAGAGCGCCGTACGGCCGAAAGTCAACAGAAGACGGCCGGGTGGGGCGGTCGGTTGACTCACGATCGAAAGTCGAAGCACGTGTCCATTGACGTCTTCAAAGCGGGCAATCCGGACGGAAAAGAACAGCGAGAAACTCGGACTCAAAAGCCGATCGTCGAGGAATAAGGAAAGAAGCGGTCAGAAATCGAGAACCTCGAAACTCCACCGTTTTCTCTGGGATTCGTAGCCTTTGGAGGTCCTCACTCCCGCGAAATCCCTCGCAATCCGCCGCCATTTCGCCGACGACCGCCGGAAAGCAGCGATTTGCGTCACAGGCCGGCGGATTTGTGGACGGCGCTTCGATCTGTTGGACACGAGACAAACCGGGATTAATCAAAGGGGATAAACCGAAAGAGAAGGTCGAAGGACTGAACGAATCCTCGAAATGAAACGGATTATCCCGAACGGTCTCGAAACCAAGCATCGAGTGGATTCTTCGAATCGGGATGTTTACCGCCAAGCGGTAGTAAACAGGCAGAGGAGCATGGAATCAAGAACGGGTTGCCGCTCTCTCTTCTGACGGTCAGGCCACGCTTTCAACAGCTTCTCGTGAGCAAAAAGGAACTGCTTACACTAACTGAACGAAAAGAGTGGATTGTAGTCGGCGGGAATCCCCGGAAGTCTGCCCTCGTGGAATCGGAGGTCAATAATCCCTTACTTTCCCGCCGTTCTCACCCGTTTTTCGTCTAACTACAAAGAAGTGGATTGCTTCTCGGTACGGGAGTTAATTCGACGCACTTTTGCTCGCGATCGATCGAGAACTCGCCGATCGATCGCGGCGATCGGCGGGCGGAAAGAAGGGTCGATTTGCACGCATCACTTCATTTTATTTTAGAGCAGACGGCAATTAAACAAGGAGCGGTGGTAGTCAGCAATCGAGACCGCTCACTTCTTGCTCACAAACAAATGAATTCCGCAGATTACGCAAGAAATTAGCGGAAGCTGGAGCAAACGAGAGCCCCCGCCCGCACGTCCTCTGCGGGCGGGCGGATGCCGCGGGCGGTCGATCGTAAACGGCGAAATAAAATCCCCGTTTCCGATCGCCATTTCGCCCGTCCGCCGGCTGCAAAAAGCCGGTAGTTTCGATCAACCCACCCGCTCGTGGGCAAAAAAAGAGTGTAGCGACAGAAAGGAAACATCGAACAAACGGGGGTTGCTGGATGCACTATGAGGTCGCTCTGCTTCGATCTGCCCTGCGATTTACGCGATCCCCACCTACGAGAGCGGGAAACACTAAGGAAGCAGGGACATTGGAGCCCGGTTCGCTCTCACTCTTTCCCATTCCGCTCTCTGCAATTCCAACGCACAAACCACTCGGTCATGCGGCGTTAGGCGGGAGAGAGCGTTTGGAGGACGAAGAAAAGCTACTCGGGGCAGCCGAGTGGCTGGACGGTGTGGACAGAAGCAATCTGTTTAACTACCGCAATTTTTCTTCGTAATTCTCATTCCGTAATACGATTGCTCATCTTCTTTACGCCTGTTGCTGACTAACCACCACTCAAGCAGACAAACCAAAGTGCATTCTAAGGAGAGCAAAGGAAAGAACGGCCGTGTTCCCACCGCAAAGGGACGAGAACTTTGGGGGAACGAACGGGAATGTCAACAACAAACAGGAGAACGGAACAATCGGGCGAACACGTGCGCCAATCGACGGGGCGCGTGCTCCTGAGAGTGCGAAAACACGCGAGCTGAGCGGAGAAACGATCGATTGACGTCTTTTAGTCGACAGAACGAACCCATTCGAGATCGGAACCAAACGGAAGGAACAGGACGATAGAAACAGAAGGATTGATCAGCACGTGTCCGTTGCGGTCGTCAGCGGACGGAAGAAACGTAATAAACGGGCAATCATTCACGACCACACGCCAGAAACGAATAATCGACGACTAAAAATAAACGAAAAGAACAGAAATGTACGTAAAAACAAGAAGCCGGCCCGCTTTCGGTGATTCACGCCCCTTCCGCCGCCTTCAGACGGGCGTCGTCAAAGGCGGAAGTGCGAGAAATCGTGAATAAGCGGCGAGAAGTGGACGAGAAGCAACGAAAGCAGTACGCCGATCAATGCGGCTCTAAAGCCTTGGAGAGAAGTGAGTGAAAAGAAGTCAACAAACGGCCTTGACGTGCTCCCGCTCCCCCCGGTTGAGTCAACAGGCGACCGACCGACCGCCTCGAGCACAAGCCGCCCGTCGTCGTCGCTTGAACCCAATGGAAGGCGGACGACCGGGCGGGCGGGCGGATTATCTCCGCACGAGTGTCAACACCCGCCCGTCCGGCGAGCGGTTCGTGTACGCGGAGCGAACCTCCGGGTCGTCCGCCCCGCCGATCGTTCGGATTGCGTCAATTCGCCCCGACTCCTCTGATTGAACAAAGAGGCCGGCAGTTGGGCAAACGGAATTGCGGGCGGGCGGATTGGGGCGGAATTCTGCCTCCGTTGGTTTTGCACAGAATAAACATCGGGGAACGGGCATCAATTAACGATTCCATCAATCGATCGCACGATACAAAGGGTGATTTCCCGCTCGAAGTGGCGGTCGATCGAAGAGACGGCAGGGCAGTAAAGCCGGGCGTATTTCCTCTAACTACTCGCTTTGCAGCGGCTTTCGTTCTGCAGGCACGTGCTCTCGGATCACGCAGTAGGAGCACGCGGAAGTGAGCAACGCCGGTCTAAGCGGAAGGCAAAACTTTGATCGATTTCGAACATGAACGTCTTCGAATCGGCTCACAGCTCAAGTGCAAGCAAGCGGCACCCGCCGGTACCTTGAGGACACTCGGAAGCCATCCGCACGGTTCGATCGTCGCGCGAACCCCCGGCTTCCCGTGGATCGAGTGGGCGGAAGACGAAGGCGGCAATTAGCCGCGAAGCAGACGGCGGGAAGAAGCGGGCGGCTAATTGGCGCCGGCGATGAGCGCGCGGCCGGTCACAAACGGACCACGGGAAACAATCGCCTGCCTTCTCATCTTTGTACGAAGCGATCATCAATCAATTAACGCGAGCAAACATTCGTGCATTACGAATAGCCAGCTCTCCATTGATCCAAATTGCCGCCTTCTCCGTCGCAAAAAGGATCATCGCGTGCCTCCCCAATTACCGATGAGAACACGCGCCATTGCGGAGGTCACTCGGGAACACAAAAGACGGGCGAGAAACGGCAGATGGTCCGCGAGAAAGGGCGGGGGATCAACGGGCGGCCGCTAATTGATCGCGCGATTGAAGGCGAGTGAATCCGCTCTTCCATTGATCGAATGTTGTCGTTTGCCGAGTGATTCCAGCACTCACACTCGAATAATCGAATTACAACCGTCGAGAACCACACGGTGGTCACGAGCGCGTCCAGTAACTCGATTAAAACGGAGGACGCAAGTGAAAGTGAAGATCTTCGTAGGGGAGTCACACTCAAGGACACGATTGACCACAAGAATCTTGCGCATGCAAGAGTCAAACGAAAGCAATTAGCTCGCAAATCAAGCCAATGATCCCCGCCCGGAGAAGAGTGCCCGCGTGCTTCCGGCCGGCGGGTCACTCGGCGAAATCCGACGGCCAGTGCGCGAGTGCTGGAGTCGAATTGCGGCTCGCCGGTCGGGCGGCGCCGTGCGCAAATTTCATTCACTTCTTTTTGTCTCCGGCGGGCCGCCAATTCGGCAGGCCGAGCGGAAATTTGCATGCGCGCAGCTGCCCGCCCGCTCGGCGCCGCCCTTGAGCGCCGCTCCGCCGCTTTCGGCTTCTCGCGAGCTCGTCGGGCACTTGCGGCCCGCCCGGTCACTCGTGCGGATTTCCGCCTTCGCCGTGAAGCTGAAAGAAGCGGAAATTTGCATTCGGATGTCGTGAGTGCGGGCCGGCGGCTAATCCGAGATGACTGGAGTCCGAATTCCCCTCGCTCGATTGCAGCGGGAGGTCGCTGGTCATAAAGTGTAGCCTTTTCCCGAGGAACAAACTCTGCCTGTTAATTCGAGTTTTCGGCGGGAAGCGAGTCAAACGGCACGCAAATACAAACAATTGAGCCGTGAAGCCAACCTTCTTCAGGGAATGATCCTCTTCTGGTCAAAAAGAAGCCCAGCACATGAACAGAACAACCCGAAAGCCCGAGCCGTCTCATGAATCGAAGAAGCCGCCGCCGCCAACAGATGGTTTCGATCGTTCCATTTCGAAGCTCGTTAAGATTTCATTCGTTTCGCGGTCGTTTGGGCGGTTGGCAGGCGGCCCACGAAGCGAATCCTCTCTCGCTTCCCCCAGAATGATTCAACGGAAAGAAGACCACGGTTTATTCCCGCCCTCAACTGCGCATAAGCAAACGAATAAATAGAACACAGTCGATGCACTCAATAGTCGATAGAACGCTCACTCCTGGTCGAGGGCGTCTTTTCGGGCGGCGGTCCGCACGGTTGGACCATCCGTTTGAGGAGTTCGTAGCGGGCCCGGCCGCGCGTGAGGTTCTCGGCGACGGCGATGTACGATAGATGGTCGGGATGGCCGATGATCGACGCGTTCGTGTCCCGGTGCTGGTTCGTCACCCACTCCCAGCGGTTGCAGTCCGCGTGGCCGGTGCCCGTGTACTTCGACTGGAGATGCTCCAGCTGGGCGAGCACGTGGAACCGCTCGCTGGGCGCCGTGTTCGAAGCCATCGCTGGGGAGGTGGCCTGAAAGAAGCGAGTGGACAGTGGAATGGATTCAATGAAAAATAGCGACACGCTCGTCAACGTTCAATTCCCGAAGCTAAACAAACGAAGAGAAGTCCAGTGTTTATTCCTGATCGTTCGAAATTGGCTGCTGCACGTACACGCGGGTATTCGGGGGCTGAAGACACGTTTCCGAAGAAAAGAGAGCGATTCCGTTGGATTGAGAGAAGTGGGCGGTTTGTTCGGGGCTTTCGGACGACTGCCGAGCTGATTCGAACGGAAAGTAGTGGGTGAGGAGTTTAAACACAAGATTTTTGCTCAAAAGTGTCAGAAATTCGCAAGTGGACGGGCAAATCAAACGTGAATTAGAAATCCACCGCTTTGAACCCAGTCGTCAAAAAGAATTGATCGCTGATGAACGGAGAAAGGACTGGACGTCTGTGAGTTGAGTGGATCGAAACGGGTGTCCATCAAGAAAATCGCGCATTTTGTTCCACAAAACAGTCCAGCAGAAGGCGGAGAGAGCGGCGAGTCGCGCTGCCGTCGAACGAAATTCTCCGAATTGATTTTCGGTAGCCGCGCGAAAGGCCAGCAAAAATCAAGAGCCTCCCGAGTTTGCTGGCACGTCGGGGAGGCGAAGGGATTGATAGGCAGAGAGAAAAGCGGATATTTACAGCGAACAAAGAACCCATCAAAGTGTTCGATTGCCCGGGTAGCAAAAAGGAGCAAAAGAAGTGGGCGGTTTGTACAGAAGGGAAGGGCAGACGGAAGGCACAGTTGAAGCGCACAGCATCGTGTTTATGTCCCGGAGAGCGACTCAAATGAATGAAACAAAGAACTCTAACGCATATTCTACTCTTGCACTAACAACGAACGAACAGACGGGTGGGTCATCATGTACAGGCGGACGGAAAGAAAGAGGGGAAGAAAGTGGAGGTGGACGATCGTAAGTGGAAGCAGCGGGGATCTTCGAGCCGGCCGTCGATCAGAGGTTGACGTGCGGGTCCCGCGGGTGGGCGATCTGCAAATAGAACGAATGCAACAAACAAATCAACGGAAGCGTACGTGGTTGGCGGCACGGTTGTTGACCAGCGGACGGCCGTACGCGTCGAGGGGGATCTGGACGGGCTGGCGGTCGGAAATCGAGTGCTGGAAGTGCTGCGGCAGGAGACCCGGGTGGCGACCATCGACCACGTCCTCGTGCTGCACGGGCGGGTACAAGGGCGCGTGCTGGGGGTGCTGCTGGTGGCCGGTCGAGTGGTGTTTGTCGGAGGACTTGAACGGATTCAAGTAGTGCGTGATGCGACCGATTCCCGCCTTCTTCGACGGCTGCTCCACACGCCCGTGCTGCCCGTGCAGCACGTGGACGGCCGAGTTCACGTACACATCGCGCTGGCCGGGCATCGGCAACGGGTGGTCGCGGATGGCGCGGCGATACTCGCTGTCCGACGACAGCTCATCGCTCGACGTCTTGTCGTCGATCACCTCCATCACGCGGCTCATGACTTGGTGGTGGGCGGCCAGCTGATCGTCGCGCACCGCGAAGTGCTCCGGCGGCTCGTCCTCGGTGCCCGAATCCTCGTCCATCTCCGGCCTAAACACGAGCAAGCGGTGCACAACGAACGAGAGAAGCGGGGACTCACGCGACTTGATTCGAGCGCCAAATCTGCTCGAGGTTCTTCGGCGGCGGCAGTCCGTTCTCCAGGCCGCGCGCGTTCAGCGTCGGCCCGTGGCTGAACGTCTTCAGCACGTGATCCCGCCCCACCAAACGCTGCCTGCAACCGAGCTGATAGAACGATGAGGCAAAAGGAAGAACTCACTGCTCGCCGGCGGCCTCCAACTGCCGACGCTGGAAGTTCGTGAGCAAAGACGCCCGCTGCTCCGGCGGCCAGATGCTGCGGATGGCGTCGTCGTTGTAATCCCTGCAAACACACTCGAGTATTCACGAGAATCACAGAAAAGGACGAACGGATTGACGGGCGTGTAGTCGGAGGAGGTCCACGACTTCTCCTCGCTCGCCGTCAGCCACCTGCAAGCACGAGAATTCAATCGATCAAAGAGGATGGAGGACTCACGGATCGCTGGTCGTCGTCTGGGTGTCCACCTCGCTCTTCATCTCCAGCTGCCGTTTCTCCTCTTGGCTGAAAGCAACAAGGCATGGATGGAGATTAGTTGAAAGAGAAAACAAACCTTTTCAGGTACTTGAGATTGCCGGAGCGCTCGCTGTTCGGGCGGATCACGTTCTGGCCGGTGAGCTGAATGAGCGGAAGGAGATGAAAGGAAAGAAGGACCGAATGAACGCACCTTGTTGCACTCGGGGCACCACTCGCGGAAGCCGTCCGCCAGCCACATTTTGATGTGCGAAGCGGCCGGACGGAAGTGGCCGCAGGACGGCTGCTCGGGATCGGCGGGCACGCGCAGATCGTCGAGGTCCTGGTCGGTGAGCACGCCGCGCTGCTTCCGCACCGTCTCCTGGCCGATGGTACGCGGGAAGCGGACCTCCTTCTCCGCCGTCGTCCGCTTCTGCTGCCGCGCGTACAGCGGCGGCTCGTCCGCCGGCCAATTGCTGGAGTTCTTATACTGCGCCGACATTTCGCATCCGGACGGCCGAATCCGGGGGCAGAATCGACGACTGCAAGCGAGAAATTGAGTGGAAAGACGAGGAATTCAGATGCGAGCCGTGAATCACGAAGAACACCCGGATTTTCGTTGAGATCATCCGAATACTCAATTTCACGAGCAACTCGGATCTTCCAAACGAATGATCGTTGAAAAGACATTCCTTCCGATTAATCGAGCACAAACTCAACGATCCAACCCAACGGAAACAAATGGATTTTGAAATCGAACGCCCCGTTCGCAGCAAAGCGGAAGGCGGACGAGCGGGAGGGAAATTGAGCGAAAGAAAACAAGCGGCGGGCGACGCTCGTCGACGGCGGCCGGCCGAACTGCGCCCCACCCGCGAGAGGCGAGCGGGCACGAGGCAAGGCGGGGCGGGGTTCGGCCGCGTGATGAGCCGAGGCGGCGGGTGAGCGGTGGGACGAGCGGGTCGGGGGATGAGTAAGCGGGAGGATTAGAAGGGACAACAATGGAGAAACGGCCGAAGAAGATCTTTGCATTTCTTCTTCGGTTGTGGCTGTAAACGCTCCGTTCTTCCATCCAACTAGATTCAGTTAGTTTATTCATTCACTTGAAAATAACCAAAAATCTCTACGAATCGTAGCAAATCTCTCTGTCAAACCAAAACATCGCGATCGGAGGCGAACTCGACGGTCAGCGTGGAATTCTCGCGTTTCGGCTGCACGACGGCGATCGTCTCCGTTTGGCCGCCGAGTGTCGTGCGGGCCTCGACGAAGACGGTGGAGGGATCGCGGGACGGCGTGCAGAAACGCGAGGCTTGCGACTGCGGAGTGATCGGCCGGCAGTCCGAGCGGAAGCGGGACTTTGCGGCCAAGCCGAAGAATTGGAAGTAGTTTCGACGGATTCCCGCACTGCAACCAAACAAACCGTTTGAGACCTTGGAGAGTGAAGGGACCTCGAGAAGAACATGAAGAGCGCACCGGAAAGCGAGTACAAGTCGGCCATCCATACGAAGTGGTGTTGAGCGAGCTTGATGATCTCCGATTTGTTGTAGTAGTTGGCGTACGCAAGGACCAGTTGATAGACCGCAAGGCAGAGCTGAATGATCAGCATCATCGTCGTGTAGGCTGCAAGCAACAAGCAGCAATCATTCCTTTCTTTCTTCGATGAACTCACTGCAAATCTTGACTTCGAGTCGCTGCCGATGCCCGCGACCCGGCCCCTTGCTGCCGCTCGTCAGTGATTGCCGCTGGTAACGGACGTACGAAAGGCAGGCAGTCGTCTCGATGACCGTGCAGAAGGCGCCCGTCGCAAAGGCGAGCAGTCCGGAGATCAGGCGGGCCCAAACGGCAATCTCCGGCCGCTCGAACGTGATCCCGACCGTGTGGTTTCCTTTCAGGTACACGTAGGAGACGTTCGTGAAGAAGCGGGGACTCAGGAATGGAAGCGGGAGAACGAAGATTGTCAGCAGCGTGCGGTAGACGAATTTACGGTTGAAACGCTGCAATCCGAAGGAATCAAGAGGAAATCTGCCTTGCGGCTTACCGCCTCATAGGTTAACGGCGACATGATGGCGGAGACGCGGTTGATGGACAGCAAAACGTGCCCGAACAGCTGCCAGTACGTCCAGTAGCCGGACATCAGGTACGCAATCCACGGCAGGAAGCGTTGGCTGCGGTAGAATTCCGAGCACACGTCCCACAGGGCGAAGCGGTACGTGAGGAGAGTCTGCAGTCAATTGATCACTCCCTTTCATTCCTCATCCTTCTACCCAAAGGTAGTTGACGGCATCGACGATCGAGAGGACGAAGAACACGCGAAAGTACGGGGAATCGTAGGGATCTCGCCGTTGAAGCAGCTGGACGCCCACGAAGTAGGTGAACGAGATGCTGAACACGAAGCAGGGGATGTCCAGCCCGAGCAGGACGCCGTCCGTGTACGCGAACACCATCGTTGGACGGTAGACACTACAGTACTAAAAGAACAGTTTAGACAATCAAGCAGACGTATTCTTTTTATACCCGCTCGTTTTAGCCCATCTGTTGGGTGCTCATTTCCAATTAGCCGCTCACAAATCAAGAACGGTCGGGATTCGGAGTACAGCGAGCGGACGTCACGAGAAGAACGTCAAAACGAACGTCCAACCGGTCGGATGTTCGCAGAAGCCGTAAATCTGCGAGTGGCCGAGCGAAACGTCCGCGGGATCACGATTTTCGCTCGAGTGCCTTTGACGGCGTTTGACGGCCGACGGGTTGAGATGTGAACGCGAGAATGTCGAGATCTGCCTTTAATGCGTAGAACGAAACCGTCGAGGTAGGCGTAATTGATGAATTGCTTGTCGATAGTTGAATGTGGACCTGACAGAAGAACAAGGGCAAGCGTCTCTCAAAAACGCGCACTTTAGTGAATAAAGCAGGCAGTAGGGTTGTTTGACGACGTGAAACGGAAAGTGAATCTGATTAAACACCTGCTTCTCATCAACAACGATTATGCACGTCTGATTTTCCTTCTTTGCCGCAAGCCTTTCGATCTGCTTGAAATTGGTGCACGAATAAAAGAAGTAGTCGGTCTTTACTCGTCACGTTCAACGCCTAGGTCCATCAGTTGAGAGGGAAGGATTCATTACGGGCCAATCCAGCATGAGTACAAATTTAAACAACAAGCGCCGGTTCAGGCCTCTTCTTTCTTGTAGAACACGGACGGGAGGATCACACTTCCAGACGCCTTGTTGCAAGCGTATCGGTGCAAGACCACGCCGCCAGCAAGACCGAACAGAACGAGGAGGAACATCAGAAGGATCAGATTCCACTGAGAGTGAGAAGGCTGCGAGGGCGCGCTCACCGCATCGATGAGGTCGCGACGACGGAGGAACGGATCGTCCGCATTGAAGATCGGGAAGAGGAAGCGACGACTTCGCAGATCGGAGGAGAACGCGGAATCGTTGTAAGTGCGCAGCCCGGACGGGAAGTAGAAGTAGCGGCTGAAACTAAAAGGGATGAAATTAGTGTCTTGACGAGCTCACTGCTTGTAACGGATCAGGTAGTGGACGGGCTGTGCATTAGCCGCCTCTCGCACGATCAACGACATCCGGTACTTGCGCAAAAGAACTCGTTTGTTCGTGGACGAGGCGCGTGTCGTTCGAATCCAAGTCCACCGTGCAGTGGACGTCTCTCTGAACA
This sequence comes from Aphelenchoides fujianensis, assembly GCA_024699865.1. NCBI lineage: Eukaryota > Metazoa > Nematoda > Chromadorea > Rhabditida > Aphelenchoididae > Aphelenchoides > Aphelenchoides fujianensis. Next base: position 379,259 of record JAMPIO010000090.1, on the reverse strand, counting down.
AAAGGAATAAAAAACGAATGAAGGCGGAAAGGGCAATTACAAAGCACGTGGACGAGATGTAGGTTTTGGTCTCCTGACTGAGCTCTTCCTTCGGAATCGCCTCGTAGTTGAGAAAAGCCGGTTGGGCCACGTTACAATATCGGTCACAATCGCTTCGTTGGAAGGCAGTTTCATAGCTGAAGCTTGATTTATTGCGAAGAATGAACGGTCTGAAAGTGTAGACTTACGTCGACCGCACGTCCATGATACTCGTGGAATTAATGAACAGGTAATGTTTGAAGAAGAAGAACCGCGAGTTGTCGATTTTCTCTGAACCATTACTGTGCGGTATCGTGGGGCGAACACTGAAACCGAGTGGTGCTGTCAAAAACCTCGGTGACACTCACGTTGACCACAAATCGGGCACGTAAGTTTTGTTTTCCGGATCGATGTAGTAGGCGTAACGCTTCTCCCCATCGGTCGGCATCAAGAACATCTTCGAGTTTATCAGGCCACCGTAAGCACTCAAGTACGTCCCGACCGGCTTATTGTAGGTCGCTGCAACCAAACGATCACAAATTACCGCAATGCTATCCTCACACTTGATCAGCGTGTACCTGTTTAAGGACTCCATCAAACACACTTCGAAATATTCGCCGAAGTCGCCTTCTTGGATCGGAAGGTAGTCGGGGTGATCGGGGATGTACCACGGCCGAATCGCTGAAAGAAGCCAATGCTACACTTGGGTAGCTACTTGAAACGACAAACCCCAAGAACCGCCGAGACCAAAGGCCACCAGCAGGAACGAAGCGATCGCCATCGTGCAATCGAGCTTCCCCGTCATTTCAGCCACCCTTTAAATGCGTTCACAGACATAAACAAATCCAGTGAGGGCAAGTGATTCACTCGGACCAAACGTCACTTTCTGCTCGTTCTTATTCGCGTACACCTTGCAGTCGCTTCGAATTCGGGCGGTCAAATGGAAGCGGTAGCCGGCCGTTCGCCTTCATAAACACTCCCATTGGCTTTTCGTTTATTTCGGTCCTGCGATCCGTAGCACGGCCTTCTTTCGATTGCGAATTGTTGAACTTCCCGGCAGATTAGAGCCTTGATCGTAAAAAATACAGGCACAGAGCTCAGGGCTCTACAAGTCGTCGCAGTTGTTCTCAAAGCAATCTGTGTTAGCGATCCGCATTGAACAAATTGTTAGGCCGTGAATGCATCACACTCACGACATTTTCGCATTCACTCAACGTCCTCCTCTCCGCATCTGCCGTCTTCCGGTCGCCCAGAGTGACCGCCGCCCTCGTCGCTCGCCGTGCGGACGGGCGGGTGGGCGGCAGTTTGCGGAGCGCGGCCGCAGCGCGCGGCTTTCGCGCTTTCGGCCGGTCGGGCGCTCGACCGCGAGATCGGCGGCGTTTTTCCGAATTGTCTGGTGAATTGGACGGAAAATTGAGTGGATCGAGAAGGGATCGGGCAGAAGTTTCCTCGGATCCTCCCGATTCCCACCGGCCTCTCGCGCACCGGTCGATCCGCCGGCCGCCGTCCACGTGGTCGCCGCGCGCCGATCGTCGCGGATTTTTCGCCGCCCGGTGGATTGATCGCCGAGAAGCGGGTGGGAAGGAAGCAGGAAAAAGCGATGAGTGAGTAGACCGGGGATCTTGTGCACGTGCCATCCGTCTATAAATGGCTTCCGACTTCCTGTCGTTTCTGTTCGATTTTCATCGAATTTCCGCGCGATTTTCATGAATTTCTTCGATTTCTTTCAATTTCAGGATTAATTCCCACATTTCACCGTCTTTCACTCACCAACATTCCACCTCATAATCCAAATGCGATGAGCTTCGGCTTCACGCCCTCGCCCGGCCGCTCGTTCGAGTGGGCGCCGACGCGGCGGGAGTCGCCGGAGCCGCAGGAGTGGGCGCTGGAGGACCTGCTGCTGGCGATCGAGAGCACGGACGAGCAGGTGGGCGCCGCCACTCACTCGGTTGTATCTTCTCGTAGGTGCGCTGCAAGGCGATGGACCGCATCACGAAGCTGCTGGAGCAGGCGCACGGCGAGCAGGGTGAGCGGCCGCCTTCCTGCCTCCATTTCTTCGGTTGCAGGCTCGGCGAAGCTGCTGGAGTCGGTGGAGCGGCAGCTGGTGCCCGCCCTCTTCCAGATGGCCGCCCACTGCCCGGCGGGCGGCGAGGACTCGCACTTCTGCTCGGAGATGAACGCGGTCGCCGCCCTCTGCCTGGTGGCCGGCGGCTGCGAGCGGCACGAGCGGGCGTGGCTCTTCGACGGCTTCCTGCCCGCCTTCTCCGCCCTGCTCGTCCACTCGAGCTCGATGGTCCGCAAGGTGGGTGGCCGTCCGGTCCTTCCCTGCAACTGCCCTCCATTCAGCTCTCGTTAACGCACTTGGCGGCGTTGGGCGACCGCTTCGGGGACGCGTTCACGCGCGCCGCCCTCCTGCCGCGCTTCCTCGCGGGCTGCGCGGACGAGAACTACCGCGTGCGGAAGGTGTGCGCCGAGCAGTTCGGGCGGTTGGCCGCTCGTGCCGCCCCGGAGAGTCGCCGTGAAGAGCTGACGGCCGCCTTCTTGCGGCTGCTGAACGACTCGCACAAACTGGTGCACATGGCGGCCGCCCACCAGCTGGGGCCCTTCGTGGCGACGTTCGCCGACGCGCGCCGCACGGGCCTCGAGCTGCGCGACGGGCGCGTCGTCCGCCGACCGCCGCCGCCGCCGGTGGAGCCGCCCGTGGACGAGGGCGAGGTGCCGCCCGACCCCGAGAAGTGAGTCCTCTTCTTCCCGTTCATTCCATTTGTTTTGTGCTCCGTTCAGCCGCCCCTCGAGCGCCGAGCCGCCCGCCGAGCCCGTGCCCTCGCTGTGGCTGGAGTGCGCGGACGACGCGGAGGACACGCGGCGCGCCTTCGACTCGTCGCTCGCCTCCAGCGCCTCCTCGCTCTCGTCGACCGCCGTCTTCCTGCGGGAGGTGGGCGGCGAGGAGCGGCGGTTCGAGCGGCCGCCCGTCGGCTTCCGGATGCCGTGGGACGCGAAGGCCCGGCCGGCCGCCCGCCCCTTCGACTCGGAGACGGAGGACTCGGACGGCGACGCCGACGAGCCGTTCGGGCGGAGTTTCGGCCGCCTGCGCGCCCCGCTGGCCATCGACGAGGAGGAGGACGAGGAGAACCCGCTGGACTGCTCGTTCCGCGACGACAACGAGTGAGTGCCGCCCGCCCGCTGCTCACCTCCCGCTCGCTTCAGGCTGGACGAGGAGGGCGACTCGCCTTTCGACCCGAACGCCGCCCACATGCCGCCGCTGGACTTCCGCGCGCTGGAGGCCGTCGAGGAGCCGCCCGTGTGGGAGCGCGTCCAGGCCGACTTCCTCGCCCTTTGGGACGCCGGGGAGGCGGTGCAGATCGTCGTGGAGGAGCCGAAGGAGGAGTGCTGGGCACTAGTGCTCGCGGACTCGCCGCTGCTGTCCGTCGGGCTGCCCGCGCCGCCGCCCGTTCGCCTGCAGCCGGGGCCCGCGTCGCCGCCCGACTTGTGGCGCTCGCCGGCCGGCCTGCCGCGCGGCGTGGTGCGGCTGGAGCGGAAGGAGTCGCCCACGACGCTCGCCATCCGCGCCGCCTTCGCCGACGACCAGGAGCTGGAGGCGTGGGCGGAGGAGGCGGAGGCGGCCGCTCCCCGCCGCGCGCCCGCCGCCCCGCAGACGCCGCCCGCCCGGAAGGCGCCGCCGTCGACCCAGTCGCCGCTCGCCGTTCTACGCCTGCCGGCCGGCAGCTCGCCGTTGGCGCGCCGCCTGTCGCCCACGAGCGTCGCGATCGCCGCCGCCGAGGGCGCGGAGGCCACGGAGGCGATGGTGGACGCGCAGCTCTCGCCGCAGCCGGCCGGCGAGTCGTCCGGCGGCTGGGCGTCCGTCTTCCGCAACGTGAAGTCGTCGGCGGCCGGCTTCGTGCAGAACTGGTCGCCGCTGAAGGCGCTGCCCGGCGGGTCGGGCGCCTCGCCGTCCGCCCTCCTCTCCACGCTGAAGCTGCAGCCGACCGCCCGCCCCGCCGACGCGCCCCGCTCGCCCGTGCGCCCGCGCCGGCTGTTCGGCTCGCCGAAGCGCGCCGCCCCTCTCGTGCCGCCCGCCGAGTCGCCAAAACAACCGAGTAAGTTGAGTCTTTTGCTTGTGCCCTTGTCCGCTGTAATTGCGTGTTGTCCGTCGTCCTCTTCTGTTGGTTGATGCAGAAGTTCCGGAAGCATCTGTGGCCTTCGAACACGAAGTCCATCATGACTGCCGCATCTACTGCTTGGTCTGACCGAGACCTGCCGTCTGATTTTTGCCTCAAGTTCTGGAAACTTGAGCATCACTTCAACATCTTCCGTTTGTCCCTTCTGTCCATCCCGACCTCCCGTTTGTTCCTCGTTCTCGTGTGTCCCCCGTCGTCTCCGTCTTCCACTCCCCCCCCTCACGCTTCTTCTCGCGCAGAACGCGCTCGCCACTCGGGAGTCGCGCCGCGGCCGCTCACTCCCGAGCCGGCCGGCCACTCGCGGACGACGCCGATCGCAAGGGAGTTCCTGCCGAGCGCGCCGAGTGAGTTCGCCGTTTGCATGAGTCCCGCCCACGCCCGTCCGCTCGTTCATTTGCACGCCCGCCCGCCCGGATGCTCGCCGCTCCCCACGAGGCGGCCGGCTTGCTGCTGCTCCTCGCGGCCGCCCACCTGCTCGTCCTCCTCCGACTGCTGGCGGCCGTGCGGCGCGCCGTCCGCCGCCCGCCGTGGGGTCGCTCGCCGCTCTTCGGCGCCCTCCTGCTCGCCCACTTCTTCGGCGCGCACAGAACTGTTTAATCCTTTCGCTCACTCGGCTCGTTTCAGTCGGCGAGGAGGGCGTGCGGCGCTTCCTGACGCCCGCCGAGCAGGCCGCCTACTTCGCGGGCGCCCAGGACGCGATCCCGCAGCCGCTGCTCGACTCGCTGCAGACCTTCCAGGCGCACGACGCGCACGAACCGACCGACCAGCACAACGCCATCCTCGCCCACGCCTTCCCCGCCATCGCGTTCACGTTCGGCGCCGAGCGGTGGCTGTTCGTGAAGGCGATCTTCCTCAGTCTGGCGGCCTCCCACGACGCGGCGGTGCGCGCCACGATCGCCCGCTCGCTGCACGAGGTGGCGGCGATCGTGGGCGAGGAGCGGGCGACGCGCGACCTCGTGCCCGTGTTCGCGCGCCTGGCCGACGACGAGCCCGACGTGCAGGCGGGCCTCTTCCCGCACCTGGCCGCCTTCTTCCGCGCCGTCCACGAGCAGCGGCGGCCGGAGCTCGCCGCCCGCCTCGCCTGCTTCAACACCGTCGAGGGCCACTGGCGGCGACGGCACGAGTTCATCCAGTACGCTCTCTTGATCTCCTTGTTCTATGCACCCTTTGCAGACAACTCTCGCTGATGGTGGAGCTGTTCAAGCCGTACCCGGCCAACGAGTTCCTCGTCCCGTTCGCCCTGAGCTTTGCCACCGGTGCGGGGGAAGAGGCTTCAATCACTCACCCGTGTGTTGCAGAGCGCACGGCCGAAGTGCGACGGGCGGCGGTGAACCTGCTGGCGGCGCTGCTCGCGATGTTCGTGGCGCACGAGCACGAGGCGGCGCGCGCCGCCGGCCGGCCGCCCGACGCCGCCGACTCGCGGCCGCTCACCGAGGGCCTGCTGCGGGACTGCGCGCGCGGCTTCGCGGACTCCAAGTCGTGGCGGAATCGCCAGTCGTGAGCTCCAATCACTTTGTAGTTCCTCCCACTCACTCGCTCCTCCCCGCTGCAGGTTCGCGATGCTCATGGAGGCGCTGCTGCGACGCGAGCTGCTCGACGCGCCGCTCTTCACGGCGCTCTTCAAGGACCGACTGCGGGCCGTCTCCCTCGACGGTGAGGGGACTGTTTGTGGTATTGATCGCTCCCTTTCGTTTGTTTGCAGGTGTGCGGAACGTGCGGCAGTTCTTCTGCTCGATCGTCCGCCTGCTGCGCGCCGCCCGCGGCCGCCAGCCGGCGGAGGACGCCGAGTGGGCGGCCTTCGAGCGCGAGCGGCTGCACACGCTGGCCGCCGGCGACGAGGACCTGGAGATCAAGCTGCAGGCCCGCATCGCCCTCGGCACGCTCGAGCCGCACGCCGACGAGCTCGACCTCTCCGCCCGCGTGTTGCCGCCCGCCGGCCGCCCCAACGCCCCCGCTCACGAGTCCACCGCCTGACAAAGGCAGGAATAAACCCTGATGTTCACGGTTTACTCTCGCATTCCCCTCCATTCCTTTGGTTCGTTGCTGCGTCTTCCTCTGCCTTCCTCTCGTGCATTCCCCTCCCCTCCGTACGGGCCCCGCACTTACCGCCTTCGTCCACTCACCTCCAGTCATTCAGTCCACTACTTCGTTCCTTTCGCTCGTCTAACTTTCGTTTTGTTCCCGTTCGCCATAAATCGAGTTCAGTTGAGCGTTTGGGGGCAGTCGGTTGATCGGAGAGAAGGGGAGGTGCGAAGGAGTGTAATCGAACAAGGACAGCTGGGAATTCTGTTGATTCGGTGCGAATGGGGGGCTGTCCGCTTTTGATGATCGAAGCGTGTCTGTCTTTAGGGCCTCCGAACTACCTGCTAGCTTTGAGGCATTGTAAGGGAAAGAACGTAGCGTAGGGTCCGTCCTGACGATCGATCCTTCCATTGGTTCGGAGCGAAGCGAACACGACGGCCTGTTGTCGCGCATCAAAAAAGAAAACGACGTGTAGGGTGCTTTGGACTGGACGGAAGGTGGGCAGAGCGGTGGGCCTCGACTAGCTCCCTCTTCTACTTCGCTATGTTTTCGATTCCCCACACCTGCGAGAGGTTGTCCCTCTTTCCACGACCTGCTCGACCGGTCGAACGAGGGGGACCTCACGCTCCGTCCTCCCCAATCCCTCTCTTTCGGCCGATCGGACTGATGTCCATCGTTTTATTCAATTGGCGAACCACAGCACATTCAACGACACGATCCATCTTCCTCCTCAGTCCTCGGAGTGGGCGCGTCCGTCGGCTGCAACAGAGAACGAGAATCGAAGCAGCTGATCCATCCGCAACGTACGCTTGGGCGGCTGGAGGCGGTCGGCGAGGAGGCGGCCGAGGCGCTCGAACTCGGCCTGGTTGGCGGGCGCGTTCACGGCGCCCAGGTGGTAGTCGGCGATGCGGGCGGCCTCGCGCAGGCCGGAGAGGAAGGCGCCGTGCAGACGGCCGGGGAACTCGCGGCTCGTGTGGTCGCCGGCGAAGTGGAGGAAGGGGCGCGCGAGGGCGGCCTCCTGCGACGAGGCGGCGGCCAGCGGCACGAACACGGGCTGCGCCAACGCCGCGAAGTCCTCGTCCGAGCGGCCCACCCGCACGTACGGGAAGCAGCCGTACGTCTGCTCGTCCTCGTGCCAGCGCGTCACGATCACCTGCTCGGGCTGCAAGCAGTTAGTGAGAGGATGGGACGAACTCTCGACTGCTCACTAGTTTGGGGCACTCGGGCCCGAACATGCGCGCCAACACCTTCATGACGCGCGTGTGCAGGTCGTTGCTGCTGAAGGAGTCGCTGAGGTTGGCGGCGGCGCCGCTCAGCCACGCGTTCAGCACCGTGCCGCCGGGCGTCGCCGAGAACAGGAAGAACTCGCCGCGCGCACACCTACGGAAAGAAGGAGGGATTAGAGAGCACTGCAATCAACCAACGGCTTGTCGTTGACTCGGCCGAAGAAGAGGCCGTCGGGCCAGAAGCGGCGCTTGAAGACGAGCACGATCTTGTTGGCGGAGCCGGCAGCCGCCGTCTGGATCAGGGCGCGCGTGGCGGCGGGCAGCGGCGGCTCGAAGCGCACGTTCGGCAGGTGGACGCCGGCGCGGTCGACGGCCGGCCGCGCGTACGGCAGCGGCCGCTCCCGCAGCACGCCCAGCGGCAGGCAGCAGCAGACCGAGTGGGCGCGCAGCGACTCCACCTCGCCCACCTCCTCGCGCACTTCTTCGCCTAAAGAAAGGAGAATTCAGTGGTAAGGATCGAATGGAACGAACCGTTGGGGCCGACCGTCCGCTTCGGCCGGGTGCGCGGCCGCCGCACGAAGCGCACGACCGCCTCGTCCGTCCGCTCGTCGTACTCGATCGCCGTCACGATGCGGCCGCTCTGCACGCGCAGCCGGCGGGCCAGCGGCTTCAGCAGCGCGTGCATCCCCTGTTGCACTAAACGGGCGATAAATTGGAGGAGGGTTGGCTGAAAGGGGGAATTTTGGGGGGATTTCGAGGAGGGCAAGCAGCCACTGCTCTTGCCCGCACTCTCTCTTCACTCCTCTCACACTCCACTCAATAATGTAGGGAATAATTAGTGAATTCACGAGAATGGCTGGACAGAAAGCAGAGCGGCGAGTGGACCCCAACGCCCCCGACGAACGACGCCGCTCGATCGCCGGAAACTCCGCGCGCTCAGCCGTTCGCGCTTTCGGCGCGCCGTCAGGAAATTCGGGGGATTCCGGTGGATTTCGAGAGGAGCCCGCTGAATCGAGGGATCGACTGGACTGACCGCCCGCCAAAATGAAGTGAGTTCTCCGCCCTCCCCTCCACCAATGACTCGTTTGCAGGATCAACATCGGCGGGCTGGCCGTCTACTTCCCGTACGAGCACATCTACCCCGAGCAGATCCTCTACATGGGCGAGATCAAGAAGTCGCTGGACGCCAAGGCGAGCACCGAGTGGACCGAACGGCACTCATTTCTCCATTGCAGGGCCACTGCCTGCTGGAAATGCCGTCGGGCACGGGCAAGACGGTGTCGCTGCTGTCGGTGGTGGTCGCGTACATGGTGGCGTACCCGGACCGGCTCGACAAGCTCATCTACTGCTCGCGCACCATCCCCGAGATCGAGAAGTGCGTGGAGGAGCTGCGCAACCTCTTCCGCTACTACGAGGCCGTCAAGGGCGTAAGCAGACAGCAGATTCCGTTGATCTCTCTCGTTCTCTGTAGAAGGCGCCCGACTTCTTGTGCCTGGCGCTGTCGGCGCGCAAGAACCTGTGCATCAAGGCGCCGGTGGTGGGGCTGAAGAAGGGCGCGGCCATCGACGGCGCCTGCCAGAACCTGACGGCGTCGTTCCAGCGCGCCCGGGCGCGCCTCAACCCCGCCCTGCCCACGTGCGAGTTCTTCGAGCGGCTCGACCTGGAGGACGGCGGCGTGCAGCTGCCGCGCGGCGTCCACAACCTGGCCGACCTGCGCGACTTCGGCGAGCGCCGCGGCGTGTGCCCCTACTTCGTGGCGCGCCAGGCGGTCCAGCAGGCGCACATCGTGGTCTACTCCTACCACTACGTGCTGGACCCCAAGATCGCCGAGATGGTCAGCCGCGAGCTGTCGCCCCGCGCCTGCGTCGTCTTCGACGAGGCCCACAATATCGACAACGTCTGCATCGAGTCCATGAGCGTCACCCTCAGCCGCAAGTCCGTTGGGTCTTCGGGGTGGGGGTCTGGGGGCTGCGGACGCGGATGAAGGAGCTCTTTAGTGCGTTCCGGATAGAAATGTTGCCCTTCTTGTTCGTTGGAAGGGGGAACGCAACATACAGTCCATCTTCCTCGCTAATCAATTCCTCCTAGGATGCTGGAGCGGTGCTCGAAGAACCTGGACGAGCTGGGGCAGCACGTGCGCAAGCTGAAGGCGGACAACCGCGAGCGGCTCGACGAGGAGTACGACCGGCTGGTGCACAACCTGCGGCGCGTGCAGGAGGAGCGCGCGCTGGACAACGCGTGGGCCAACCCCGTCCTGCCCGACGCCATCCTCGACGAGGCCGTCCCGGGCAGCATCCGCACCGCCGACTTCTTCCTCGTCTTCCTCCGCCGCCTCATGGAGTACCTCAAGTAAGCGGGCTGTTCGTTCTGTGCTGTTCGGTTGGTCGGAGCGAGTAGGGGTCCTGCTTCTCTCTCCGCTCAGCCGCCTGCATCCTCGTCCTTTCGTGAATGCTTGTTTTTTTCGTGCAAATTGTGGGTGAGTAGATGGAACTGGAAAGTGCTCGTCCATTTCCTTCTGGCCGGGGCGGCGTCCCTTTTAGACGGGAGTGCAGTTGATGTGATTTCCGTCCACTCGCCCCACTCGGCTACGCGCTTTCACGTCATTCTTTCCTGCAAACTTCCCTTCTTCTCCTGTGAATGGACGGGTAAAAGCGAAGGGTTTCTGTCGCCCGCTCCACTCGGCCGATCGGGATCCTTTTGCAGACGAGATTCGATTTGTTCCTCTTTTTCACCACCAGACGCCATCCGCCAGCTTCCTTTCGGCGAACTCCTCTCTGGTGAATCTCGTGGAAGATCGAGTGGTTTCGGCCGTCCACTCCACTCGGTCGTTGGGGATCCTCTTCTGCAGACGGGACTTCTCTTCGAGCAGGCGGCATTCTCCAGCTCCCTGCCGGCAACACCCCACTTTCGACTCACTTCTCAGCTCGCTCCCCATCGCCCCACCGCTCCACTCACTTGCTCCTCACCCACCATACCAGCACTCGTTGCAGGCACCGGATGCGGTCGCGGGTGGTGCAGCTGCAGTCGCCGCCGGCCTTCCTGCAGGACCTGAAGGAGCGGATGGCGATCGACCGGAAGCCGCTGCGGTTCTGCGCGGAGCGGTTCGCGTCGCTGGCGCGCACGCTCGAGCTGGCCGACGTGTCGGACCTGTCGGCGCTGGTGAAGCTCACGAACTTCGCGACGCTCGTGTCCACGTACGCGCGCGGCTTCTCGGTGATCGTGGAGCCGGGCGACCTGTTCGCCGACCGGCCCGACGCGGCGAAGGCGGCCGCCCAGCAGAAGGCCGGCGCCAAGGTGGTCATCCGGCAGCGGCGGCAGCGCGCGGGCGCCCACGACTGCTTCGTGCACCTGAACTGCATGGACGCCTCGGTCGCCATCAAGCCCGTCCTCGCCCGCTTCCAGACCGTCGTCATCACCTCCGGCGTGAGTTGCAGTCGGCTGTGGGGTGGGAAGTCCTCTAGTGCGTTCCTTTCGTGCATTTCCATCGGGCCGACCTCACAGTTCTCTGAGCGGCTCCGTTCCCGCTCGGGCAACACCTCCACCCACTGCCCCACTTAACGCCCCGCTCCCCTCCGTCCAATCTCTCGCTAACCCCAATCCCCTAGACGCTCTCGCCGCTGGAGATCTACCCGAAGATCCTGGACTTCGAGCCGGTGGTGATGGCGTCGCTGACGATGACGCTCGGCCGGCCCTGCATCTCGCCGATGGTCGTCTCGAAGGGCAACGACCAGGTGGAGATGACCAGCCGCTTCGAGTCGCGCTCCGACCCGTCCGTCATCCGCAACTACGGCTCGCTGATCCTCGACATGGCGTCCATCATTCCGGACGGGATCGTCGTCTTCTTCACCTCCTACACCTTCATGGAGGACGTGGTGGCCACCTGGTACGAGCAGGCAAGTGGATTCGGCTGAATTGAGGGCTCTAATCAACCCCATCCCTTGTAGCGCTTTCTGGACGTGATCCTGAAGAAGAAGCTGCTTTTCATCGAGACGCGCGACGCCACCGAGACGTCCGTGGCGCTGCAGCGCTACATCCAGGCGTGCGAGTCCGGCCGGGGCGCCATCCTCTTCTGCGTGGCGCGCGGCAAGGTCTCCGAAGGCATCGACTTCGCGCACCACCTCGGCCGCGCCGTCATCATGATCGGCATCCCCTACCAGTACACCGAGTCCCGCATCCTGCGCGCCCGTCTCGAGTACCTCCGCGATCAGTTCGACATCAAGTACGTTCGCAGGGATTCATTCACTCCTCTGCTCTTGTAGGGAGAACGACTTCCTCACGTTCGACGCGATGCGCCACGCGGCCCAGTGCGTGGGGCGGGGGCTGCGCGGCAAGACCGACTACGGCCTCATGGTCTTCGCCGACCGCGTGAGTTGGTGGGGGTGTTTGGGGGCAGTCCATGTCGGCGTTCCTCCCCTCCAGTCTACCACTCATCTCTCCGCTCTCGGCCTCCCGCTTACCGCATGAAAAGGGAGTTGTTGCTGCACTCGCCCTCCCTTCTCTACCTCCCACTCTCTCCCGCTCCCCACCGGTCCCCTCACCCTCTCCTTGCCCACTCCTCCACCACCCGCTTCCTTCCCATTCCGCCCTTCAATCCACCCGTTGCAGCGGTACGGGCGGCGGGACAAGCGCGAGAAGCTGCCGCGCTGGATCCAGGAGAACATCCGCGAGACGGCCGTCAACATCAGCGTCGAGGAGGCGGGCACCATCGCGCGCCAGTGGCTCCGCGAGATGAGCCAGCCCTTCACCATGGAGCACCAGAAGGGCGTCTCGCTCCTCACCGAGCGCATGCTCGCCGACGACCCCGACCTCATGGACAAGTTCCGCTTCGTCATGCGCGAGGTCGTCTGAGGGGGTTCTCTTGTGTTATTCGAATCTCATTTACTTGTTCGTTGTTCTGTTGGATGGAGGGGATAAACTCGGTACTCGCTGCGGACGGACGAACGGAATGGATGGTGCAGAGAATGAGGGGATGTTGTGAGGAGAACGTGGAGCAACCTTCTGGGGAGCGAAACGAAGGGCTGGTCGAAGACATCGAGTGGCGGTCGATGGGTGGAAGCAGACGAGCGAAAGACTGGAGAACGGGGCAGAATTACCGAGCTGATGAACGCCTTTCCAAACGGCCCTCAGGAAACGGCTCCTTCCTTCTCCTTCCGTTCTCCTCCCATCCCTTGCTTTTGAATCCACGTTCCAATGGGCAACAACCAACAGTTTAATTTTCCACTTTAAACACACACACCAATCAACAACAATAATTCATATTACGAGTGGATGGGACGAGCGTGGCGCGGCGTTTAGAAGAGCGGCTCGGGGAACTCGAAGACGACCTCCTTGTTGGTGAGCTTCTTGTAGACGGAGGAGAAAGTGTCCACTTTGTGCTCCAGGTTGGTCAGCTGGGCCTTGTCCAGGTGGATCTTCTGGATCTGCTTGCCGTCCAGCTTGATGCGAATGCGGCGCCCGACGACCTCGGCCGGGTAGACCAAATCGGCCAGGTAGCCGTCGTGGACGGCGGTGAGCGTGCGCGAGCGGGGGCGCTTCTGCGTCTCCGGCAGGCGGTTCTTGCCGCGCAACGGCTTCGGGATGATGCGGCGCTGCAAACGAACGAAGCAATCAAATGAACGAAGGAATGGAAGGGAACTTACGCGGCCGAGGATCACGACGTGCGCGCCCGAGAACTTCTTCTCCAGCTCGCGGACCAGCTTCGTGTGGATCTTCTGGTAGTCGCGCAGCTGCGGGAACGGCACCCAAATGACGATGCAGCTCTTCGTGCCGAACTCCAGCTTCTGGAAGCGAGCGAGGGGAATAAACGAAAGGATGAATGGTGGACTTACCTCAGCTCCAACGAAGTACAGGTCGTTGAGTTGGTTCTTCAGCTCGTCCGACGTGGTCAGGTCGTTCAGCAGGTCGGAGATCTGCTTCTCCAACGCGTCCGGCTGGCCGTCGGCCTTGATCAGCTTCTTGTACGTTTGCACCATCTCGTCGGTCGCTCGCGGCGGTTCGTGTTGATCGCTGGGGTGTAACCTGGAAGCAGACGAAAGAAATCAGTGAGCAGTGGGGAGGATCGCAAGTTTGAGCACGAGCACACGTGGAAGATGCAGTAGATTATGGAGAGAGCAAATGGAAACAAACGGACACAATCGAAGAGAACTCGCGGACTTCTGGTCGAAGTGAATCAAAATCCGAGAAATTCGAGTGAATTCGAGGCGAAACGGCGGAGATTTCCGAAACAAATCAACTCCTCCAATTGCGGCAGCAAACAGGAATTGATTTCAAACTATTCGAGTAAAATAAACGAGTCAATTCAATCGGAACTTGAGAATAATGCAATGCGCAAGAAAAAGAAGGCAAGCGCGAAAAAACTTTATAAATCCTCGAATTTCGGTCAAATTCGTCGGGTTTCCGGCTCGTTTCGACCGTCCGGACGGAACGAATCCGTTGGAATCGAAAGCGGAACGAAATTCGCAGCAAATTCGGCCGAAAATCGTCGAAATCCACGCGCAAAACGGCGAGCAGCCGGCCGAAACGCCGCCGCTCCCTAAAACCCGACCGCTCGGCGGCCTCCGAGCGAGCGGCCCTCCGCCGCCCTACGGTACGCGTGCAGGCATTCCACTCGCCGCTCGTCGCCCGGCTTGGCGTTCCGCAGCAGCCGAGCGGCCGGCCGGCGGAGGGCGGAATTCGCGGATTCTCTCGCGCCTCTCGACCGTTCGAATCGACCGGAAATTGAAGGAATTCGACCCACCATCAAAGAGCCGATGAATCGACAGCTCTTGCGGCTGCTGCCCCAAGGTTTGTCCGTTTCTTTCGATTGTTCTGGACGGAATTCCCGTAAATTCTTGTTTGCTCGAATTTCCAGGAGATTTTCGATCAAATCTCGCCTCAAACATGCGGAAACAATTCGCTTTTACTCTTTCCTTGTCCGCCGCTAATTTCCGCTCGTTCCAGTGGCGGCAAGCTCGCGAGTGACGGCGGTGCGCGGCGCGGTCGGCAGCAAAGTGGTGCCGCAGAAGGACGACAAAACGTTCGTCGAAGCGGACGCCAAGAAGCTGTGCGAGTACGTGTGCGTCAACTACTTTGTCGAAGGTTCGTCCTCTTGCTCTTCTTCCATTCGTTGGTTTGCAGGCGAAGAGCCCGGCCCGAAGATCCTGCCGGACAGCGAGTACCCCGAATGGCTCTTCAAACTGCGGCTGGACGCGCCCCGCGAGCTGGAGGATTTGGACCCCGAGCGGGACGGGTGGCTCTACTGGCGGGCGCTCCACAAGCGGCAGTGCGAGCAGGACAAACGCCTCCGCGAGCTCACCATCAAGAAGATCCACCTGCAGCGCAACGAGAAGCTCCTCCGGCCGAAGCTCTACCACAAGTGAGGGCTTGCGAGTCGTCCGTCCATTAGATCCCCTCCTCCTCTTTGTTGTCCGTTGTTGTTTGTACATGAACTCCTTTCACTCAGCTTCGAATTGTTTTGCTTCGTTCAAGTGCGGTTAATAAACGAGTAGAAGTGGCTTCTGGAAGACTTTCCTCGACCAACAGCTCGAATAGAAGTGAAGCATGGGTTGTTTCAGACTTTCGAGTCACAGAAGCGCGCGATGAGCAGCAAGCGAATGGAACGATGGAATCCCGCGATTGGAATAGCGGCAGCCCTGCTGGACGCGGTCTCAACGATTTCATTCCGTCGAAAAGACGGCGACTGGAGCCAATCACCTGTTGAATTCTTTTCGGCTTGCTCCACATGATTCATTCGACAGCAAACGACGAGAAATTAGCGGGTGGAAGGGATTTGCATGAGTCGAAAGCACGAGGAAGGGTTCCTTTTGGTTCCCCACTCCGCATTTGAGTCACCGGTCGGCCGATCACTCTAGAGGATGTCCGAAGCGGAGCAGCCGAAAGAGAAGCCGCGCGGCAAGAAGCGCGCCGAGCGGCGGAAGGCGTCGCGGCCGCGCAAGAAGGCCGCTTTCGACGAGCTGGGCGCCCCCGTGCCGTCCGCTTACGGGGAGCCGCCGAAGGAGTCGCCGAAGAAAAAGCGGGACCGCAAGGAGGTGAGTCCGCCGCCCTTCCGCCCGTCCACTACTGCTCGCTGCAGAAGAAACGCGCCCGCCGGTCGTCGAAGCCGGCGGACGGGCGCAAGAAGCGGACGGCGGCGGCGGAGGGCGAGTCGTCCGACCACGAGGGCCGCCCGCCGACCATGCCGGACGATCCGGGCCACCGGGTGCACTTGCCCGCAGTCGAGAAGGTGCTTTTGGGTGAGTCCGCCCACCCGCCCGCCGTCCACTCGCCGCCCTGCAGCACCGCGCGTGGAGAAGCGGGGCCGCCTCGTCTACGAACACCGCCCCGTCCCCACCGCCTCCTTCTTCGCCGCCTTCTGGAAGGACCGCAAGACGGAGGCGAGCGTGGCGGCCGAGTCGCTCTTCCTCGGCCTCCTGCCCGACCCCAAGCGCATCCAGGCGGCGCCCATCGACGGCTACGAGGCCCTCGTCCGCAACAAGTGCGCCGACACGATCGTGCAGCCGCCCGGCGCCGAGGAGCGCCCCTTCAGCGCCGTCTTCGCGGGCCGCCGCTCGAAGCCGGCCGGCGGGTGAGTCGCCTCCCGCTCCCGCACGCACTCCCGGCTTGCAGGAAGAAGAAGTCGCGGCCGAAGAGCAAGGAGCTCCCGCTCCAGGGCACCGCCGAGGACGCGCCGCCCGAGGAGGCCGCCGGGGGCGAGCGGAAGGGCCGTCGGCTGAAGCCCCGCAAGAAGAAGGCCAAATCGCGGCCCACGCCCTCGCCTAGCCCCCACTCGACGCCCACCCCCGGCACGCCCGAAGGTGAGGAGGCGACCTTCGAGTGAACAGCGGTAGTTGATCGAAGAGCAGCAATAAACCCCGTCCATTCGCGCACTCACCTCGGCTCGTTCTTTCGCACGGTCATCCAGAAATTTGTTCGTTTTCAATCTACTTCCTTCGATCGGTGGGTGCCCGCGGTTTATCACTGGTTTCAGATTCAAGAGAAGCAATAGCAGATCAGAAGCGAGGTCAGAGGAAGAGATTCATAATCTCAAGAACGATTTCCGCATTCTCGCGCACAAACTCGGCCTTCCACTCGGGCTGCTGCTTGACGAGCGCGAAGTTGTCGTGGACGAACGCGAGGAACTTCCGCTTGAAGTCGCCCTGATGATCGTGGGCGAAAGCGAGCTTCAGATCGCGGAGGATCGTCCGCTCGGAGGTCTTCGGGTAGAGCGACTCGAAGCACAAGTTCTGTAGAAAAAGCCGTGGACGAAAGCAGGGCAGAAGGGTGAACTCACGACCAAATCGAGCACTTGGTAGGAGTCGGCGAGCGGCAGCAAATGAGCCGCGTTCTTGGCCAAATTCTTCACTTCTCCCGAGTAGAAGAAACGAAGGAGGAGTTCGATCACGTCCGCCTTCTGTTCCTTGATGGTGACCACGCCGCTGATCTTCTCCTTGGATTCGTGAGTGAACATTCCGGCGAAGAACGGCGATCCCGAGCACACGATCATCTTCGAGACCTCAAAAGAGAAGGGTTGATGGAAGGAACGAAAAAAACGGAAGAAACGAACCGGAAACACGCGATCTTGAACGTGCACCTCGACGTCGGCGAACTTCTTCGAGTCGAAGTTCGCAGCGATCTTGCGGCAGACGCCCAACGGCCCCGTCTTTTCGGCCCACTCGGCCGAATCGATCGGATCGAGCGGCGTGATGCGGCAGCAGGCGAACACCCGCGTTTCACGAGCGAATTCAAGAAAAACCGCTAGTTTGACCATTTGCGTGGATCGCCAGCCCGTGTTCTTCGCATCGAATTTCTGTTCGCTTTCTATAGGCGGATCGAATGGTCAAAAGTTCGGAAAACGTGAACGTACCGCGTGAAATCAATTGGGTCTTCTCCTCGTCCTCGATCCAGTACGTGTACTTGACGCGCACAAAATAATGAACTCCAAGATCTCGGACGTTTAGAAACATCGAGCAATGTTCCTTGCTCGTTTCTCGCTCCCCTTTCGGGTAGAACGACAGAAAGAAAGTGGCTTTAGGTACTCTTTGAACATCAAAATCGTTGCTCCACCAGTGCTCCTTTGAAGCCGCTTTCTGACGTCGAGCATCGACGTTCTCGAGTTCCCAACGAAATGTCGTCTCTTTAACCATTGTCTCCTTAAAAGAAGAAACAAATTGAGGCAGAAATCACAGGAAATCGAAACGCTCTTCCGCAGAGAAAACCGGCCAGAAATGCGGCCAGAAAAAGCGAGGAAAAAAACGAGTGACAGCCCGTGGTTTGCATTAGCGTTCTGCAACGTTCCGTTCCGCCCGTTGCGTTTTTTCGCTGGCGGACGCTTTTTAGCGAAAGAGCCGGCGAAAAGAAACATGCGCGTTCGTTCTCTTCCGGGCAGCTCTCGCTTTGTTCCGAATGGCCTCTTGAAGCCAGCCCAAACAAGCCGTATTCTGCCTTTGAATTCATTGGTCACTCGGCGAAACACACGGGAACGCCTGGGCTCGAGTTTGATCTGTTCACCGTCTGCCGTAATGCGACGTTCATTAGTTCTTTGCGCGACATCGACGTGTGGCGACCAGCAGAAGAAAGTGGGTATTGGTGAGACAATCGCATCGCAAAAAGCAAAAGATATAGGTCGCTTGTTGTCTTCCAAAAAACAATCGATTGGCCCTGCCTCTTTCCCGCAGATACGCAACGAACGAAACGCGTCGAATTGCAATCGGCGGAGCATTTCGCACGAAAACACCCGGCCGGCCACTCCGATCGAGCGGGCGAGCGGGCGGGAGGGCGGCGGACGGCGGAGGGCAGCAGGGTCTCTTGGTCGAGGGCGCGCGCCAGAAAGCGCGAACGAATAACGAGCGGGAGTAATCGCGAACATCTGCTCGCCGATCCGCGCGGGCACTCGCTCGCTCACTCACTCGTGGCTCAATTCGTCACTCTTCACTTCGAATTCCCCGCGCGTTCCCCTGCTTCGGAGATCGCCGTCCATTGGAATTTCTTCTCATTCGTTCGAATTCTGCTTCGGGCGTGTTTGAAGAATTTCTTCTGGCTCTAATTGATTCCTTCCGCCTTCAGTCTCGCCCTCCAGCGTGAGCTCCATGGATCACTTCAGCGACCCGCACGTGGTCGTCTGGCGGCACGAGAACTTCGGCGAGCGCTTTGAAGCGGCCCTCCCGGACGACGACTGGGCGGGCGACTTGTTCGAATTCGTGGACGAGACGCACGGCCGGGTCGCCTTCCACTTGGGCTTCGGGCGGGTGAACGCGGCGGGCGACTGCTCGCTGGACGTGTGCGTGACCGCGTGCTCGCCGGTCGCCCGCATCCCGGCGACCTGCGAGGCGTGGCTGGAGAAGCTGGACGGAACGAGCAGTCCGCACAAGGGTGAGCAAGACAGGCAACCCATCCCTTCATTTACTTCTTCTTCTTGCAGTGACGACTGTTGTGCTGAAGCCGGAGTTCACGGGCGGCTGGGCGGTCTTGTGCACGGCGGCCGAACTCCACCCCTTCCGCCACTCGTCGACGGTCTTCGCGTGCGTCCGCTTTCCGTTCGCGGTGCGGAAAGTGGGCTCTTCGTCCTCTTTGGCGTCCACTCACCACTGGGCGGTCCCCGACTTCCCGTGCCGCTTCGAGACGGCCGGCTTCGGCACTCGGTGGAAGAGCGACGTGTTCCGCGTGGACGGACTTCCGGGCGCCAAGTTCGTCCTCCACTTCTACCCCAAACACCACGAGGAGGAACACGCCGACCACTCCGCCCTCTACCTGATGGTCGTCGAGCTGCCCGCCGGCCCCCTGCCGGCCGTCCACTTCCAGCTGTGGATCGAGAACGCGGCCGGGCGGCGGACTCGTCGTGTCGGTCAGTCCTCGCAGATTCCTTCTAATCATTCCACTCACTCCTTCCAGCCTTCAACTACACGTTCCGACCGGAGCGGGGCACCGGCTGGGGCGACGAGCAGCTCGTGAAGCACGAGGAGCTGCGGGAGTTCGCGGACGGCGGCCCGCTCATGATTTGCGGCGAGGTTCGACCGCTCGGCCCGCCCACTCGCTTCTCGCCGGTGGAGATCAACGGTTTCGCGTTGGCCCGCTCCTTCGACGACCACCTCGCTTCGGACGCGATGGCGCGAGTGGGCGATCGGATCTTCCACGTGCATTCCACCACTATTGACTGCAATGTTCTCCTCTTTCAGGTCCAACGCTGGCTGCTCGCCGCCCACTCGCCCGTCTTCGCCCGCGAGTTCGCCCCCTTGGCGGGCGGCGGACGGCGGAACGAGGTCGTGATCGCGGGCTTCGATGCGGACGTCGTCGAGCGGATGCTCCGCTTTGTGTACACGGGCGAGGTGGAGGAGTTCGAGCGAGTGGCCGTCGCCCTCCTCCCGCTTGCCAGTCGGTTCGGGCTGAAGCTGCTGCAGGCACGTCCACTTGCAGCTTCTTGCCTTCATTTCGTTTGCAGAAGCAATGCACCGACTGGATCGCCGCCCACCTCTCGCTCGCCAACCTGCTGCCCGTCCTCGAGTGGGTGATCGACCGGCAGGAGGTGGAGGAGGCGTTCCGCGCTCGCGTGGTCCAGTTCGCCTCCGACCATCACGACGAGTTGATGCGCTCGTCCGAATGGCAAGAATTCTGCCGCCGTCATCGCGACCTCGCCGTCATGGGCCGTCCCTGAACACTCGTTTTTTGTTTGCGTGCTCGAAAGGGAATAAACCGGGCGTTGTACGGAGGATTTGGAAGATTCTTGTGGGCAAACTGAAGAAACTTCCTCTTTTAGTTGCTCTCATGGTCGTGAGCGAAAGCCACAAAAAGCAGTCCGCACTAGCATGCACTCATCTCTTTATCTCCGACAACACATCAGAACAGCAGGATTGAAAGGACAACACCAGCTCAGAAGTTCGAATCGCAACTCATGCAGCAGTAGTGCTTGGCGGTCACTTGGAGCACGATCTCCGGATTCTCTTGGATGAACTTGAGCGTCCAGCCGGGTTGGCGGCTCAGCAGGTCGAAGTTGTTGTGGGCGTAGCGCACGAGCTTCCGCTTGAAGGAGCCCCGATGGTCGTGAGCGAACGCGAGCTTGAGATCGCGGAGGACCGTCCGGGGCGACACGTGTTTCTCCAGAGAGGCCAGGCACATCTCCTGAACAAGGCGAATGAGAGCGGAGAGTTGCAAAGAGCGGAACTCACGGCCAAGTCGGGCACCTCGTAGCAGTCGGCGACCGGCAGCAGGAGAGCGGCGACCTTCTGCAATCCCTCCACTTTGCCCGAGTAGAGGAAGCGGAGAAGAAGTTCGACCACGTCCGCCTTATGCTCCTTGATTTCGATCACGCCCGTCTCCTTCTCCTTCGTGTCGTGCGCGAACATCCGCGCAAAACCGGAGAGGCCGAGCAGATGATGAACTTGACGACTTGAACGACAAGAAGAGTTCGTGGAACAAATGAAAGGACAAACCTTGAAGACCTTCCCTTGAACGCGCACCTCGACGTCCGCGAACTCTTGCGCGTCGAAGTTAGCGGCGATCTTGCGGCAGACGTCCAACGGAGCCGTGTGCTCGGCCCACTCCACGTCCTCGCTGCGCTCCAACGGGTGGACATCGCAGTAGACGACCAGCGGTCCCTTCTTGGCCGCTTCGAGCAGCGCCGCCTGGGTGCACATTTTCGGCCATCCCCAGCTGCTGGCGTTCGGCAGGAGTTTCCACTCGGCGCCTGAAAGACTGACTTTAAGCGGCTAATCGTCGGGAAATCGACTTGCCGCGTTCCTTCCGAAACAACCATTCTTCCCCTCCGTTCATCAGCCACGGCTCGAACTTCAAGCGGATGGACAGGTGGTCGCCGAAGTCGCGCACGTGGAGGTAGAGCGCGCAGTCCTCCTTGTACTGCTCGTCTTTGCCCTTTGGGTAGAACTTGAGGAAGAACGTGGCCTTCGGGATGTCGTCGACTTCGAAGTCGGGGCTCTCCCACGCCTCGCCGAACGCCGTCTTTGCGAAGCGGTCGTCGAACTCGTCGAGCGGCCAGCGGAAAAACGTAGGCAGCATTTCGGCAATCCCACTTGTGGAACACCTGAAACGAGAAAAGGCGAGTCGAAAAGCGAAGAAATCGCGCTTTTCCCCAGCGAACATCGAGAAGAAGAACGCAGAACGAAAAGACGCGACCAAACACTCTGATCGAACGGCAAGCGGACGGGCAGCAAGCGGGGAAACGTCATTCGACGCGGCCGCCGTTCTGCCCGTCTGCAGACCACACAAAAGCGTCGTTCGAGTTGCCGTGCGCAAGCAGATGAGTCATCGGGGCGCGTGCTTCCCATGCAGCCAACAAAGAAATGCAGAAACTGACAACGAACGGGGAAAGAAAGGAGTGGAACAGTGAAAATGGACGGAACTCGCATCCCAATTGCGATTGACGAGTTCGGGCGGACAACCTCGAAGCAATGAAGACCTCGGTCAACACCTACGCGCAGCAAACGAAAGAAGCGATTTCTTCATTGCTTTCGAAAGAGCGAAAACAAGCGGACGTTCCCATCGATTTGCGTGCGAAAGCGGACCGCCCGTCTCGTCGACCGAACGGCCGGCCGGCCGGCGACGAGCGGAGGGCGGAGAGGAGCGAAAAACGGCGATTTTCGAAAGCGGGCGCGCGGGCGGCGGCGGCGTTCTTTTGCCCCGAAACAAGTGGACGCGACTGGCGGCCAGTGCTCCCCTCAAGTGATCTCTAGACCGCCGGTGCTCACTTCAGAAGGGCGCTCTCGAGTGGACCAGTTGGAGCGCGAACAGCGTCTTCCTTTCGGTTGTTGTGTTTGCAGACGATCGAGAAGAAGCGGCAAATCCTTTGCGTTCCCATCATTTCGAGCTTGTTTCTCCTTCGAAAGGCGGCTGGCGGCGGGCGGCGCGTCGATCGACGGCGAAAGCGGGCGGATGGCCCGTCGGGTGAACGGGACGAACGGGCGGCTTTCTTCTTCCGGTCGCTGCCGCCGGGATCCCACTCCAGCGATCGGAGCGGTCTGCCCGTTTGGTTCGTGCGCGCCGCGTCCCACGGCCCCGTCTGCCCGCTTTCGTCCGTTCGTCTCTGCTTTCCGCCACTCTGTCGGGCCCATCGGCGGCTCCCACGCATCTCTGCTGCCGACCACTTCGTCGTTCTTTCGTTCCCAATCGCCCTCCAATCCCCCTCGACTTCCTCTCATCCCCGCCTTTGGTTTCAGCACCGCAATCTCCTCCAAGAACCCATCCTCTGACCTAACTTCTGCGACCGACATGAACTCGAACAAGTGAGTCTCCTCCGCCTTCTTTCACTCCTCTCGCCCACTTCGTTCAGCCTCGGCATGTCGAACGGCGGGCGAATCGCGTCTCGATGCCGATCGCCGCCGTTCTTCGCTCAGTTCGACATCAAGGCGCCCATTCAGTTTGCGGTGCTGGAGGCGCGCCTGTTCGTCCTCACGCCCCATCAGGAGGGCGCGCTCTTGGACACGGACACGTACCTCATGGAGGTGCAGCCGAAGACGGGCGAGCGCTTCGGCCGCACGACCTCGATCGCCATCGGCGTCCTGCACCAAATCGACCCGAAATCCGACCGCCTCCACGCGCTCCTTTTGAGTCCGACCGTCCAACACGCCGAACACGTGAGTTCTCCCTTCATTGCATCCTTTTATCGACCGCTTTAGATGCTGAAGACCCTCCAGACGCTGGGCAAGTACACGGGCATCCGCATCCACTTCTGAGGCAACGACGCGCTGCCGGTGGGCAAAGAGCGTCGGCTGCTGGCGAAGAAGAAGCCGCAAGTGATCGTCGGAACGCCCGGCCGCATCAACGAGCTGCTCGAGGGCAACGCTTTCGGTTCGTTCCCCTCCGCTCATCGCCCACCACTCGTTTGCAGGCGTCCAGCACGTCCGCTCGTTCGTTCTGCACAAGGCGTACGAGAAGACGTGGGAGCCGCTGCAGGAGTCGCTGGCCGCGATCCTCGCGCGCCTGCCGCCCGGCCGCTTCGACTTTGCAGGCGGCCGCCAGCTGGTGGCGGACGGCGGCGTGACCACGTGCGTCTGCTTCCCGACCATCGAGGACCGCCTGCCCGAGCCCTTCTACATGGACGTGATGAGTCCGTGGGGCCAACACCAGCTCGTCGAGTTCAAGAAGATGCCCCATTGCGCCGGAAAGAAAACGACCAAGGAGGAGCAAAGCAATTCGATGTAAGTGATGGAGTGCTCCTTTCTGCTCCGTTCATCCCTCTTCTTTAGCTTCGAGGCGATCCCCATGCCGGAGCACCTCTGCGAAGCGTATAAGAAGCTCCTCACCGCGGGCGCGATCTCGGACGAGGAGGCGCTGAAGATCACGGACCAGAAGACGCTCGACAAGATCTGGGAGCACATTCAACATTCGCGCGTCCCCTACAGCAACGGAAAGCCCGTCGACGGCGAGCAGCCGAGCACCAGCAAGCAGTAAACGCGTGTCCGTGGGTGGAATCTGCTTTCTGATTGTTTGTTTACGCTTTATTCTTCGCGGACTCTCTTACTTTTTGTTTCTTGAATAAACCACCCGTCTAAGCCGAGGACGATTTCCCTTAGGAGCAAGCGTTCGTTCACGGTGGACCACTGCTTCCATCTTTGAGTTGCTTGCTATCTGCTTTTTCGTGCTTCGGCTCCGAGACCACGTGACGTTCATTGAAAATCAAATGTGATTGCGACGGGTTTCAGAAAAAAAGATACCTTTACTTTCGATTATCGGCAATTAAAGCGCGTAACAACAATAAAGAGATGTGAGAGGATCAACGAGCGCACTGCTTAAGGAGCGCCATCGCAATTTCGGGGTTCTCGCTCACGAACTGAGGCGTCCAGGCGGAGTGCTCGTCCACGGCCTTCAGGTTCTTGTCGGCGAAAGCGAGGAACTTCCGCTTGAAGCCGCCTTGGTGGTCGTGGGCGAAGGCGAGCTGGAGGTCGCGAAGGATGGTGGAGACGGAGAGTTGAGCGTGCAGCGACTTCATGCACAGTTCCTGCAAGAAGAGAAGCACTGAAAGGCGACCAGTGGAGACTCACGGCCAGTTCGGGCACTTCGTAGCAATCGGCGACGGGCAACAGGCGGTGGGCGACCTCGGCGAGTCCCTCCACTTTGCCAGAGTAGAAGTAGCGAAGCAGGAGTTCGATCAGGTCGGCCTCCTCCTTCTTGATCTCCACGATGCCCGTCTGCTTCTCCGTCGAGTCGTGCTTGAACATGTTGCGGAAGACGGGCGAGCCCGAGCAGACGATCATTCGGTTCACCTGAACAACAGTTAGAATTGGAGAGACGGGCAGCTAACCTCGAAGATGCGGCCTTGCACGCGCACTTCGACGTCCGCAAAAGCCTCGGCATCGAAGTTGGCGGCGATCTTGCGGCAGACGGCCGCCGGTCCCGCCCGCTGCGCCCAGTCGACCTCGCCGATCGGATCCAACGGCCGCACCTCGCAGCAGGCGAAAAGCGGTTCGTTTTGGGCGAATCTCGCGAGCTCCTCCTGCGCGATGATTTGCGTCCAGCCCCGCTCGTCGCTTGCCGCGTGAAACTTGTGCTCGTCTTCTGAACAGCCCGGCGATCTTTCGCCTGCTGGATCGAAGGAACTCACCGCGCTTGTTGAATCGACGCTTCTCCTCGTCCTCGAACCAGCACGTGAACTGCAGGCGGACGAACGGATGGCCGCCGAAGTCGCGGACGCAGAGGAAGAGGCCGCAGCCGTCCGCCCACTCCTCGTCGCTTCCTTTCGGGCAGAAGCGGAGGAAGAACGTGGCGCCCGGCACGCCCTTCACCGCAAATTCGCTGCTCTCCCACCGGTCGCCGAACGTCGCCTCCGCGAAGCGGTTCCAGAAATCCGTGAGTTCGAAGCGGTGCACCGTCTTTTTGCCTTGAGTGGGACGAGGCGACCGAACAGCCTCGAGAATTGAAAGGAAGGCAGGTGGGAACTCACCGGAATCCGTGCACGACGTCGGCCGTGACGTCCACTTCGAGGCGCACCACGTCGTCTTGGATGAAGCCTTCGGTCTCGTCTAAGAGAATCTCGCACGGAATGAACTGCGAGTAGCCCCAGTCGTTCTCCTTCGGGTGGAACGTGTGCTGGATGGTTCGCTGGTGGTTCTCGACGCCCGGGCGTTGCGAGACGACCCGCAGGTGGGCGATCGTCTGGCAGGTCCAGTTGTCCTCCGCGACGCCCGTCAAACCGTTGCACTGCACGAAGAAGCCGAGGCACATTCGGTTCCGGCCGTTCCACCGGTTGCCGCCCTCGCGCGGGATGGCGAGGATCCGCCAGGGCACGCCGCGGATGTAGACGGACGGGTCGGACAGCCGCTCCGGCCAGTCGGCCGGCAGACCGCGGGCGAAGTCGCTGAAGCGGTCGATGTCCAGCCGGAGAGTGCCCGTCGACTGCAGGCCGCCTGGAAACACAAGGGAAATGCGGAAGAATCGAAGAAAAAGACGCTCACCGCCTTCCGCTTCGCTCTCGCTCGAATCCTCGCTGTCTGTGTCGAATCCGCGGCCGCGGCCTGAAATCACGTCCGTCATTGTCCGAGTCGATCAACCGACGGGAAGAGGGAGAATTGCAGCGAGAAATGCGGGGTTTTGGCCGAAAAATTGGGAGAGGTAGAGGCGCTGAATTGGATTCTGAAATCGTGGTAGAAATTCGCAGAACGAGCGGGATTCTTGAGCGTCTCCTGTGCACTCACCTCCGTTCTCCTCCAGCACGAGCTCTTCGGCAGCGTGACGGCGACGAGCACGCGCAGCCATTCGAACGGGAATTCGTGAAGCAAAGCACCTGAAGAAATAAAAATAATAGAAGCGGCGGAAAACGATGAAAAATAGCAAGAAATCCGCACGCAGACGCCGTCCTCGAGGAAACGAGCGGGAAGCGGGGGACGCTGGTGTTCGTTTGGCGTTCTGCCTCACGCCGCTGCTCGCCGGCCGCTCGCTCGCGGACATTCGCGGCGGAGGAGTGCGACGAACTCACGGGTGCGCGTTGATTTCTCTCGTTCGGCAGCAGAGGAACGCTCTTCTCTGAACGCTTCCGATTGTCCACTGCAATCATCCTGCAACAGGACGTCTGCAACCGACGGCGTTGGAGTTCATCCGGGCTACAGAAAACGAGAGGGAGCGACTTTCACAATCGAACACTCGGCAAGTGGTTGAAGAAGGCTGCACTTGATGCCCGCTGCTGCTTGGATTGATCTGAAAGGAAGAGTTAACGACCTTTTCGATTGCTGTATGCGCCCACAGTCGTGCTTGCAGAGCACAGAAGTTGTCGAGAGCGTGCAAGTAAATCCTTTGATCGCTTGCGAGTTTCTCCATGCGGCCGCCGTCCAAAACAACCAATGCGTGGACATGCCGGCGGTCACAACAAACAAAAAGACGATCGATTCGACCTTTCAACTGCAAAAAATGATTGTGACCCAGAGAGGGATCGGACCTCCAATCTTCTGCTCCGTAGGGAGACGCGTAGATTCATTGGGTCTCTGGGCCTCGCTGCGTTCGGGCGCGAACGGCAGGCAGTGTCGGGCGAACTCGGCACTCCTTCGGTCGTGTTCCTCGAGGTCAATTGGCGGTTCCGCCTGCCGGTCAGTCGAAGTGCAACTTGCAATGGAAGAGAATGCTTCAATCGATCAGCGCGGGATTGCGGAGAACGCCACGGGCGGGTAATCTCATCGACGACAGCGACGGGCGAAGCGAGAAGCGAGCGGATTGTTCGCCGCCGTGTCATCCCTTTCATCTCCGGCTGTTCTCCCGACGGCTTCGTGGTCTAGTGGCATGATTCTCGCTTAGGGTGCGAGAGGTCCCGCGTTCGACTCGCGGCGGAGCCCCAACGTTTTGCTCTGGACAGCGGGCTGCCGTTTCGCCGCTTCAACGTACTCACTCGCTACAGTCGCTTTGCCAGCACCGCACTTTCACTCGTCGGCTACCCGTCAATCACTCCTCTCCAGCAGTCGAAGCGAGTGAGCGAGCGCAAGACCCGCCCCTCGCCGCTCGGAAGTGTGCCCGGTTAGCTCAGTCGGTAGAGCACCAGACTCTTAATCTGGCTGTCGTGGGTTCGAGCCCCACATCGGGCTACCGACTTTTTGCTTTTGGGTTGGGTCAACGGGGATGTTTCTTTTGCTCATAAGTTCGACAGCAACGTCTTGACGCCATCAAACTCCCAAGCAGCTTTTTGCGGCGAAATGGAAAGCACGACGAGTTTATTCATCCGAATCAGCAAACTCATGAGCGACGGGATCGCAGCTGCCGTTGGAACTTGCCCATGCGTTCGTGAGTCGTGCCGACGTTCCGTCTGAAAAGCAGGGCGTTCATTGACGGAAGACCAGAGAGAACTCACCGCCCATCTTGTTGCGTTGCAGCCGACTTCGCGTCGCTTCCGGCCGGCCGCTCAACTCGACTCGTCCATCGCAATCGGCATTCGCTCGCATTTGGCGTCGTCTCCCACTTCTTCTGGCCGGTGGAAGGAGCTCGCCGAGCAGGCGGGCAGGCAGGAGGCGGTCGGTTGTCTGGAACGAGAAGAGGATCACAGGTTGCAGTCGAAGAGGCCGAACGGGCGCCCGAAATACACACCAATTGCTCAACTTCGTCTTGTTTCCGCCCTTTTCGTCGTTCCGCAGTTCCTCACCGATGCTTCGAAGAGACGACAATGATCGTCTCCATCGGCGAGCAGCAGGCACTCCTGAAAGCAGACGGTCGATCAAATGAAGGAGAACGCAGCAACAGACCACATGCTTGATCAAGCTCCTTTCTAGACGTCGCAACGCTCCAATGGATTGGTAAGAGCGAAGATCAGCCGACAACTTGACGATGGCCGGTGGGAAAACGCACACTCTGGAAGGAGAGATGAGGGCGAATGAGTGGGCCGAAAGAACTCACTCGAATACAACGGCTGCCGGCCACAAGCGGGGACTCAACCAAAAGAAGTGGGCTTGAAGGCGAGAGGACGAACCGCTCGCACGATCATCTCGAGGAAAACCTGAAGCAGGACAAATAACGCATCAACCGAGTAAAGCGGAACAACCCAAAGCGAAGGGCGCCAAGGAAGTCGACAGCGCGATAGGAAGAACTTGACCATCATCATCGACTAGATTCGCAAGGAGTCGACGGCAGACGAACGTCAAAAAAAGAACTGGGCTTGTGATTTGAACGGGAACGTCCTCGCAGCCATCAGCGAGTCGATCGAAAGAGCAGAGCGGCCGACCGCCCGCAACGAGGGGAACGAAATGAAATGAGCGGAAATTCGGGCGGGCGAACGAAACGAACGACTCGTTTCAATCGGTTGCTTCTTGCTTGTGGGCGTGTAAATCACTCGAAGTTTTCCTGATTTCTTTCGGTTCTTAGCAGTCCTTTGTTCGATTCTAATTCCTTGTGCGACGTTCATTTTTCCCGTTTCGATCAAAAATCAAAAGCATCCGAAAACGCAGACAGACGGGGCGGTCGCGGGACGGCCGGGCGGTAAAACGGTGTAACAAACGGGCAGATAAGAAGGATGCTCGCCGTTCCGCGTTCTTTTTCCTCCCCTCGAGCATTTGCTAGCGCGTTCTGCCTCGCTTTATTCCTTTTTCGGTCTGCTTGCATATCACAATCAGTGCGAATTTTCGGTTTTTCACTCGCCATGATCTCGAGCACGCTGCACCGCTGGGAACTCGTGGATTTCCGCCAACGTTCGGAAGCGGCGGAAGTGGGCGAGACGTGGACCAGCCCCTCGTTTCTGCTGAACGGAGTGCCGGGCACCGAAGCTCACCTTTTCTTCGAGCCCAAGCATCGCATGTACCCGCCCTTTGAGGAAGATGATGAGGAGATGGGGGAAGAGGCCGCTTGGAGTCGCTACGGCGTGGCCTCCGATCAACCGAACGACCTTCCGGACGTCCGCGTGCCGCTCAAAGTGTGGATCGAGAACGCCGACGGAAAGCCGATCGGAAGATACCGTGAGTTTTGATTCTCTTCTTGAAGCAGAGTGTTTGCAGTCGGAGCAACGGATTGGCAATTCATCGGCCTAGTGCACGCTTGTGAGGGGGACATGTTGTCCACCCTTCAAGATCACGCCGCCGGCTGGCATTTGTACGTCTGCTGCGAGATCGGACGGGAAGAGGGCGTCGAAGATGCGCTCACTCGTACGAAGGAAGACGATGTGAAGCTCCGCGTGCTCGAAAACGTCGGCCAGATGCTCTGGGACAACGAGTTCGCGGACTTCGAGGTGCACGTGGGCGAGCGGGTCTTCAGAGTGAGTTCCAATGGTCGTAACACCCACCTACCGCTCCTTGCAGGTCCACAAGTTCGTGCTTATTTCCCAATCGGCGTACTTCAAGAGCGTCTTCCGCCACAATCCGGAAGTCCCGCGGAAGGGAATGCTCGAAGAGAAGGAATTCCATCCGGAGATCATGCAGAAGGTCTTTGAGTTCATGTACACGGGCAAAGTGGAGGGCTTGGAGCCGAGTGCCCGAGATCTCCTGCGAGCCGCCGACTTCTACCAGTTGGAACCGTTCCAGGTGTGCAGTTCATTTCTTCCATTCATTCGGGTTGATTCAGGAGCTGTGTGTGGCGGCGATTCTTCGTACGCTCTCCGTGGAGAAAATCCTCGACGATCTTCGACTCGCCGTCACTCTCAATCATTTCGAGGACTTCAAGAGCCAACTGCTGCATTTTGCGAAACAAAACGCAAAGAACATCTACGAGCTGCCGGGCTTCACCGAGGAGTTCATCAGCCAAAACCCGGCTCTCGCGAAGGAGTTGTTCAAATCAATCACTCACTGACTTCGTTCTTGCTCAATAAACGGTTGGCAACAAAGAGCCTTTCGTTGCTAGTGGGCGGCCGGCGAATTCCGCCGCGAAGATCTCCGCGCGCGCGCGTGCTGCAGAACGCCAGACGCTGCTGCTCGCCGCATTTCTCTCGCTTTCCGCCGTTTTCCTTTCCTTTGATCGCTCCGAATTCGTCGACGATGGAGGCGGCGGTCGTGAAGCGGAAGCCGCGAATGCGAGCGGCCGTGCGCAACGGTGTGAGTCGTTTTTCGCTGCTCGCGGCGAGATTAAGAAACAAGAACAAAGCGGGCACTCAACTCGTTCGTTTGGCTGTGAGTTTCTCTTTTAATTTGCTTTTATTTTCTTCGTCGAATTTTAGGCGATTTCCCGCGCTCAGTTGGCGGCTTTCCGCTACTCCGTGCGCGGCATCTACCTTGTGCGGTTGGGCGACGGGTTCTTGCTAAAATTGAACCTGGGTGCCGCGAGTCCGGTGATTGAACTCGAGGTCGCTCGGACGGAGGTGGTCGCGATCGTCACGCTGCTCCGCGCTCCCGTCCACCTAAATTTGTACAGAATGCCGGTTGCCAATTGGGCAGAGTGGCTGCAGATCGAAGAATGTGAGTGTTCATGTGTTGATTTCCCGCATTACTCGCTTTCAGTCGTGACCGCATTGACCGTTTGGCGTTGGCCCAAGTGCCCTGTCTTCTCGAAGTTCGTGGAGCGCGTGGGACCCCGCCTCAAACAACTGGGCTGCTCTGCGAACTACTTGGAGCGTTTTCCGCCGTTGTCGTTGGACAAACTCGTCATTAATGATCCGTGTGATCGTTCGTTTTCCCGCTTGTTTCTTCGAATAATTCTTCGGGATTTCAGGAGTCGACTACGAGGCTCTTCGTCGCCACAAGATTCGCCATTTGGAAGTGCCCATTGAGGAGGTGGAGCGCCAATTTCTACCGTTTGTTCCTTTTGTATGATTCGACTGAACGCTGGCTTTTCAGCGGCCACGTGCTGTCCTCATGGATCACCGCCCTGTGCGTTTCGGCTCCCGACATTGCCGACTTGTCCTCCCATTCCATCGAAGTCTTCTGTCGTCGTTTCCCCGCACTCGAGGATCTCCACTTGATCGGCGGTCTCTCCGTACGCACTTAACCGACTGCTTTAACCACCCAGTCGAATTCCAGGGAACGAGCGGAAAGGCGGTGGAGCAATTCAAGCAGACGTGGTCCGAATGCCTCAAGTTTCGCGATCGGGTGGACATTCCGGACCTGAAGCGGCTCTTCTTCACCTTCAAAAGCAGGGGGCTTTACTGGGAACGCAACGTGAGTCCTTGGATTTCACTATTCGTTCTCCCACTCACCTTTTTTAGTACGATCCCAAGTGGACACACAAACTGAAGCAAACGGCGCCATTCGACAAGGCGGCCTTCTGGATCGATCCCGTCACCAAGCACGACCGAATGTTCCTCAGACACAACCTTCTGGAAGGACAAAACCCTGCTTCTTTCACTTCGACCACCATTTCTGCTGGGGAACTGGCGACCGCTTCACTTCGACATGGTGAAGGGCGCGAGAAGCACGATCTCGGTGAGGGCTCGATGGACGTGCACGAGGCGACCGACGAGTACGGATGGACGAGGCGGGCGTCTATTGATCGATCGTTTTTTGGTTCTTTCCAGCTTCGGGCCTCTTTTGATTTGTCGTTTTGTGTACGAGTTCCTTTCGCGCATAAACACCTTTCCTTTAATGTTTCGGCCAGGCGGGCACTCCTTTGAATGAAAAGTGGAGGGAGGGAGCAAACTACGAAAAAGGAATCGACCCGTGGCTCGGCCGCCCACTCGACGGACAACCGCTTTGCTCGCCGCTTTGTGGTCGCCATTGTCGCGTTATTGGATCGCCTCGCCGACCCTTTCCAAGGCGCGCCGATGCGCCGCGGGCCGAACGGCGTGCTGCTGGTCGAGTTGGACGTGCGCGTGGCCGCCGAAGAGGTTTCCGAGGTGCGCGGTCTGTCGGTGGACCCGTTCAAGCTGCAACAAGCAATGAGTCAACGGATACTTCGGATGAGCTCGCTCTTGGACTTTGTCGTTTGCTGCCTGCACACGACCGGCTCTTTTTGGCGGTTTGAAGCCGACCAATTGCTCTACGCCGTGCTTTTTGCAACAGACGATCCCAAGGGCTCGCGAGGCGAACCAAAAGACCTCGTAGACGACCAGCCAACAATCTTCATTTGTGTGCAAATCCCTTGGCGCGTGATAGTCCGTCCTTTACAAGCTCCCGTTTCCGAGCAACAGCGCCCTGCTGGCCCAGTGGTAAGGCGTCTG
Organism: Aphelenchoides fujianensis; assembly: GCA_024699865.1. Lineage (NCBI taxonomy): Eukaryota > Metazoa > Nematoda > Chromadorea > Rhabditida > Aphelenchoididae > Aphelenchoides > Aphelenchoides fujianensis. Next base: position 346,848 of record JAMPIO010000090.1, on the reverse strand, counting down.
TCTCGTACGCGGTTGAGCGAGCGGAGTGAACAGAAGATCACTGGTTCGATTCCAGTGGAGGGCAAACTTTTTGCACTCGCGATCTGATTGTTATCGACGGCACGCGTGTTCGCGTATTATTGCTCTTTGAGTAACAAACGACAATCTGAGGGCAAACCCGAAATCGAGACAAAGGCGCGAATCCAAATGAGCAATGAGATTGGACCCGTTCGCTCGTCTCCTCTCCGCATCAACAGCGGCCTTCGCCCCATCAACCAACGAGCCCTTCGCCGCCTTGGGGTTGTAGCGCCACAGGTGTCCCTTGCCGCGCTTGCGGCCGTTGTGTTTGTCCAGCTCTTCGAAGCAGGGCATCAGCGAGAGGTTGTGGCGCACGGAGTTCTTCCAGCCCGTGTACGTGGGGTCGCGGAAGAAGGCGTAGATCTCCGCCAAGGTCGCCTCCCGCAGCGGGTGGGCCTGCAGCCGGGCGGGAGGAGTGTGTGGGCGGCGGAGGGCACTCACTTCGATCGCCATTCGGATGCACTCGATGTAGGACTCGGGCGGCTTCTTCGTGCCCCGCCGCCTGGTTTTCTTGAGCGGCCGCTTCTTTGCGGGAGCGAGTGGTGCGGAATGGAAGTCGGGAAGAGCGGTCGGTTCACTGAGCGAACGTGGCCAGTAGCCGTTGCTTTCATCCGAGTAATGGAGCGGGTACTCGGCCGTGTAGAAAGCAGTCGCATAGCTCGAAGTACACAAATGCAGAGGGATTGATGGAAGGAGGTCTGTTTAGGCGATTTGCTTACGGCTCGAAGAAGGCGGCCTCCTCGACGTAAACACTCGTTGCCGGCCGCGTATGCCGTAATAAATCATCCGCAAGAAGCGAGCGACGGGTGTTTGCACACGACTTTCGCTCATCTCACATTCGCGGCTTCCATCGAGACGGTCGATCATTCGGCCGGTGGAGTGCTGTAAGAAAGGAAGAAGTCACAAGTTTTCTGGAGGATGGCCGCGCTAATCCCCGTACAGTACTCGCCGGTTGCCTCCCGAATTGCCGACGGCCACGAACGAACGGTCGGGAAGCGAGTGGATTGTTTATTCCGCGGATGGCCGTTGGAGGGCGGAGGGCGGCCGGCGAGTTTGCGGGACGCGCTTCTGTTGGGAGGAGAGTAAGTCGTGATCAAAACAGCCAAAAACGGGTGAAAGTAGCCCTCTTGCCCCCTCAACGAGCGTCCGATCGCCACCCGGGATCGACGAGCGGGCGGGAGCGGCGGACGGGCGGGTGACTTGGCCATGAATTCGAGAGTGGCAGTGGCGACTAACGAGTGATCGCCGGGATCGATTGGTTGGGGATCGAATTACACGTTGAGGTTGGCGAGTGCGTGGATCGAATCGTCGAGTCCGCCGATTCACGAGTTCTGTGGAGGGCTATTGCTCATGTCGATCCCGTTCGTTCTCGTCTTATCACTCCGCCGATCCGCTCCATTCTCGGATTGCCCGCAGACGTCAGCTAATCCGAAGAGGAGATCGCGGGTCAAAGTGCGCAATCAACGGGCGGCTCGAATGGCGGCCGCCCGAGAGCGCGTTCGGCACTTGGCCGCGCACTGTTGCCCGACGGAAATCTATCGGCGGATCCAATTTCGCCTCGATCGCGATCGGGAGGGAGTGGACAAATCGGGAGCAAAGCGGGGGTGAAAGGCGGTTGCAATTGACTCGGTCGGATGGACCAGTCGTTGCTTTGCTCTTCACACGTGACGATCAAGCTCCACTGCTCCCAGCAACCCGTCTTAACGTTTATTCGATTCGAGGGACGGAAAGCTTGTCGGCTGCAGACCGGAAGGCTCGCAAGAGCTATCGCCAAGAACAACACAAGAAAAGATCAATGCGAGTTATCGCGGTGGTTTTGCGGGAGTCCCATCCTTGCGAGACGAGCGACGAACGATGCGAAATCACCTGCAAACAGCAGCGTTGTTCCCGCAAAAGAAGAAAGATACTCACGAGTCGCCATAACGGTTTCCTCGCTCACCAGCAGAACGACGAGGACTTGTCGACGGCTGCTTCTGGACGGCACACGACCGTCTGTCTGAAAACAAGTGGATTAAACGGGAAGGGGCGGAGAACTCACTCGACAAGGTTTTCTGCGCGCCTTCCGACGTCCTTGGAAGAAGTGATGGATGCCGATCACAAGTGACTCCGCAATTCATTCGACTGGAAGGATCCACGACCGCGGCCGCACAACCGAACGAATGGCCGTTGTGTTCTTGGTAGAGGAAGCGGAGCATCCGCCCAACAATTCGATCGTGGCCTCCACGGAACACCTGCAAAGCCACCGATTAGGCAGTAAGGCTGAACGGAACCAAATCACCAGTTCGATGACAGAAAGCAGCCTGGAGATTGGCACGTTGAGCAGCGCCCTTGCCGCCCTACTTCTTTCACACTCGCCAGCTCTGATGGATGGCGGAGGGCCTGGAAGAGGACGCAACGACGGGTCACAAGAACTCTGAAACAAAAGCAAGTTAGTGGGTAGTGGAGAAGGGAGGGCCGGTCGGTGGCCGTGGAGGAGAACTCACCGGTTGGTCGAGTCGGGCGCTTCACAGACGCCTTGAAGTGAGTTCTTAAAGGAAAGAATGGGCTGAGAAGCGGGGTTAAGGGAGGACTCACTTCAAACGGCCATCGGAACGGAGGTGATCGCTGCTTGCCCGACTTCGGCTCGTTGATCCCCATCAATCACTTCGAGACGGCTGGCTTTTTCCTTCCAGACAGAACGGCCTGAAAGACTCGTGAGCACCTCCGATTGCTGCAAAGGAATTGACTCACCGAGCGGACGGCCGAGGAGAATCCGAAGAGACGAACGGAACAAGGCGGCGAAGCTTGCGCACGATCTTCACGTTCACGCCCACAAAAGAGCGGCATTCGAGCAGCCGACTCGTCGACGGGTGAGCAGGGCGGAGAGAAATGAGCGGAGGGCGGAGGAGCGAACCGGCGCCAGAGAAGAGAGAGAGCGGGAATGAGCTGCCCGCTGCTCCCGCCATTCCTTTATAGCCGCCGGAATTGCGCAACGAGAAGAAGTGTAAATTGCGGCCGTGGGTTAAACGAACGGTTGCGCCATCGGCTTCTTGCGTGGGATCCAGCGATTTGTGCGGATTGGACGGCGCGGATTTCCGCATCTTCTTCTTCCTGCGGAACGACGACGAGAAGCTCGCCGGCCACGCGTCCTCCTCGCTGCAGGTCACGCGGGTGCGGCGAGTCGATGGATTCTTTCGATCGGCCACCATTCCGCGCTTCCAGCGGTCGCCCACTCGTTAGATGAAAAATGTGACGACGGGGAGCCGGGCTCATCGCCCACCATGCCCTGCGGACGGCGGCGTGTTCACTAGCTGCTGCAAAGCGGCCCGCTCGTTCGACGATCCCCGCTGTGCCGATGCGGCGATTCGAGTGGCCGTTGGAAAGCAGAGCGGACGTTTGTTTCACGAGACCACCGACTCTTCTGCATTTTCATAATGGTTTTATCATCTCGCTTCAATAACATGTTAGAACAACAACGGGTAACAGAATGGAACGACGATGGGAGCGCGTAAATCAAGGGCTGGACGCGAGGGTCACTTCGAACGCGACCTCCGGATGCTCGCGGAAGAAGTCGAGATTCCAGGCCGGCTCTTGCTGCAGCTGTTCGAGGTTCTTGCGGGCGAAAGTGAGCACTTTCCGTTTGAAGGCGCCCTGATGATCGTGCGCGAAGGCGAGCTTGAGGTCGCGAACGAGCGTCGAGACGGACAAATTCTTGACGAGAGAAGCCAAACACATTTCCTGAACAGTCGATTGGAGCGGACAGTTGCGCAGATGAACTCACGGCGAGGCCGAGCACCTCGTAGCAGTCGGCGACGGGCAGCAGGCGCGGAGCGACCTCGGCGAGCTCCTCCACCTCTCCGGCGTAGAGGAAGCGGAGCAGGAGTTCGATGAGGTCGGCGTCCTCTTTCTCAATCTCTACGACGCCCGTCTGCTTCTCTTTGGTGTCCAGAGTGAACATCCGGTCAAAGACGGGAGAGCCCGAGCAGACGATCATCTTGTTGACCTGAACGATACAAGGATTAAAAGGAGGAGTGCTGGCGACTGACCGGAAAGACGCGGCCTTGAACGCGCACCTCGATGTCGGCGAATTTCTTCGAGTCGAAGTTCGCAGCGATTTTGCGGAACACGCCCAGCGGAGCCGTTCGCTCGGCCCACTCGACGAAGTCGACGGGATTCAGCGCGAGGATCTTGCAGAAAAGGACGAGGGGTCCAGCCTTGGCCAAGTCGAGCAGTTGCGCTTGGGTGCACATCTTCGACCATCCCGTTTTGGTGACGATCGGATTGTATTCGCATTCGCTGCCTAAACCGAAACTTTCGCCTTAGTCGCCGTTCTCCGTAATTGAGCAAACGCACCTTTTCTCTTCAGTTGTTCCTTCGTGCCGTTTTCCAGCCAGTAGTCGTTCGTCAACCGAATGGCGGGATGGTCGCCGAAGTCCCGAACGTGGAGGTAGAGCGCGCAGCTGTTCCTGTACTTTTCGTCGCAACCTTTCGGGTAGAACGAAACGTAGAATTTGGCCTTCGGAATGCCGTCGACCTCGAAGTCGGGGCTCTCCCACGCCTCGCCGCACGTCGTCTTCTCAAAGCGGTCGTCGAAGTCGTCGAACGGCCAGCGGAAGAGTGTCGGCTCCACTGCGGCCATCCTCGAAGCGGTCTGGAAGCGGAGGAATGACCGAAAGAGCGGAGAAATCGCGAATTTCGGGCGGGCGGCAGAAAGAACGGCGCGAAACGGTTCTAATGCAATGGCGACGAACAACAATCAGAAGTTTACAAGCAGACGCACCTGCCCGGCTGGTCGTCGCGCATCTCAATTGCGAACACGCGACTCGACCATCTGAAGGTTCGCAGCAAAAAAACGAAAATCCACGGCGAAATCGGCGCCCGGTAAAGTGGGAAGCCGGCTTTCTTTTCTCCGTGCCCCGAGTGCCCAGCGATCGACGGGGCAGAACGGAGCGGAATGTGGGCGGGCGGGCGCACTCGTCGCCCTTCCATTGCGTTCGAGCAGCGAGTTGAGCGGCGGGAAGGACCGCGGACCGTCGCTTCGAACCGGACAGAAGCGAGCTCATGAGTTCGTCGATGGTCGGCTCAACGAGTGCTGTCTTTGCGCGTTGGCCGCTCTCTCGTCCGTTCGTCCGACTCGAAGCAAGCGGGAATCGCTTTCTTGGTCTCACATCGGTGAACTCCTTCGGTCGTTGCCGCATTTTCTCTTCGTCTTGCCGCAAACCTGTGGAGAGTGGAAGCGGCGTCTTTTGGACGGCGGCGCGTTCACGAACTGCGCAAAGTGGCCCGCTCGTTCGACGATCCCCGCTCTTTCTATGCGGCGATTCGAGTGGGCGGCCGCTCCTCGCTACCCGCAGGTCCACCGCCGGCTGCTGACCGCCGAGTCGCCTGCACGACGTGAAGCGAGCGGAGTAGTCAATGGAGGGGCGGCTGTGTTTCCAGTTGCATTCACACGTGGGGTTTATCCTTCTCCTTTCGACCACACGCAGGACAACCGAATGGGAAGAACGGGGCCGAGAGTCAACAGCTGGACGCGACAGTCACTTCAAAGATGATCTTGGGATTGTCGCGCACAAAGCCGAGCGTCCAGTCGGGCTCGTCCTTCAGCTGTTTGAGGTTCTCGTTGGCAAAAGCGCACAGTTTCCGCTTGAAGGCGCCCTCGTGGTCGTGGGCGAAGACGAGCTTGAGGTCACGCACGACGGTCGGGACGGACGCGTGCTCGACCAGCGAGGCGAGGCACAGTTCCTGAACGAGGCGGATGAGATCGGAGAGTGGATTGGAGAAACTCACGACCAGGTCCATCACTTCGTAGCAGTCCGCAACGGGAAGAAGGCGGTGGGCGACTTCCGCCAATCCCTCGACCTCGCCCGAGTAGAGGTAGCGGAGGAGCAGCTCCATGACGTCCGCCTTTTCCTTCTTGATCTCGACCACTCCCGTCTTGCGCTCCTTCGTGTCGTGCGTGAACATCCGGTCGAATACCGGCGAGCCCGAGCAGATGATCAGTTTGTTGACCTGAAGGACGAGTGAGTGGAAGGGAGCGAGAGGAACCGACAGGAAAGACGCGGTCCTGAACGCGCACCTCGACGTCCGCGAACTTCTGCGAGTCGAAGGCGACGGCGAGCTTGCGGCACACAGCGAGCGGCGCCGTGTGTTCGGCCCACTCGAAGACGCCGACGGGAGCCGACGGAGTGATCTTGCCGCAGAGGACGAGCGAGCCACCGGCGGCCAATTCGAGCAGGTCCTCCTGGGTGCAGATCGCCGACCATCCCCAGCCGTTGCTGCTGTTGGGAAGGTACACGTATTCGTATTCTAAACGGAAGCTTTTGTCATAGGGGACCGCCGGTGGAATTCGGCGAACTCACCGCTTTGCGTCAACCGCTCTCCCACTCCGTTCTCGAGCCAGTAGTCGCCCGCGAAACGGATGGAGGGATGGTCGCCGAAGCACGAAACGCGGAGGAACAGTGCGCAGTCCTCTCGGAACTTCTCGTCGCTTCCTTTCGGGTAGAAGTTGAAGGAGAACTTGGCCTTGGGCACGCCGTCCACCTCGAACTCGGGGCTCGTCCATTTCGTCCGGAAAGCCGCCTCCGCAAAGTGCTTCTCGAAGTTGGCGAGCGGCCAGTGGACGGTCGTCGGCTTCACCGCGGCCATGATCGAGGAGCACTTGCAACGAGGAGGAATGAGGGGAAGAGCGAGCGGCTGGGAAATCCGCGAACGGGCTGACCGACCGACCGAGCGGACAGGCGTCGTTCGCAATGAAATCGGTCGCTCGTCCACAAAATGCAGGGAAGCGGCTGGTCGTAAGACTCCTGCGGTCCCTCGTTTGCACGTCGGCGAGTCATCGTAACGCGTTTATTTCGATGCAATCGTCATCGCCTACCATCGACCAGAAAGAGTGTTTCCACGCGATGGAGCGAATGTGGATGGACGAGCGGACTCAATGAACTTCCCTTGCGCTCGAGCAGCAATTTGGATGGGCTGTCGCTTCGAACCGTTCGCTCATGTGTTCGCCGCCCTGCACCGAACGGCCGAAAAACCAGGATTTTTTGTTGTTTCCAACAATTTTTTATTCAACAAACTATAGGGATATCGCCGCTCATTCGCCTTCCTTCGAGCCCTCATCGTTGTTTCGGGGCTTCTTGAAGGGCGGAACGCCCGCTTGTTGCTGCAGTCCGGATGGGCCCGCTCCGTCCGGATTCTGAGCGGCCTTTTCGGCGCTCATTTGAAGGATGGAGGCGAGGATGGCCTGTTGGAGGTCTTCTGCAACGCACGAGAGATCAACATGAGGCCGGTTTGAGTGCCCACCGTCCTCCTCCTCATTCTCCTCACTCGGATTGCTCATCCACCTGTCCGCCCACCAAGCGGCATTCAAGGAGGAGGTCTCCATGGGCTCGTTTCGGGCGGCGTCTTCTTCCGCCAGGCACCGCTCGACGTCAAGGTCGCGGCCGATGAGGAGCTGTTCGGGCGTTACAAAGGAGCACTTGTTCACGCAGACGCCGTCGGTTGTGAGCGGGCGGGCGGGGCCTCGTTGGAGCACTTCGATCAGGAGGTCCTTCCGTTTGAGGGCCCCGAACCACGTGGAGAGGCTCAAGGGTTCGGGTTGCCTGGAAGAGGAGGAGTGGGTGAAAGAGGAAGCAAGCGGGGGGTACTCGACGGGGATCCGCACGGAGTAGAAGACGTCCACCTTCCGCGTGCTCGAGCGGTGGCGCTGGACGGCGTGGAGGCACAAGACGCCGCCCACGAACGCGCTCGTCCACAGCGGCCACGGGAAGGCGGCGAAGCCCGAACAGCCGACCTCCTCCCACTGCGGGACTCCTTCGGCTTCCGCCAGTGAGATGCGGAAGACCTTGGCGGTCGCATTGTTCCGCGTGCTCTTCAACACGACGAACAAGCGGCCGCCGCCGACGAAGCTGGAGATCAGCTGGCGGAACTGCAAAGCGGGGCGGTCACTCGGCGATGCCATTCGCCCAACTCACGTCGAACGCGTGCGTCAAATCGCTGCCAAAAGTGAGCCAACCGCCTCGTTCGTTGTGGGCGACCAGTCGGAGGCGATCGCCCGCGCGTTGGATCACGAACACCCGCCCGTCGTGCACGTGCACGTCGTGGGCGGTCCACTCGGCCTCCGGGACGAGCACGAACGGAAGCCGCGCGACCGCCTGCAGCTCGCGATCGTAGCGGAAGAAGTGCACCGTTTTGCGTTGCGGAACGGAGACGACGAGCACGTGCGGCTCGTCGGTCGGGTGGATCCACCGGCGCGCGGGCTCCGAAGCGACGACCCCGCCCGGCGTGACGACCGGCAGCGGGGCCGAAGCGACGAAGGTCCGCTGCTCGAAGTCGACGTCCACTCGCTGCAGCGACAGTTGGACTTCCGCCGCGGGATTGCTGACGAGCAGCACGAGCGAGGCGGTGCGGGTGTTCGCGCCTTCGGCCACCTGCCGGCAGTCCAGCACGCGGCCCTTGAGCTTCTCGCCGTGCGTTCGGGTCACGAAGCTGGAAAGGGGATGAAGTTGGGAGTGTTCAGCTGCGCGGAGGGCCCACAATTCGGTCCCGTAGAAGGTGTCCAGGACGGCGAACTTCGCGCCGCCGTTCGTCTCGTCGAACGCGAAGATCGAGCGGCCGGTCGTGAAGAAGCGGGCGGTGTTGGAGTTCGCGACGATCGATAACCGATTTCGCGCATAACACGCGGGATGCAAAACGCGCGGGCGGTCGGGCATCGCGGCGGCTGGTCGGTCAAATGGTGAGTGCTGGACGGGCGGGCGGCAGCGGCGACGGACGGGGGACGCGAATTGCTTGCGTTGCCCCGCAGTCATCCGAGCGACCTTTGCTCCTTCGATTGCGAGGACCGCATGCAGGCACCTTTCTCCACAAAGACCCAAGGATCGTACTTAAGCTTTCAGTTCTCATGAGGCTTCTTTAATTGTCAACACTTCCCAGTGCAAGCAGGTGCATCACCTGGACACGACCCTCGACGACATCTCCCGGCAGCTTCTTCTGAGCTGCGGTCTGCGCACGGTGGACGGTCTGTCATTCTACGAGGAGCTCGCGCGATTGCTCTTCCAGTGGCCCAAAAAGGACGAAGACGAGCCGACGGGCGAGGGCGGCCACTCCTTCTACGGGATGGATCCGTTACCCTTTAACCTCTGCAACACTTGCTTTCACTTCTTTCTTTGCTGAGGAGAGCGATGGAATCGTGTCATGAGTGAACATGAATGAGGTGCTTGTTTGTTCGTCTTTTTGATTGACCGCTATCCGGTCCAAGTGCTCCACATTCTTTGTGACGGTGCGTTGTTTCGAGATTTCCGTCCAGTCGACAGGAAACTCGCTTCTTTCCGACCGCCGATTTTCGCCGCGAAAATCTCCGCGCTGGCGTGCTGCGGAACGCCACGATCGGCTGGCCGCTCGCCGGACTTCGCGCATTTCTGCTGCTTTCCGCTTGTGCTCGCTTCCTCCGACTTCGTCGATCATGGAGACGCCGATTGTCAAATCAAAGCCGCGAATCCGCCCGACCGCCGTGCGCGACGACCTCAATCGCTACTTGCTGGTCGCCGCGTTGTCGCCGAAGCAAAAGAAAGTCGCCACTCGATTGATGCGTTTGGCGGTGAGTTCCGGCTTTTCGTTTGCTTCGACTAATTTCTGCTGCATCTTTTCAGTCGATTTCTCGCGCCCAACTGGCATCCGTCCGCCGCTCCTTCCCCCGCATGCGATTCAAGGTGCTCGGAGCCGATTGCTCGATGATGGTGGACCTCGGCCTGGGCGAGTTGAACCCGCCATTTCCGCTCAGCGCGAAGCAAATGAGCGCAATTGGCCGCCTTCTCTCCCTTCCCGTCTACTTGTCCTTGAACGCGAGCGGAGAGCGACAGAAACCGGTCGACTGGGAGGCGTTGAAGCAAATCCGGGAATGTGAGTCCTTTTGTTTCGTTTTTATCGAGCTCCACTTTGTTTACTCGTGAACGGGCTGGACATGTGGACCTTCCCGCCATCCGCCGCCTTCTCCGAGTTCATCGCCGCCGTGGCGCCGCAGATCGAAGAAATGAGCACCCACTCGCCCGTCCTCGTGCACATGCCGCCGCTGGATGTGGACAAACTCTTTTATATCACCGGGTGTACGGCTGCTTTCCGCTCGTTCCTCGCCACATTCTTCTCGTTTTAGACGTCGACTACGAGGTCCTGAGCCGGCACAAAGTCCGCTGCTTGGACGTCTCGATGCGGGACATGGGCCACCGGAATCCGGGGTTCGTCCTCCTTGCCTCTCACTAATTTCTTCCGCTTTTAGCGACGGTGTCCTGTCCGCATCGATCAAAGCATTGGGCCTTGAGATGGACCCCGACTTGTCCCGCTTTCCCTGCGACTCGATCGACCGCTTCTGTCGTCGTTTTCCGGTCCTCGAAGAGCTCCACGTTTCTGTCGACCGTTTGGCAAGCTTCAGACCACTCGCTCCGTTCATTTCTTTCGTTGAATTGCAGGAAGACGACTACTACGTGGAGGACTACTTCACTTTCCTGTGGGGCGAGTGCCTCAAACTTCGCAATCGCCTGAACGTCCCCGGCTTGAAGCGACTCTTCTTCAAGGTCACGAGCGAGGGCATTTGCAGCTTCCCCGTTCGTTCTTCCTCCACCCAACGGTTTCTACTCGTCCGCTTTCAGTTCTTGCACGATTGGATGGAGCCGCTGAAACAAACGAAGCCCTTCGATCAGGCGATCTTTCGCGTCGACTCCTTCAACTTCCGCCTGCGCCAGCGGATGCTCCTGAAGCTCGACTGGCCGAACGAGGCGTTGCCCACCTTCTTCCACTTCGAGGCCGACTTCCGTTGGGAGAAGGAGGCTGCTGTAAGCGGTGATTTCGCCTAGGATTGATGCGCCGGTTTGCCTTTCAGACCGCTTTGGACTCATCCGACGACGACACAGCCACCGGAGGCGCGGCGGACGGCGAAGAGAGCGCGATGGAGCAGGACGAAGAGCTCGAGGAGGACGAGGCGGAGGAGGACGAGGAGACCGATGAGGACGGGATGGACGATGCGGGCGTCTACTAGTCGACGCTTTCTTTCCGCATCCAATTTGTTGTGTATTTTTACGTCTCTGTTTCTTTTTGCGCATAAACACTTCTCGCTGACTTCTGGCCACTTCAATCGGGGGAGCAAAAACGATTGGGCGGCAGTCGCTTTCAAACGGTGGCTTCGGAAGTGAGCGGCAGAGGGCGGCATCGCTCGATCCGGCCCGTCCACTGCCGCCGCTCAAACCTTCTCGACTGTTCGATAACGCGTGCGCGCAGGAAAGCAAGAAGGCCACTGTTGAGCGCCGTCTGCTCTCGTCCGTGGTGAAGGGAGGGAGTTCGACGTTCGTCTTTTTAAACCTTGCTCGATCTTCTTCTTTTCTCTTGCAGATCGAACGGAACCTCTTGATCGGAAAGAACGTTTTTTCGCCAGAAAGGTGGCCAAGGGGAGGACCTGAGCAAGAAACTGCCCAGGAAGATCCGCAGCGAGACGATGGCCGCCGGTGGTCCAGCGGATCCGAACGAAACGAGTCGACGATTTGGACCAACGGGCGCACGAGTTTTACGTGGCCGCCAACTGTTCGGGATGCCCGCTGTCGAGGCAAGAAGCGCGTCGCAGCCTCAATCACTCTTTTGTTGCAGAAGGCGTGCGCCGAGGCGATCAGCGGACGTGCAAGCGGCCGCCGTCCTCTTCGCCGTGGAGCGTGAGGGCGCTGAACTGCTGAGAGCGCTGGAGTTCGCGTGGGAGGCGACCGATCGCCTCCTTCAGTTGCTGAAATCCGAGGAGATCCTTCGCGTCTACCGCGAGCTGCCAGGCTTCGTGGAGAAGATCGTGAACGCCATCTGATTTCTCCGTTGTTCTGTTTGTGGCGGCGGGAATAAAATCCGTGGAGTGGTCTCACTTCCAACCGCATCGGTTATTTTCTTCTCAGACGGAGAGCGAGCGGAGAAACGTCGGTTCGCCGACAAGACCGATTTTTTGTTTCGAACCATTCGGATTGACAGGTCAAGAATCCCGCCCGCTCGTTTGCCGCCGTTCGCCTCGCTGATTCATCGCGCCGCCCCTCCACCTCATCACCGCCCCGCCCGTTCTTCGACTTGAAGGCCCTGTAGTATAGTGGTTAGTACATAGGACTCTGAATCCTGTAACGTCAGTTCGATTCTGACCAGGGCCTCACTTTTTGTTTATTCGTACTGTGTCAAAGAAAGAAACAAACAACAAAATTGCTATTTTTTACTCCTGCTGCTCGACTTCCTCTCCCGAGTCGTCCAGCGGCGAGTCGTAGGTGTAGTCCTGCGGGGAGGTGGACCGCTCGTCTTCCTCGAGGTGGAGGGATTTCTGGATGGCGCGTTCCAGTTCTTCTGCAAGCGAGAGAGGGTGAATGGAAGACCTTTTTGAGTGCACCCGCCCGCTTCATCGTCTCGACCGCTTTTGGCCTTCGTTTCGGCTGGCGCAGCGGAGGCCGCCTGCTTCCATTCCAGCGAGGAGCGGGCGGAGATCACGAACGGAAAGGGGACGTCGCCGCTCGCCTGCTGCAAGCCGGACGGGCCCGCCCGATTTCCGGACGTCTGCAGGGATCCGAGGATTGCCTGCTGCAGTTCGTCAACGAAGAACCCGTTCTCCCACTTCGTCTTCTCAAGATCCATGCGCTGGACGGTTTTCGACGAGGACCCCGCCGAAAGGTCGTCCTTTCGCTCCAAGTGCCGTCGAAAGTTGAAGTTGGCGCGGAGGTAGAGGCATTGCGGGTTGATCAGGCCGACTGTGTTGAGAAAGAGGGCGTCGATCGTGAGCGGGCGGCATGCGCCTCGTTGAAGCACGCTGAGTTCTACGTTTCCCCAACCAAGGATTTCGAACCACGCCGAGTAGCCGAGGGGTTCGGTTCTGCTGCAACAAGCAGAATGCGGTGAAGAAGGAACAGAAATGCACAAACGCAATGGGGATTCGAACGGACTGGAACTCCTCGACCATTCGCTCCATGAGGGCCGACCGTCGCACGGGGTGCAGGCACAGGACGCCGTCCACGAAGGCCGTGGGGCAGGCGGGCCACGAGAAGCGGGCGAACGGCGCGCATTCGACTGCCTCCCAGCTGCCCCGATTGCCGCCGGCAGACCGAAAACGGAGGAATTTCGCCCCCAGGTCCGTGAACACGTTCTTCAGCAGCACGAACAGGAAACCGCCGCTCACGAAGCTGCAAACGAGTTGGCGGGACTGAAAGCCAGTGGTCAGTGGGCGGAAAGGATCCTTCTTGTCGAACATTGAAGCTTTTCCGGGCGGCGGCTCCAATCTCCGTCCAACGGTCTTCTTCAGCGTGCAGATCGTGGCCGAGGAGTTGGAGCGCCCCGTCGCGTCGTTGGACGGCGAACAGCCGCCCGCCATGCACGTGGACCGCTTCAAACGTCCACCACGGAGTGTGCGCGAAGCTCAAACGCGGGAGTTCGACCACCTGCTGGCAGTCGCGATCGAAGCGAAAGAAGGAGATCGCGTCGTCGTGGTGGACGGAGACGAGGAACACTCGCGGCTCGTCGGTCGGGTGGATGCACCGGCGAGCGGCTGCGGAGAACACGGGCGGCTGCCGCGCGAGAATCACGAGCGGCGTTCCCGTGCCGAACGTCTTTTGCTCGAAATCAACGGCCACTTCATGAAGGAAGAATTCTCGAGGAGAACGGAAGTTGTGTGTGAGCAGGAGCAGCCGGGCGGTGCGGGTGTTCGCGTCTCCGTCTAACGGGAAGCAGTCCAGAACTCGGCGCTCGATCCGCTTGCTCTCGGCCGCTCGTTGCAAGAAGCTGCAAGCAGGAGGAGTTTTTGAAGAGTTGATTGAAATGTTGAGCTCACAACTCGGACCCGTAGAAGGTGTCCAACACCGCGATCCTCTCGCCCCGATGTTCACGGTTGAAGGCGAAGATCGCGCGGCCGGTCGTGAAGAAGCGGCGGATGAAAGAGTCCCCGACGATCGTGAAGCGATTCCGCGCGTAGCAAAGCGGCTGCAAGGCGAGCGGAAGTTCGGCCATTTCGGGAAGTGGGGGAAGGAGCGGTCGCAAGGGGACGCCGACCTTTTGCCTCGTAGGCGGTTCTCTCGCTAGCGCAACAGCGGCGTTCATGTGAATTTACTCTCGGCGCGTGGGTCAACCATCAACGGTTGCTCGACGATCGCCTTGCACTCGTTTGAATCGGGCTTGAAGTGGACGTCAAAAAAGAGCTCCTGAACGTGCGTTTGATGCTTTTTGACAAATCCGTGTCTCGTCTGCTCGCAGCGCAATGAAATTCCTCCTAGTTTGTTGCTTCCTTGCAAACACAATCAAACGAATCGAACGTGGTCTCTTGGGGTCGAGTTGGAAGAGAGCGACCGCAATCTCCGCCTTCTGCACGATGGGAGCGATCGTCGAGTCGGACTGCTCCCGCACGAAATGAAAATTTTGATGGGAGAAGTGGAGGAGTTTCTGCTTGGAAGCGCCCGAGTGGTCGTGGCGGGAAGGGAACTGGGTTTTACGCAGCTGCTCGTCCAGACGATCGTCTACGAGGCGGCACTCGTGAGTCCGCCGGCCGCTCACCACTCCGCCGTTCAGATCGCCCAACTGGTGGCCCTCTCGCTGGGCGCGCTGCACAGCCGGCGACCGCCGGAGGAGTTCGGCGCGGTGGGTCGTCGGCCGCGCCGCTCACTTCTTTCCAGTGGGCAGCGACGCTCGTGCTCGGCGGCGTGAGGGCGCTCCTGCTGCTCGTGGGCTGCGCCCTGCTCGCCCTCCGGCGCACTCGCGAGCGCATGCCGCCGGCCTTCGTGAGTGTCCAACCGCCCACTTCGGCGACGCCCAGCGGTCGAACGACCTCATGCTGGCCGGCCGGATCTACGTGCTGCTCTCGCTTCTCTTCGTCGCCATCTTCTTTGTGCCGCTCCTCGTCGCCAAACGGACGGACGGCGAGGCAGTCACCTGCAAGGCGCGTCTCCCGCCCGTCCACTCACTCCCGTCTTCTTGCGGGCCGCCGCCACCTCCAAACACCCGAAGCAGCCGAGCCGCTAGTCCGAGCGCCTCTTCGTCCTCTCAGAACTGACCGTTTGGTTCGATCGGCTGTTAGAAGCGGGCGAAGCCGCGGACGGTGCGAAGGGCAAGAAATGCGGCAAAAATCTTTTGGATATCGCCTCGTCCCGTCAATAGCCGGGGGGACTGGCGGCTCGCTTTGCGTGCCGTACGCTGCTTTCGGCCGTTTGCTGTGCGACGATCAGGGTTGGTTCCGGAGAAAGCCTTCTTCTTTCCGCCCACCCCCGCCGCCTTCTTGCCCAGAAGTCGACAGTCGACGAAGATTTGCGTGTTTATTCGCGGACAGAAGGGGACAGAAGAGGAGGAGGACGGGGGATCGAACGGGAGTCCTCAGCGATTCGACTGGTCGGGCACGGGCGCGTCCACGGCCGTCCACTGGGCGCTCAGCAGCGAGACGGCCTGCAAGGAAGCGGTGGGAGGGAGCGGGAGGGCGACTCACCTGCTTGTGGGCCGCCGAGAGGTCGCCGGCGGTCGCGTGGGCGGTCGGCAGCACGCCCCACGCCTGGCGCTCGAGCTTCTGGGGATCGCGCTTCTCGCCTTTCGACGGCCACGGGAACGATATTCCACCCGCTCCGATTCCCATGGCGAGCAGACGGACGAGCGGTGGGCGGAGAGCGGAGGGAGGGTGGAGAAAACGAAGAGCCGAGGCGCCCGACTGCCCGTTCGGCCTGCCTTTTGTACGCGCGCATTTGCGTGAACACGCGGAGTGCGAGCGGATTGCATGAGGGATGCAAATGCGGGTGGCGCCGGGAAGGAGCCGCACAAGTCGATGCGGTAAGCGAGCGGCGAGCGCTCTTTGCTGGAAGCGATCGTCGTCTTGCTTGTTGCGGTAAAGAGATCGCTTTGACACATTTCATCAGATCGACGTGTTCCACTCGCTTTCGATTGTCAAAAGCATAAGAATCACGTGTCGGGGACACAAGTGGCGATCCGGGAAGTAAACGCGTCGTTCATTGCGCCACTGGGCCCTCGACACTGGGCGCCGGCAGTCAGCGTTGCGTGCGAAGAGGAGAACCCAGTGCTGGTCGGGCGCGATGAAAGGATCCGCGGGCAAGCGCCTAAAATCCAATTTCGTGCCTCGACAGTCGAAGCCAAGCACCAATGATTCGACGTCCAATCCGAATCTCTGGTGTGCCGTCCACTCGAGACAACCGGCGGCCGGATTGTTCGGGTGAGGACTCCCAACTGATCACCCGCCCACCGACTGCCGCTCGCTCGTTGCCGCCGACGGTCACCTCCCTCTGCGACTCCTGTTGTTGTTGTGGCCGAGTCCAGCCCGCATGAATTCGGTGACCTCCAAGGGCGGAAAGAATTCGCTCGCCGTCCTCTTGGTTGAGAGCAAGCACCGCCCGCTTGCCAGTTGTTGCGAGAAGCTCGTCTTTAGTTGATCGCAAGCAGCAAGGCAAGCATACTACAACAGGGCATTCTTCTTGTCTTCTTTGTTCTTTTCGCCCACTTCCATTGGCTCGGCTTGTTGGAGGCCGGACGATCCCGCCTGCTCTGCGGCCGCTTCAAGAGACTCGAATGGCGCGTTCCAGTTCTTCTGTGAACACGAGAGAACGGAATGGTTGGAGGGGTTGTTTGCGTGCACTCATCCTCTTCGTTTCTCCGGCCGGTCTTCGCTCTCGATGCGCTCGCTTCCTTCCGCTCGGTTCACGAAGCTGCAGCGAATAATTCGCGTGTTGACACAGCTTCTTTCGTTTCTTTTCTCCTGTGATCGTCCTCTTCACGCTTCTGCAATGCCCGGCAGTTGACGGAAAGAAGGTTTGCTAGTAGTTTCGAATTGATGATTGCTTGCCCGGACGCTTGAAGCTGCTGTTTTGATGGAGGGCGGTTTGTTTACAGCCGCGTGTTTGGACGGGGCTTGGTCGGCGGCAACGAGCCCTTGGATCTGCTCATTTCATTCCCCACTGCTGACCGACTGCCCGCTGCAACCGCCGAGGATGTCCGCTCTCGTCCGGTCGATCCGAGGACGTGTTTCGCCCGAAGTTTGTTCTGTTTTCTATTCATTTGACCTGAAAATTCTTTTAGACGACGGTCTACGCGGCGTGTGGGGCGGTTGCGATCTCGTCGCTCGCCTGCGTGGGGGGCCTTCGCCTCTCCGGCCGCAGCCCGGTCGGCACCATGATGGCCTTCTACGGGCTCTCGTTGCTGTCCGCCGCCTCGCCGCTCGTCGCCCTCCGCCTGCGCCGCCCCCACTGGTTCTGGCCGTTCGTCGTCATGCAGGGGGCGGTGGCCGTGATGATCGTCCTCTCGCAACTGGTGTATATCGAGGTGCTCTTCTTCCACCGGCGGCACCTCCACCCGTTCATTCCGCAAAGCAAGATCCTCTTGAAGGCCCTCTTAATGACCGGCCTCTCCGCCGTCTACGCGCTCGCCGCCCTTGTCGTCCTCCGCGCCCGCACTCAAATGAAGAGGGAGCAGAAGTCGGGCGGGTTGGAGGCGGCGGCGATGGGCGTCGAGAATCCGAACGAGGAAACCGCCGAAGAAGGCGGGCCGATGGGAGTGCCGAAAGGCGTGGGGCAAGTTATTCCCTTGTGAACTTTTCCTTGAAAATAAATCAGTTAACGTCACTTTTCGATTGGGCTGCTCGTTTCGCTTTCCGCTTCCATCAGTCGAGAGTGAGGGCGTAAATAAACATTTCGCTTCCCTCAATCATCTTTCGAAACTAACGAAAGGATGGCGTTTGTTTACGATCGATGTCGTGAATCACGAGTGTCCGCCGGCCGGCTGATTCCTGCGTTCAAATCAAATGCTCGCCTTCCATACGAAATGCACGTGCCCATCAACAACAAGACGGCGTTTCCAAAAACGGAGCTTTAAAGACAATAGTAAGCTCGCTCATCCATCCGCTAATCACTAGAAAAACGCCCGTGTAGTCGCCACGAGTCAGCTGTCAATCGCCTCTTGATCGAGGCAGACGCACACACGCCGAGCGGGGCAAGGAGAGACTCACCCGCCCTGCGAGTGTGTCCGTTGTAGTCTAGTGGTTATGATTTTCGGCTCTCACCCGGAAGGCCGGGGTTCGATTCCCCGCAACGGAATTCACTTTTTGCAGTTCGAAGGGTGATCAGCTTTTGTTTTGCGAACTTCAGCCGTCTGGTTGTCTGCTGTGAAGTCCGCCCACTCGGGCCGCCTGTCCAACTCTCGGCGGCCGACTTCTGCTCGCCGCGAGTGACCCGCTCGTTCAACGACCCGACGACCGCCGGCTTCAAGCTCCACATCCGTCCTCTCCACTCGCCGCTTCCGGCAGGTGCACCGCTGACTCCTGCACGCCACCTCGTCCGTCTTCGCTGTCGCTCTCTCGCCCAACCAGCCGATCGAGCGTTTCGAAGCGGGCGTGTTTGACGAATGCTCCGTTTTGTGTACGGCGGCGAGGTGGACGAGTTGGACGCGTGGGCCGCCCGTCTGCTGCCGCTTGCCGACCACTACGAGCTGGAGCGGCTGAAGAGTTCTGTTACTGATTTGCACTCTGTAGGACGGCGTGCATCGAGTCGATCCTCGACCACCGCTCGGTCGACCGCGTCCTCGAGCACTTGGAGTTTGCATTCAATCACTTGGCGGAGTTCCACGAGGCGGCCCTTCGGTTCACCGTTGATAGCCGGCGGGTGATCGCGGAGCTGCCCGAATGGACGGCGTTCGCCCGCAAACACCCGGACATCCCACTGGCAGAAACGATCGTTGGGACCAGAAGGCAACTCGAACTGGCAGAAAATTGTTCCATTTATTTGTCGTTTGCTCGTCATAACCACAACAGCGAGAATCACGACTGGTAGCGCAATCCAACGCGTTCCTTCAGGGCAGCAGCAATCGCCGGGTTCTCGGCCACAAATTGAGGCCATTGTGGCAGCTGGAGGAGTTCTTCGCGGTTCTCGTCGGCGAACTCGACGACCGCGAATCGCAGCTTCTCGAACTGCGGGAGCGTGAAGCCGACTTCCAGGCACTCCAGCACGTTCTTCAGCGAGAGAGTCGAGCGAAGGAATTGGGCGCACATCTCCTACAAGAAGAAGCGGATTGAAAGCGAGAAAGAGCGGGAACTTGCCGTCAACGACGCCACGTCGTAGCGATCGGCGAGGATGAGGAGCTGCACGGCGTGGTCGTCCAACTGGTCGACCTGCCCCGAGTAGAGAAAGCGGAGCGTTTTCTCGACGAGCTCCGCTTTCCAGCCGGGCAGTTCGATCGCTCCCTCTTCGCGCTCCTTGCTCGGTTGCTTGAACATCGCGTGGAAGACCGTCGACTGAGAGCAGAGCACCAGTTTGGAAACCTGCAAGCAGTGAGTGAGCGAGAGCAGCTCGGAGCACACGAACCTTCCAGCTCCGTCCGTCCGCTCGCACCTCGACGTCCGCGAGGTCGTCGTCCCCGAAGTGGGCGGCCAGCTGTTGGCGGAAGAGATCGTGCGGGAGGGGCGGGATGGCCGAGGGGTTGGCCAGTTGGATTTCGCAGCACACAAAGAACGTGCCAAGAGCGGCCAGCTCGAGGAGCTCGGATTGCTCGCTCACCTGCGACATGTAGGGGAACGATTCCAAGGGGTCTTCCTTTTCTGCAAACACTCGGTTGGAAGAAGGGGGTTGTCGAAGGAGACCTGCCTCCTTTGAAGCGCTCCACTCCATCCGCTCCTTCCAGCCATAGCGCGTAGCGAACGGAGACCGGCGGGTTCCCGTCCGGCGGCTCGGTCCACAGCTCGACTTCCGCCTGGCCGCGGTCCCGGTCGCCGTCCTCCTCGTCCACGTTCACGTAGACGCCCTTCGGGTAGAGCGCGAGGTAGAAACGCACGCCGTCAATCCCGTCGACCTCAAAGCGCCCGCTCGTCCACTCGTCCCGGAAAGCCGACTTGTTGAAGCGGTCGACGAAGTTGCGGATCTTCCACCGATGGACCGTTGGAACGACCATTGCGGGCCGAAAGTGAACCAAATGAATGGGAAGCGATGAGATCGCGCGAATTTGCGGGAAAAGAGTCGAGTGTTGGCCCTTTCTTTCGTCATCGCCCGACCAGTTGGAAGCGTCCATTCGAATCCAACGTGTCTCTCGCGGTCTCGAATTGCTCTCAATGATCCTCTTCGTTTCATACCTCATCTTCGCTCGCTTTCCTGTGTGTTGACTCGCTTTCGAACGGGAGGTTGTTTTCGTCGAGTGCGCGCAGATGTTCCGCTTTCGGTTTGCGGGGCCGGCCGCGGCCGCCGTCATCCCCCCCGCTATTTCGCCCCATTCGACGAGGGTGCATGGCGAAAGGAGGGTGCAGACAGACAAGCATGCGGACGGGCGGCCGCTCAGTTGGGTGTGGGGAAGGGAGGCGAACGTTTGCGGGCGAGTGACTCGACGCGCTGCCCTCGTTTCTTTCCTTTTCCGCGCGCTTTCTTCGCATATTCCTTCGTTCGCTTATTCTCGCCTCCGTTTTAGGGCCTCTTCAATGGCCGTTCGCCCGATCACCGTCCAGCGGTGGCGGATGGATAATTTTGAGAGTCGCGCGAAAGCCGCCCAACTCGACGAGAAGTGGATGGGGCCTTCGTTCCCGTTGGAAGGACTCGCCGGTGCGGAGTTCCAGCTCGCCTTTGAGCCGTTCTGCCACTTCAACTTCGACAACACTTACGGTTTCGAGAGTCGGAGCAGTCTTGTGTGCACCCGGCTGGATGGCCGATCCACCGTCCGTCTTTGCTTCAAGCTGTGGATGGAGAACGAGAATGGCGTCAAAGAGCAGGTGTTCCGTAAGTTTTATTGATCTGATGGCTTGAAAACGTGTGGATTACAGGAAGACAAACCGAATTTTCGATCGGCCAGAACGAATCGATCGAAGAACTGTGGATGTACACTGAACACTTGTCGCCCCTCATGCCCATTCTGTTCCTCTGCTGCGAGATCGAGTGCCTGGAGCCGATCGAAGTGACCGACCGCTCGCTGAAAGCCGAATTGCTCAAGCTTCAGCTGCAAGCGAAGACGGCCGCCATGCTGTGGGACGACGAGTTCGCGGACTTCGAGGTGCACGTGGATGAGCGGGTCTTCAAGGTGCGTTTCAATCGGTGTCTTTCTCATCACTCATGCCTCTCCTGCAGGTCCACAAGTTCGTGCTCATCTCACAGTCCGAGTTCTTCAAGGGCGTCTTTCGGCACGATCCGGAGGTCAACTGGTCGGGAATGATCGAACTGCCGCACTACTCGGCCGGCCTGATGGAGATCGTCCTTCGCTTCATGTACACGGGCGAAGTGGAGAACTTGGAGGCGACCGCTCGCGACCTCCTGCCCGCCGCCGACTTCTTCAACTTAAAGCCTTTGGTTGTGAGTCTCTAGTGGTTCTCACTGCGCATTCATTCTTTTCAGGAAATGTGCGTGGCGTCGATTCTCGGCACTCTCTCGCTGCAAACCATCCTCGGCGACCTCCGTCTCGCGTTCACGCTCGTCCATCTGACGGAGTTCAAGACCGAAGTGCAGAAGTTCGCCAAACAGAACGCCCGCGCGATCTACGAGCTGCCGGGCTTCAAGGACATGATCGGCGAGAACCGAGACATCGCCAACGAGTTCATCGGACTGCTCCTCTCCTGAACGCCGCACGTTGTTGTGTTCCTGCTTCCTGTTGTTCGACTGTTGCTAAAAAATAAACACGCGCTGTCCCTTGCTATCCGACCGGACGGACACGATCGTCTTCGCCGCCCTCAGCGCCGAGGAGCAGAGCGTGTTTCTCGAGTGAGTGCTTTGTTCAATTGCTGAACAACTGTCTCCTCTTGACTAATCTCTTGGAGGGCGTCGTGGTGGGCGTGCGGGAGGCGGCCATCCAGCGCGTCGTCATGTTCGGAGTAACGGACAAGTTATCACGCTGAGCGTAAAATCCGCAGCCGCGCCCGCCGGTTCGTCCCACCGCCCACCCGGCCGCTTGCAGAAGAGCCGGTCGGGATCCTTCACCCGCTGCCCTCGCTGCACCTGCTGCAACCGCTGCTCGTGCGCAACGGACCGCGGCAGTTCGCCTTCAACTACGAGGAGCTCGCGGACCTGCTGGAGCGGGCTGCCGGCGTGTTCGTGACCGAAAGCTCGCTGCTCGAAGTGCCCGCGCCGTGCGTCGTGTACGGCGACCTCCATCGCTGAACGCCCGTCTTCCTCGGCGACTTGGTGGATCGGGGGACGCACGGCGTGGAGGTCGCCCTCCTGAAGCTGCAGTTCGTCGAGCGCGTTCTCCTCTTTCGAGGCAACCACGGGGAGGAGTCCCTAAGCTGCGTTCATTCCTTCTACGAAAAGGTGTGCGCCCGCAGGGGAATTTCAAGCCGTTCGTCGTGCACCTGCCGCTCGCCGTGTTGGTGGGCGGCCGCGTGCTGGGGATGCACGGCGCGCGGTCGCCAAACTGCGGCCGCCGTCCGCGCCATCCGCCGCCCCCTTGACGACTTCGACGTGGACTCGCTGGAGTGCGACCTCGTGTGGTCGGATTTGGATACGCGCGCGCCCGGCGACGACGGCTTCCGGCCCAACCTCGAGCGCGGCCACCCGGAGAGCAGAAAGAGCATTGAGTGTTCTCGTCTACTCTCGCTCTCGTGCAGGCCCCGCTGCACGACTATGTGATGTTCGTTGGCGCCCGGCTACAAGGGCAGCAGTTCGAAGGACGTGAAAGTGGACGCCTGTCCGGAGATCGCCGTCGACATGCGCGTCTTCGTCGAGCAGCTGGAGTTGAGCGCGCCTACTGCCGTCTGCGCGTCGAGCGAGGGCGCCAAACACACGCCGCGCTTCGTTGAGGAGAAGACCGTCCTGTTACGATCGTCCTAGAATGAACTTTTTTGTGTCTGGGCCTTCAGTGATGATGAATCTTCATACCCTTGCAATTGTTTAATCGTTCTACTATCCGTTACGTGTGCTTTTTGATGCTCCTCGCTTGAGAACCAGGAAAAAACCCCTTGCTCTCCAATGCAGAGCGGCCGGCGAGTTCCGCCGCGAAAATCTCCGTGCTCGCGTGCTGCGGAACGCCAGACGCTGCTCGCCGGCCGCCGCATTTCTGCCGTTTTCCGTCGTCCTTCCGCTCGCTCGATTCCTCCAAAGTCGTCGACGATGGAGGCGCCTTTCGTCGAACCGAGGCCGCGACATCGGGCGGTTGCCGTGCGCGACGGCCTGAACCGCTTCCTGCAAATCCACGCGATGCGGACGGACGAAAAGAAGGCGCCGCTCCAGCTGGCCCGTTTGGCGGTAAGTTCCTCCTTGTTTCTTTTGTACTGGCTTGATTTCTTCGTTTATTTCAGGCCGTCTCTCGCGCCCAATTGGTGTCCGTTCGGCGGCACGTGCCCGTCCTCAAGTTCACTTTGTGGCCCGCTGGATGGGCCTGGTTCATGCCGAACGTCGGGCTCGGATCTACGGCGGGACGGATCTACGTCAGCGCGACCGAGACGAGCGGCATCGCCAAGCTGCTCCGCGTCCCCATCCGTCTGGTGATTGTCAACTCGAGCGGGTTGGAGCACGTCGATTGGAAGGAGATGAGGATGCTCGAGGAATGTGAGTGTTCTCTTCGATATCCTCGCATTCACTTGATTCTTGCAGGGGTGAACGGGTTGGAAATTCACGAGTCGGAAGCTCTGTACCAGTTCCCCCTTCTTTCGGGGCTCATCGACCGCGTGACGCCGCAGCTCAAGAATCTGATGTGCTCGGCGGCCGTCTTGGACCGCTTTCCGCCGCTGGATCTGGACAGCCTCGACTTCCGCGGTGCCGGTACGTGTCTTTCGCGTTGTATCTATTGAGCCCTTCTCGTGTATTCCAGACGGACTTCACGATGCTGTCAGTCGGCACACGATCCGCCGCTTGGACGTGAACACGTTCGTGGCCTCTCGCGAATCCTCGAGGTTCTCCATTCTGTGAGCTTCCTGAATGATCGTTCCGCTTTCAGTGATCAACTCTTCTCCGCATCGATCGAGTCGTTGGGGCTCGTGGAATACCAGGACCTGTTGAGTGTGCGCCCCGAAACGGTCGTCGCCTTCTGCCGTCGCTTCCCGGGCCTCGAAGAGCTCCGCTTCGTCGTCGTCTACCAGGTAATTGGGTTTAATTCGTTTGTCCTCATGCCTAAATCAAATTTCAGTTCGAGCCGAGCGACGCGGAGGATCCCTTCTTCAAGCAGCTGTGGGACGGGCTGCTTCAGCTGCGCGAGCGCCTGAACATTTCGGGGTTGAAGCGCCTCTATTTCGAGATCGAGTACCTCGGCTACTTCCACGACGTATGCGCTTTGCTTCGATCTACGGACTGTTATTTCTTCTGCTTTCAGGACAATCCCGGCTGGATCGACCGGCTGAAGCAAACGGAGCCCTTGAACAAGGCGGCATTCTCGAGCAACCCGTCCACGTCCCGCCTCTGCTTCTCGCTCAAGCTGAGCTGGCCGCGGGACGCGTTGCCGACTTTCTTCCGCATCCTGGGCGAGTTCCAGGACGTGGAAGACGAGAGCGACGAGATGAGAGACGGCAGCCTTGGCATTCAACCTTTTTGTTCGGGTTTCAGTACTCTTTGGACCTTCTTGATGACGAAATGGACGACGAGGACGAGATCTTCAACGGTGAGGACGTCGACTTCGACGAGGATGCGATGGACGAGAACGAGGCGGCCGACGAGGACGGAGTGGACGATGTGGGCGTCCATTAGTCGACTGTTCCTTCGCAATCCTCCGCTGCTGCTTCTCGGTTGTTCTCTGCGTGTACTTCTGATGTGTCGATTTCTCTAAAGCTTCTGTTGCGGATAAACACTTCTCCCTAATGTTTCGGCAAGCTGAACAAAGTGACTTGGCGGAGCTAATGGCGGAGAAAGTCTCGATTCTGGACTCGACCGCCCACTCAACGAACAGCCACTTCGAACATCGCTTTGTGGCCGCCGTCGTCGCGCTACTCGAGCGCCTCGCCGACCGCTTCCAACGCGATCCGATATGCCGCACGGCGAACAGCAAGCTGCTGGCCGCCGGAGAGGTCATCGCGGCGTGCGGCTTGGCGGTGGACGCGTTCAAGCAGCAGCCCACCCTCCTCCACCCCTCGTCATCACCTTCCACTCTCTCATTTCTGCTGCCGCTGACGATCGACCGCCACATCCACGCCCAACTGCGGAACGGGCGCCTGATCTTCAAGCGGCTGGGCGAGGTCGAGCGCCACTCCTGCTTGTTTTCGGGCACTTTCCATCGCTTCCTTCTCGTTCACTCGTTGCTTTCGTTGTTCACGGGTAGACCGCGTAGTTTATTGTGTGATCAAACAGAACCAGAGAGATTGGAGGGAGACCGCGTAAAACAATTAGACACGTTTGGAACGAAATATAAAAAGAGTTGCTTCAACCCGAGTTTGCTACAGCTCGTCGTTCGCTTTCTTCTCGGCGGCGAGTTCGTCCTGCAAGGAGTCCAGGGCATCGTCGATGTGCTCCCAGATTTCGTCGATCGTCTCCTGGTCCGCGAACTTCAGCATCTCCTCGTCGGTGGTGGCCCCCAAGTCGAGGATCTGCCTGTAAATGGGAACGAGGTGCCAGGGCAGGTCGATCGGTAACAGACTGGAAGGGAAGAGATGAAAGAAGGAAGACGCGTTTATGCACTCGCATGTGATCCTTTTGATTCTCGCGCGTGATCGGCCTGTCGGCGTTATGGGGCGTTTTCTTGAACCCGACGTGATCCCAGCGCCCGTTCGGGTTTCTGACGACCACGAAGAAGGACTGCGGCATTCGATCCACGACGATCGGGAAGACGAGGCACGTCGACAGGCCGCCGTCCGCCACCAGCTGCCGGCCGTCGGAGAAGCGACCGGACGGGAAGTGGGCGAGGACGGCGGCCGTCGGCTCGTCCAGCGCCTCCCACGCGGCGTCGTACGAGCGGTGGAACACCAGCGAGCGGACGTGGTCGACGCCTGCAAACGAATGGGAAGAAGTGGGAAATGCCGCAACATCGCCTTCTCATGAAGGAACGAACCGAAAGTCCCGCGCTGGAGCAACTTCTCGACGCGGCCGGGCAGCCCGACGATCACGTGCGGCTCCCCGTCGGCCAACAGCTGCCGCTCTTCGTTCGCCGAACGGGTGTCGTTGATGCACGAGTGGATGCGGACGGCCGTGTACTCGCTCAGCTTCCGCAGGGTCTCCAGCATCTAAAGCGAAGAAACGAAGTCAAAAGAATGGAGGACTTACGTGTTAGGCGGTCTCGACAGTCGGGCTGAGGATCAACGCTTGGAGGCGGTCGAAGGGTTCGTCGATTTGGTGCAGGACGCCGACCGCAATGGCCGTGGTGCGGCCGAACCGCTTGGCGCCCCTCCGCATCTCCATAAGGACGGACTTGTGGGCGAAGATCGTGGAGTTCGCGTGTTTCTGCAGCTCCGTCATCACCGCGCTTCTCCTTGTCCGCCATGTCTTCCTTTCTTCTCCCTCCTTTCTTTGTTCGCACGATTTCTTGGTTCAGTCCGAAGACGATGCCGCAAAGCAATGAATCAAAGAATGGCGGATCGGTTAGCAACCAAAAGAATTTATCTTCTTTGCTCAACAAACGGGAGATGAACCCGTGGATTGAAAGTGGAGGCAGCGCTTGAGAATGATTGAAATCCAACGGCAAATGCAAGCAGAGAACGAACAAAAACAGTGGTCAAATGCAATCGAGAATCAGTCCGGCGGAAGGACGTTCACCGGCTGCCCGTGCGCGAGTCCGAGCTTCTCCTCCAGCTCGTAGATTTGGAGCTCCTTCAGCCGATTTTCCAGCAGCTGGCCGCGCAGTTGAGCGGCGGCAAGACGGGAGGCGATCGTTTCGACGGGCGGGAGTTCGCAATAAGCCGGCGGATTCTCGTCGTCGAGATCGAGCGTTTGAGTCGAGCTGAAAGCAGATGGATGAGTGGAAAGTTGCAAGAGGTCACTCACCTGCTCCCTTCCTCCACTTGCGCTTCCCCGACGACTGTTTCCTGCTGCTCGTCGTCCAGTCGAGCGGTAGTTCGCCGCGAGTCGACCTCCCCGAGCGTCTGGTCGGAAGAGGAAGGGCTCAAGGAAGTGGACTCCTCGTTCGACGGCTTTGTGCTGGACTTTCGCTCCGTTTGCACAGTCGGCTGCTGACCGCTCGGCTCGCTCTTCTTTGTGCCCTTTGACTCGTCCACTTCGCCCTCCCTCGAGATGAAGAGCGGGTTCTTGAGGAACTCGCGGGCGGTTTTATCGACGGCGTCCGATCCCTCTCGCGTCATGAAGACCACCTGGACGTTCGGCGGAAGGCGACGAAGAAGGACGTGCAGCGTTACGCAACGGGCACGCACTTGCTCCTCCGCTTCGTCGAACACAACGAAACTCAGGGATTGTTTGTCTGCAAACGGCAAGAAATGGACGGAGATTGCGGGGGAAACGAACCGATTTGCGGTGAGGCGACGATCGCCTGCATTCGTTGCAGGGTGCCGATCAACACCTGCACGCCGCTCCCGATTGGTCGCAGTTGATCGGCCAGCGGCTCGTCGTCCGAACAGACGTGCGCGTTGAACCGCATGCACTGCCCGTAGCCGTTCACGAGCGCCTCGTCGATCTGAAGCGAAAGCAGTGAGTGGGCGGAAGGCGAGGACTCACTCTTTCGGCGGTCGATTGCTTCTCGCACACGACGACCGCCTGCACACGACCGACGGACGTGTCCAATCGTTGCAGCAGAGGGAGCAAGTAGACACCGAACGTTCCCAAGCCGACGGGCGCTCGCACCACTGCGTTGCGGCCGGCAAGGATCCGCGGAATTGCACGCCGTTGGATCAGCAGCGCGGCGCGGATCGCCATTCGTTGGATGGCGGTGAGAAGCTCGGGCCGCAAGTTGAATTGATCGAACGAGTAGCAATTGCTGCGTATCGAACGGCTGCTGCCACGAGCCGGCGAAGCGATAGGAGGTTTCAGGAGCGGCTGCGCGTGCTCTCCGACGGCTGGAGTTGTGGACGAAGAGGTTTCCGGAAGAATGCGATCAATAAGCAGGTCTTCGACGTTCGGCTGCTCGTCGTCCTTCGTCTGGCGGGCGCTCTCATTCGCGGTCGACTCGCCCGTTTCGCCCTCCTTCGAGATGAAGAGCGGATTGGAGAGGAATCCGCGAGCGGTTTCATCCACGCGCTCCGCTTCGTCTCGCCCCATGAAGACCACTTGGACGTTCGGCGGGAGGCGGCGAAGAATCGAGTGCACCATGTTGCGACCGCTGCGTTTGATGTCGTCAAACACGACGAATCGCAAAGAACGATTGTCTGCAAACAACGGAGAATTGAACGGAAGACACCGAGGGACAAACCGAATTGTTCGGACTCGACGATCGCCTGCACTCGCTGAACGGTCCCAAGCAACACCTGCACTCCGCTTCGAATCGTTTGCAGCTGCTGTTGGTCCTCTGACGGGCCGCCGACACACGTGAGCGTCGAGAATCTCATGTGTTCGCCGCAAATGCCTTTGAGCTCGGCTTCGATCTAAAACAGCAAGTTGAGCATGGAAGAGGCAAGCGAACGCATCTCTGAAACGCTCGCCCGCTTGTGACACACGACGATCGCCTGCACTCGCTCGACCGCGGTGTCCAATCGTTGCAGCAGTGGGAGCAAGAAGACGCTCGAAGCCACTGAGCCATGCGGGTCGCAAATCACCGCGTTCCGGCCGTCGAGGATCGCGTGAAGCGCTCGACGCTCGAGCGGGGATATCGCGCGAATCTTGAGAGCATTGAGCAGTTCGGGCCGCAAATCGAATTCGTCGAACGAGTAGGGATCAGTGGGCGTCGAGTGGTCGTTGCTTCGAATCAAAAACGAATTGAGTGGAACGAGTGGAGCTGTCGAAGTCGTCGCAATCGGCGGCGGCTCCTGCGGCTTCCAGTTCAGTACAGAAGTAAGCGGTTCCACGCGGACGAAGTCTTTGCTGCCCGCGGAGTCCTGACTGTTCGGCCTCGATTGGCTGCAACACAAACAACTTGAGTGGTTGCGGTGGGTCAAGCAATTCTAGCGGCAATTGAACAAAAGATTTCAACCGGGGCCAAAGAAACTATCCCAACGAGCAAGAAGAGCAAACGACTACCCTTGCTAGTTTATTCTTTTGTTCGCTTGCTCCCACTCAAAGCAGTCCGCCCACTCACCTCTCAGTCGGATTCTCTCCCCCATCTTCCACTTCGGGCGTCGAGATCAGCGAGAATTCGCCTTCGAGTTTGTTGCACAAGCGGAGCACCTCGTCGGTCACTCGTTCGGTGACCAGAACCGTTTGGGCGTCCCCGGGAAGACACGACTGCAAGAGGTGAACGCCCCACTCGAAAGCACTCTCGCCGGACTCCGGCTTCGCCTTGACGCCCGTGTGGAAAGCGACAAAGTGACGGACGGAATGGAAGGCTGCAAGAAGGTGAGTACCGCATAGAGGACGAAACGAACGCACTGAGCAGTTGGTGTTGGATGCAGCTGTGGATGTGGTCGCCGAAGCCGACCAACACGTGGGCATTCGGACGGTCGATTTGGGGCCGTTGAAGGGCCCGATTGAACGTGGATGACCCAACGCGGAGCTTCAGTTTGCTCGCGACGGCTGCCATCGAATCGCGAACCTGCATTCGATCCATTAGAAAGACGAGAAGACGGCCGACTGCTCACCCGGACGACCTCCTCCACAGTTCGCGTCAAGCAGATGGCCTGAAGGCCGTCTTTGTTGGGGTCCAAACGATTGAGCAGGGCGATCATTACGGCGGTCGTCTTGCCCGCTCCTCGCGGCCCTTCGATCACGACGTTCTCCTTCTTGAAGAGGGCGATGAGGGCGCGTTGTTGAAGCGGTCGGGGGATCGAAAGGCCCGATTGGAAGAGGGCGAGCACGAACGGGATCTTGAGGCCGAAGTCCGCAAAACAGCCGTGCGTTCGATCCCACTCCTCCTGACTTCGATCTTCGGAAACAGAATGGACGGACTGCAGGCGAGAATCAGCGGCTCGGCAAGGTCGATCGACTGGCGGAGAACTCGCTGTTCGTTCGACCAAAAAGGGCGTTGCGGATCCAACAACCGCCGGCGATGGGCTGCAATCAATGAAGAATTGCCGAATCTCTCCACTTAGCAGGTTGTCCACCTCTCCGCCGCTTCGTTCCGCACATGAACGATCACTTCCGCCATCACCACGTTCTTCGCTTTCGGCAGCTCGTCCAACTGCTGCGCGTTCAAGTGCACCTCCGACTTCAAGCGGCCGTCGATGAGCGAATAGGAGGCCACTTGAACGCCCTCTTTGGTCATCGAGATCACCGCCGGACTCTCGTCTTCGTGGACCAAACGGGGCGGCATGAAGTCGCGGGCGATGCGGAGGATGTCGGCCGTCATTTCGGTCGTCGTGATCACCAGCTGGACGTGCGGCGGCTTGGCGCAAAGCAGGGCGACGATTTTCGGCCGGTTGACGGCCAACAGCGCGTCCACGCGATGCAGCACCACGAGACTTAACTCGGAACTTCCTGCAATCGATTCAAAGAAGTTAGCAGTGCGAATGAAACGAACTCATCGCCTGCTCCGCAACGGTCGTCCGCGTGTCGGCAGTCGGCGAGTGGACGAGGATTTGGTGGCCGTCGCTCGGATGGTCGCACTCGTCGTTCGAACGGCACTCGCAACAGTCCACGCCGATTCCACTCGGTCGTGCGAACGCGAAAGCAAGGTCCTCGAGCTGCAAACGGTGGACTGGGTGAAGGGATTTGGTCGATGGATTGAAGAAAAGGCGAATAATCAAGCAGGATCAGATTTCCGCTGATCGTCGCAAAGAACTCACGTCGCTGGGCGGCCACGGCTCTACGACGAGCACTTGGAGGCTGCGGACGCGCGGCTCCACGCGCTCGGTGGCCACCAACGCGAGGGCGAGCGCCGTGCCCCGGCCGGGCGGCGTGATCCCGACGACGTACATTCGATCAAATGCGGGTGTCAGCAGTTGCTCCTGCAGCGAGTTCGGTCGAGGCCGCGTGGAACCGAAGGACGCGAGGATCTTTTCGACTCCTTTGGACACGTTCGCTTCAGCCCACGAGCCGGCGGGACGATTCCAGTTCGACACCAACGAGAAGTTGGGATCTTCGGCTGTCTGATTGGGGGAAGAAGCATCGGAGCTAAAAGGAAAGTAATTAAGCACGATTCTTCCTTGTACTCACCCCGACGCCCTCTGTTGAGCTCGAGCTCGCTGTGCAAGAACGTGGTCTTCAGCCCGGACGATCTTGTTGGTGCCGTCCTTCTCGTCTTTTGCGACCACAAAAAACGACGGCGGAGGGGCACCAAAAAGCTGCTTGAAACACGATTCGTGACCCTCGAGCTTGTCCGCAACGAACTGGCCACCGGTGGGAAGGCGGATGAGGATTTCGGTCGTTTGACCCTGGAGCGTCTGCCACGCCGCTTCGTTCACGTGGTACAACGCCAGCAAGCGGACATGATCGACGACTGCAATCAAGTGAATCATTTCGGTAGTCGAAAGGCGGTAAATGACCGTTGAACACCAAACACTTGAGAGAAACCCATAGACCCCGATCTCAACCACTAGGCGGAAAAGAACGAACCGAAGGCATCTTGTGCGAGCTGGACGTTCACGCGGCCGGGCAGCCCAACGATCACGTGCGGCTTCCGTTCGGCCAACAGCCGCCGCTCCTCGTCCACCGACAGCCCGCCGCCGACACACGAGTGGACGCGCACAGACGTGTGGACTGCGAGTTTCCGCATCGTTTCCACCATCTGAACACGAGCGAGAGCAATGGAAGGAGGGAATGCCAGCAAGAGAACCCACCTTCTGGGCGCTCTGTCGATTCGGAGCCAAAATGAGTGCTTGAACGCGATCGCTGGCCTCGTCGATTCGCTCGAGGACTCCGACGGAAAGCGCAACCGTCCGCCCGCTTCCCGCCTCTCCGACCACGAGCGTCGAGTCGCCGCGAGCAATGGCGGGAATGGCGACCGCTTGGAGCGAAGTGGGCGACTCGAGGCCCATCTCCAGCAACGCCCGTTTGATCGAAGCTTTGAGCGGCATTTGGGCGAACGCCACGCCCATTTGCGAGCGTTCGTTCGCTTCGATTGACCTGAATCCGAACAGAAGCAATACAACGACTGGATACGATGCGGTACTCACCCGTCCATGCTCATTTCACCCGTTTCTGATGCCGATTGAGCGTTGAAACGAACGGAGCCGTCGAATCAACCCATTTGCTGCTGAAATCGGCAATTATTTTTTGAACAGGTGTGCAAACAGTCCGCACGTTGGCTACACGGTGATAAGAACACGAAAAATGCTTGTGGATTGCGCGAAATCGAGTGCAAACACGATAAAAAAAACTACGCGTTGAATGCGGTGAATAATCTGGAAACACTTCAGAGCTAATAAAATTACTGGAAGAAACGGGAATTTTTTCTTCGAGTCCTCAATTTGTTCTCAAGTTTGCCAAAATTTTGATCAAAAATATCTTCTCAAAAGTCTGGCGACAATGAACAATTCACAAAATACACGGATTTCGGGAGAAAGAAGTCGGATTTGTGGCTTTTAAGCACAAAGGTGAGTAGAAGACCACTTTTTGATGCTTTCAGGTTGCGTAGCAACAAAAAAACGAAGCCATTCTTGAACTTATTTTGCAATGTTTAATGCGATAAACGTTTATCCGCTCGGCCGCTCGTGATCCGCAACTCTCAGTTGAGCCACCTGTCGCCCCGTTCAGGTCGTGTGTTCGCTTCTCTCGATCCAACCAGGGGCAAAGGTCAGCGGGGAAGGCGGCGGGTCGCCTTCGTTCCATCGCTCTTCCTCGCTCACGGCAGACTGCCAGGCCGTAAGGCGGGGTTCCCTCCTTCTTCGAACTGTTCTCCTACTGACCTGTCCATCGTGGACCATCTGCTCATCGTTTTGCAGACGGTCATTTGCACGGCCAAACGAACCGAATTGCATGCTTTTATTGGGTGGTCAACCACTAGGACGGACTACATCATTGATAGGGAAGGAATTAAGGGACCGCATTTCCTTTCGTTTCGTTTGCTCGCAAGACGCCGAGGATGCTGCTGAGTGAGACGCGCATTAATTCGATGGGAACGGGTGCTTGTTTCAACAGAAAGGTCCGAATTCACGTCGTTCTCTGAATGGTTGGTTTCGAAGTCGTAGTCGGCGTTCCCATTCCTAGCGGTTGTGTTGCTTTGTGCACAGCGAAAAGTCGAAAGTTGAACGTTGTGGCCGCCGTGCTGCTGCCGGTCGTCGACCACGAGCAAGAACGCAGAACGACTAGGCGGGAGCGACAGCGGAGGACGAAAATGAGCCGGCCGCTTCTCTGCCGCCGCTTTTGCGCACGTCGTGGAATGGAGGATTGCGCAAGGGCGAAACGAATAAGCAGAGTGTTGATTCGATCGTGACGCAACAGCCGCCGGAAAGGCGGGAGAGCGAGCGGCGAGTCCTCATTTCTGCCGCTCGCTCGCCCTCCGGTCGGCGGTCGCTCGGCTCTCCGCTCTGCTTCTTCCTGCTGCTGCCGGCGGTTTGCGATCAGCTGTTCTGTCGCTTCGGGCCACCACTTGCTTTCTGACACTTGCGGCTGCACGCAGGACATCGGAACAAGTCCGCTCGTTTCGCGCCGTTCGCCCCTTCGAATTCTCTGCCGACCGTTCTGTTGAGTGAGTCCCTTTTTGTTCACGCCTTCAAACGGGACCTTGTCGTTTCAGATGGGCGCTTCCGTTCTCTTGATCGATGCGTGTGTGGATCTGGTCGATCCGAAGGTCCAAGGAACCCACTGCCGTCCGCCTCTTCGTTTGCGTGAGTCGTCCGTCTTCAACACGAGAAATAATCGGTCGTTCATCGTTTCAGACGGCCTCGCTGGATCGAACGCTTGCGACGAGCACGTGGAACCGCTGGCAAGAATCCTCACCGCTCACTCGTGCCGTTCGTCTCTCCGGATTCTCTTTGCTCTCTTGTTTGGTGAGTGCAGTCCGGTCGAATCGAAAGTGGACACGACTGCCTTTCTGTTTCAAACCGCCCGTAAGACGCCTCGCTCTTCCGATCGGTCGATTGCGGCTGCCTGTGGTCTTCCAGTTCAATCTACAGCAAGAACTCACTGCTTTCCGTTCGAATCCGTGCGAACTGCGACGCAAACCACTGCCAAGCGTATGTGAGTTCTATTTCTCCAATCTAACCATTTCACTCCTCTCCTTTCAGTTCTCCTTATTGCATCGCCTTCCGATCGCCAATTCAGTGCGTTCAACGACGACGCACTCCATCAAGAAGCAACGACGATCGCTGTCGAGTTGTGACAAGTCGCTCGACAAGATCCCACGTCCACTCAACGCTCGATCGCGTCCAGATGTTGGTGAATCGTTCCCCACTTGCTCGTTCGTTTCATTCCCTTTTGCAGCGCATCGGTTGACTCTGTGAAATGGCTCTGAGATCCCGATCAAGACGACGAACGAACCGCTGCATCGACCGGAGAAATCGGCTAATTCTCGTGCTGGACGTTCAGCTGAACGATCAGCGAGAAGACGCTGCCGAGGGGTGAGTTCTGCGCCGCTGTCTGCGGACTTGCCCGTTCATCCGTCTTTCTTTCAGCTCCACACTCCTTGATGCCTTGTGAACAATCGGACCAGCCGCGTTCAAGCCCTCCGAATGTGCCAGCGAGTCTCCCGTTCGTCCGACTGCCCACCACTCCATTGTCGATTTCAGGACTCGATCGCGAACTGTGGTTCGAAATGGATGTGCGAAGTGGAGCGCGTTTCGCGCACAAGTCCCGCTCCTCTCTTCTCTGACAGCTGTGCGCTCCGAATGCCACCCAGGCCAAGAAGGTCGTTTGCTTGTGCGGTTATCATTGAGTTCTGCGGCTGAGGTTGTTGTTTGGTTGAATAAACACGAGACGCCTGTATTTGAATCGACCGGCAGACGACGAGATCCAGTAAACACGACCATTCGTTCAGCCACCCTTCTCTTTAAACCACCCGCTCTTTTCTCAACGCGTCTCGCTCATTGGGGGCCTTCCGGCCGTGCAGCGCGGCGACAACGCGCTCGGAGGTTGGCCGGTTGGCTCGCACGGCACTCGGCGTGGGCGGTAAGACGAACTCGACCGCCCGCTGCCCACTGCCGAACGCAGTCGACGGCGCCCGCGGTCACTCGAACGCGACGGGCGGAGGGGTCGGCCGGGCGTTCAGTTAGGCGGTTGGTTGAAAGTGAACGCGTTCGTTTGGTTTTGCTCATTTTCGGTCGGTTTCAGGCGAGGATGTCGAAGGC
Organism: Aphelenchoides fujianensis; assembly: GCA_024699865.1. Taxonomy (NCBI): domain Eukaryota; kingdom Metazoa; phylum Nematoda; class Chromadorea; order Rhabditida; family Aphelenchoididae; genus Aphelenchoides; species Aphelenchoides fujianensis. Next base: position 311,708 of record JAMPIO010000090.1, on the reverse strand, counting down.
CGAGGGGGCAGAGAACAACGGCCTGATCGTTGACAGATGGCTCGAATTCCACAAAGAAGACGCGTTCCCAGCGTTCGTGTCCGTTTCCGATCGGCTCGGCTTCAAGGCCGAATTTCCGCCCGAGGGCTGGGCCGAACCGACGGTCTCTGCCGTCGACTACTTGCTGCACGAGACGCGGTCAATTTCATGTCGAAAATCTCGGATACCCACCCATTCTTTGCAGAATTTTGGAGCCGGTGGAATCCCTGGTTTCCGCGTGCTGCTCGTCGGGCCTCCTTGCTGCCGATTTTCGTCGAGTTTTGTGCCGCTCACCGAAGTCCTCGGAGTCTTTTTCGTTACGGTCGTTTGCGATTTGGAGGAGACCGACGATGAGACGTACAAGCTCGTTCTTTTGGTGACTTTGGACTTCGAAGCCGCCACTTACTCGGTTCGTATGCCGAAGGAGGGGGAAGCGATGAAAGTGGAAGGCCATCGCCCGCTGCGGGTGGCTTCAAACGAGCGCTTGGTGATGCTAATGGACCGCAGAATCGATTCGTATCGTTTCTACGAGTTCGACGAGCAGTTCAGCTCGACTCGCGCGAGAGCCGCAATGCCCGCTCTGTGAAGCGTCAACGAGCCGGATTTCTACCTATCTACTCACCATGTTTACTTCTTCGACTGCGGCGGCTATTTGGGCAGCTGGAAGGAACTGCTCCGAACCATGACCACCCTGCATTCCGTTGATATGCGAAGCGGCGAGCTCGACCTGGAGCTTGTGAGCGCGCCCCCGGGATCGCTGGGACTCGCCGTAAAACAACGCGCGCGTTTCCAACGGGGTCGCTTCAACGGCCGCTGGTCGGACGCCCATTTCTACGCCTACCTAATGCTGCGTTACAGCAAAAGAGAAAGAAATTGTAAGTGATCCAATAAGCCACCGTACTCTGAACCATTTAGTCGCAACAACCGTGCTTGAGCGCTTTCTCTGCCGTTTCGATTTTGCGTCCCGTTCGTGGTGTCAAATCGTCGTTCGCATTCACCTTCCCGTTCACATCCTTCCGTTTTGGCAGCTCGAATGCGCGTTGACTGGCATAAAGAGCCGCGTGAACTTTTGGGTCGCTGAAAGTCGTGGACCAGAGAACATCGACGAACGTCGCAGTTCTTCGATTCTTGTGTAAACTCTATTTTTCCACGGCCACGTTTTTCACCCGCTTGCAGGAAGCCGCTCCGCCTGCACCAGCTGGCCGTGGAGTCGCTCGCCACGGCCGCCCCTTCGGCGAGCAACAGGAGCGCCGCCGCCTGCCGCCGTTCGTCCGCCGCCTTCTTTTGTGTTGATCGGCGGGCATAGACGTTTGAAAGGAATTTCTAATGGGTACTTGCTTTTTGTGCCTTGCCCTGCCGAATAAACCAATCGAAGAGTGATTTGTGTCCTCTACAGCCCACAAGCACTTGATCGTTTTATTACAAGCAGTAGGATGTGTCGAACAAAGACACTCGAGCAGTTCACGGCGGGCTCATCGGTGAGCGGCGGGATCACGTCCAGCAGGCTGATCGCTTGGTTGTCGATGTCCATCTTGATGCACCTGCACACGATAGAAAGATTCTTGTTGTTAGCCACTTCGCTCGTTCAACTCGCCAGAGATTGTGGAAGACGTAGCCGAAGACGTAGTCCGTCGTTTCGTCGTCCGAAATGAAGGCGCTCAATGCGCACCGCCCGTCTGAGAGCAGCAAATCAACCACGTACGCGGAGGAGGGGATTGCATACGGGCGGCCGCCGATCGTGAACGTCCAGTCAGGCAGCGAGGTCTTCAATTGCACGGAACCAAGTAGAGGAAGTGCGCGTAATCGTAGGTGGGTTGCACGTCGGCGAGGATCGCAAGGAGCGCATCGAACGGCAGGAGGACGTTCGGCACTCCGGTGTCCACTTTCGCGTAGCCCCGCCGGCGCGTTGCCCCCGGCGGTAGGTGAACAAATCGACGATGAAGGCGAGCGAACGCGTCTCAGCCAACCACGCCAACGGGTACGTGTTCTCGGCGGTGGGCTCTGCACACAACCCGTCCAAACAGTGACCGAAACTGCAGCAAATGAATCGATTGATGGAGTTGCATTCGACTTACGCCGTGTAGCCCGTGTAGTCCCGTCCCCACTCTAAACGAAGGCAATGAGAAGAAAGGGGGGGGATGAAAGAAACGAGGATCGTTAAACACCTCCATCCATGCGCAGTAGTAGCGCTCGGTGTCGTGGAATTCCTGGAAGAAATTGATGATCGCCGACGAGTTCTCGTTCGGATTGGCCACATCGGCCGGGTCCCTACACAACAAGTCAGAGCACTTCGTTTCGTACGCACCAGCTCATGCCCAGCACACCGTCGGGCATCGTCGGATACGCCGAGTAGGGATCCGTGATTTCATTCACGACCCTTGAAGCAATGCTTTAATAGTTTACCTATTGTGTTCTACTCACCGAATCGTTGTGTTGTGTTTCCATAGACACCAAAACCGAACAACTGAAAGAAATAGAAGGGGTAGGCGGCCTGTGAGTGATTAGAAGTCTTTAAGGATCTTTACTGAACGTTCTAAGCAAGAATTCTGTTTAAAAAGCGAGGCTAAGCGATCGCTACGAAGCGCCCGGCAAGAAGTGGAGTCGACTTACCCCAACGACGTCAGTGTAGACCGTTCCGTAGGCTTCGAGGTCCCCGGTGAACGCGTAGTAGTCGCCGTCCTCCTGCCGATGAGCGGTCGAAGACTGAGTGGAATCGAAGAAGGTTTGATTGCCAGCGAGCCCGGGATAGTCCCGGGCCAACACAAAGATGGCCTCCGATCCGCTTTCGCACGAAACCCAGTAGTAGGCGGCTGAAACAAATCGGTGGAAACAGAGTGGTCAATAAGCGGCTTACGGGGCGTTCCAATGGTGATCAAGGCGTACACGGGCTCGTCGGGGTAGCTGGGTACGTAGTTCTGAACCGGTAAGTAAAAAGTGAACATTTCTTGTGTTCTTCTGCTCACCTGGTGGATCTTCCGCATTCGCGCGTGGTGCTGCTTGAGGTCGTCGGCCAGCCATCGGCGTTGCTTCGTGCGCACAGTCAACGGTTCTCCGTTGAAGTGCGCTTGGGCGGCGACCACGGAGAGAAAGAGGAATAAAAAGAGTGGATGCTTCATTTCGCTGTGGAGATGAGACGCTCGACTCGTCTTTTTATCCTGCAGATTGAAAGGAGTACGCGCGCTTTCGTCATGCTCGTCATGCTGCTATTAAAGTGCGTGTCGGTTCAATTAATCGTTAATGAATAAAGAAAAGCATTAGGTAATCGTTAGACTACATTCCTCCTCTACTGAAATCTTCGGATACACCCGTCGTCCCCTCGCCTGCCCTTGAAAATAACTGATAAGCGGTAGCAACTCCCCACCGACGTCAATTCGTGGAGTAGAGGTTGTGATCGGGGCGTAGTCAACGGCATTCCGTTGCACAAGTGGCGGGCAAGCAGATGACGAGGCGGCGTGCAAATGGACGAGTAGGCCGTTGTTGCAATGTTTTTTAGCGGCTTCTAGTGAATGAAACGGCGGCAATTCTCGCTTGTTGCCGCACGTGTTTCGGCTTTCCCCGTTGACAGATGGACGCCGCGGTGGTGAGCGCAAAGGGCGATTGGGACAAAAAAAAGCGAGCAAAAAGAAGTGGGCACACGGGAGCGGCGACTTGCAATCACTCCCGCTCGCTCTCGCCGTCCAACAGCCGCTCGCCCACCAGCCGGTCCACGGATCGCCGGGCGGCTTCGACGAGCGGCCGCTCGAGCGGGGTGAATCCTCTTGTTGGGTGCCGTCGGCGGGGGATTCCTTCGTTTCGCTTTGTCGGGCTGGGCGACTGAGTAGCACACACGATCTAACGTCGAATGCGTGATCCACTTGAAGCGAATCCAAACAAGCTTGTGGCGCAAAAGGTGCGCGTTCAAACGACGCTGCTCTGACCACTCGCTCTGCTTTGTGCGAACAAATCGATGACCTCTCGTCTTGTTGGTCCACCCACTTTCGGATCAAAGGTCGAAGGAGAAGGTCAGTGAGTGAGCGAGCGAACAACCGAGCAGTTGGCAGGGCGGGGAGCAAGCACTCGCGTTCGTGCGTTGGGATCGTCGCTTTCATTCGGTTCTCGCGCTGGGGTCGCCGCTGCCCGCACTCGTCTACCTCGCATTCTTTCCACTCGGCAATCCTTTCGGTTTCAGCCCTTTCAATCGCGATGTCTTTAACGACCGTGCAGCATCGGGAGCTCGTTGAATTCGTTAGAGTTTTGTGGAGCTACCCGCCGTGTGATGGAAACTGTTCGCCCTGGACGAGTGCTGCCTTTTCGTTGGGCGGACTTCGTGGTGTTCGCTTCCGACTCTTCTGTGCGCCCACGAAATACAACTTCTGCGAGTACGGGATCGTTTGCTCTCAGCTGTCGATGAAGGGACGCGCGAACGTTCGGCTGCACTACCGCGTGTGGTTCAAACTCGAGAACGGAGCGAAACGCGGTGAATTCGGTGCGTTCATTCACGCAAAATAACCCCCATATGAGTGAACGGATTGCAGAAAAAGACGAGACGTTCGCAGCGGTCGACCAACGCGGCTCGAATCGCCGCCATTGGCCCGGCCTCCAAAACTACGCCGACAAATCCTCGTTGTTTCTCTGTTGCAAGGTCGAGTGTCTGGAGTTGGACAAAAGCGAGCTGGTCTTCGCCAAGAACGAAGCTGCGCAGCGGCGTGTGCTGCGGAATTTCGGCGCATTGCTGGGCGACGAGACGTTCGCGGACGTCGAGCTGCACGCGGATGGACGTGTCTGCAAGGCGAGTCTTACGTTCGCAATCGCTTCAGCCTTCTTCTCTGCAGGCCCACAAGCTCGTTCTTGTCGCGCAGTCGGACTACTTCCGGCTGATGTTCACGCACGACACGCGGGAGAAGCGGACGGGCATCGTCGAAGTCAAGCCATTCGCAGCGGCGGTCGTCGAGAAGGTCCTTCGTTTCGTCTATTCGGGCAGAGTGGAGGGCTTGAGGGCGTGCGCTCGCGACCTCTTGCCCGCCGCCGACTTCTACCAACTGGAGGCGCTGCAAGTGAGTTCTGTCCGCTCACTCGCCCGCTCATCTTCTTTAGGAGATGTGCGTCGCGTCGATTCTGAGCACCGTTTCTGTGGACAGCGTGCTCGACGACCTCCGCCTCGCCTTCAGCCTCAACCATCTCGCTGAATTCAAACGCCAGCTGTTGGAGTCGGCAATTCAGCACGTGGACGAGCTCCACAAACTGCCCGACTGAGAGGATTTCGAGCGCGAGAATTCGGACATGGTCGACGAGATCACGACTACTCGCTTCTCCCAACCGTTTGGTGTTGTTGTCGAATGTGTGTGTTGAACGAATAAAGATTCATTGGAATGAACCGAAAAGCTTGTTTGTTGCTCTCGGCCGCTCCTCGTGTTCAGTGGCCGTACGATACGCTCGTAGCAGGAAGTTGATTTCCCGACAACAAGAAGAAAGAATCAACCGGTGGAAGGGAGACTTTCACGAGTAGAGCAAATTTATGGACTTCCTCGTCCCAACCGGTCGCAAATGCCTCAACTGAAACGACACACGAGTGCATTGGATGACGAACAGACCGACGAGACGAATGGACGGTCGCACAGCTGTTAGGCGGGGCCCTTCTTCGTGCAGTCGTTGCTGCTCCGCTCTCATTCAAAAAGAACGCGCCCTCGACGAGCGCCCACCGCTGGGGTCATACTGGCGGGCGCAACTCCTCTTCACGACGGAAATCTGAGGCGTTTCCTCTCTCGCTTCCATTCATCCGCTCTTGCAGCCTGCTCGTGACCGTCTGATTCTTTCTGGCGGCCATTGTGGTGTGCTCCTGCCTCAAGAAGAAGCGCAAGGTCAAATCGAGCAGCTCGTAGCTTTTCAGTTCTTGTTTTTGTAGCCGAACTCAATTGTATCAATAAATTGGAGCGGACTGGATTGCATGCTTTTATTGTGCGAACGTCAACTACAAACGCTCAAAACATCGATACAAAAGGAAGGAAGAAAAGGAAACTGCCAACACAGCTCCGAAGGAGCCGGCGAGAGCGCAGCACTCAACTCGCCTCTTCACGGGAACATTTTAGCGCGCATTTTGCACAAAGAGGAAATCGTAAACGAATTGGATCGTTTCGAGCAGAGGCGCGTCTTTCTCGCGGAAAGCCGTTTGTATGGCTGCGGCGTCAGTCCAGTCGGGATGGCCGGCCAAAACGCAGTTCAGAGCGTACCAACGAAGTCGCGCGACCTGATTTAACACGTACGCCATGAACAGGGCTTTCGCGTTGTTCTCGGACCACGTGGAGAGCCGCGTGGCGAGAGCTGGAAGGCAGTACGCGGGCTCGATTGTGTTGGACAAGAAAAAGTGAAAAACGTTGTTCAGCGCATCGTACTTCGATTTGCCGACCAGTTTTTTGTCCTCCAAAACCTGGAGGCACAAGTCGTTGGCCACGCGAGACGCGTTTTGAAGGCTCAGCGAAGCGAACCCGAACCGAATCATCGTCTGCCTAAATTCAATCACTGCTTTCCTGTACGCATCGGTCTCCTCTTGAACCGACGAGTAAACGCAGCGGAAGAAGCCGTTCGCCACTTGGTCGATTTTCTCGAAATCGCGGAAGGAATTGCTGCCGCATTCTTCCTTCATGCGCGACCGGAACTTGTCGACCGGCTCGGGACTAAGACGGAGGTTTGTTTTACAAACGTCCTTGTACCTGACCATGTCGCCATCCGTATCAGGTGAGGCGGACATGAAGAAAGACAGACTCATCATTGCGGTTGCCATCCGCTCGTCCACCTCTTTTTGGTTCGTTCGGACGTAATCGGTCATGCCAGAAAGATCCAAAAGAGTGCTGCTCGAATCCGCAATTCTCGCAAACTTTTGCTCCCACGCAACGCGCAATTGGTCGATGCAAACGATGTCTTCCGTGGTTCGGTTTGCGCGCGCTTGGAACGTCCGATCCAACACGCCGCCCACAGCCACGATGCCGGGAACGGCTGCCACGAGTTCTTCGCTCACTTTTACCGCGTCTTTTGCCAATTCAACGGCATTGTCGAAAGAAGTCGGCGCGATGAATCGATCGAGAAAGGCCGTGATTTCGGTGAAACTTTGGTCGCAAGTTGGAAGAGGATCGGCCGAAATGGAAGTGGCGAACGACAGGAAGAAAAGTATGCACCGTACGCCAATCATTTCAGTTCAAAACCCAACACGGAGCAAAACTCAACGGAACCTTGGTGGCACGAAGTGACGACGGTGTCGTTGGCTATGGACTGGTTCGAAACGAACTGCAAGAAGCTCGGTTTATCGAGTTCGTCTTGCAAAAAACACTCACCGCTACAGGGAAGCCAGAGGACGCAGCGCTTGATTGGCAATCAGTCGGCTCAATAGATGAGTCCCACCAGATCTTCACGGCTCATCCAAACTGCCAACCGTTTCGTTCTCGAAATGACCGCAATGAGAAGCCGCTCGGTAGACTCCGGCGATCGATCGAAGCGGACTACCGGCTGCAAGGAAGAAGCCATTGGGTGCGCGCAAAAAAGAAACGTCCACTTACTCTGGCTACCCGCTCCCGAAGTCCCGTCCACCGAAGAAGAACCCTTCGACGTGTTCGCGAGAGAAGCCGAATTGGATTGAAAAGATGAATCTGTTTGCTTAAATGCCCCTTCATAGCCCCAAAGATGGTCGCAATTCAAAGCGCCCCGCCCTTTCTGTAATCAATTCGTTGATTCGATTAAGCCGCTAATCGATGCGCTGGGAAAAAAACGACCGGCCGAAGGAGATCAGGTGACCGCATTTCCATTTCATCCCGCTCACTCACAAGACAGCGAGGAATATTGATCGAATCGACAAGAATTGGGGTCGATTATTCGGTGGGAACGGGCGCTTGTTCGTGACAAAACGGCAAGGATTCCAGTCGTTCTTCGAATGTTGGTGTGAGATCGACGGGGGCTTCTTTCAGCTCGCCACTCCTTGCAGAGCCGTGGAGAGACGGAAGAGTGGTTGCAAGGCGCGGAGAAGACGAATTAAAACGAGGAGAAGCGGCAGCCAGCTTTTAGTGAAGAGTTTCCGATTAGTCTTTTTTCTGCTCCACATTCCGTCCATTGCTCACGAGTTTATTCCGCCTTTCGTACAGGTGGCTTGCCGGCTGGTCGACCGTGCCCGCCCATAAGGACACAATGAAGGAAGAAGGGGCGGAAGATCAATGCGGGTGCAGTCCGGAGCTTCCGCTCATCTGCTTCGACGGCCATCAGTCGGCTTGCTTCGGGACCCGCCGACCTTTCGTTACGAACAAATCGGTGGACAAGCGGGAGAAGGCGGAACTCACAAATCAAGAGAAGAACGGACTTTTCTTGGCCGGGTCCTCGGTAGCGCACCCACGAGTGGGCAAGCTGCAAGAAGTCGAGAGGGTCATCATCCGGAGCGAAAAAGAACTCACGAACAAACAAAAGGAGAAGTCGTGCCTATTGGCCGTCCGCCTGCGCGCAACTCGACCATCCAATCGTCTTCTGCAAAACAAGGATTGATTGATGGGAGGAACAGGGCCGAGTAGTCTGCTGTCAACAACGCTCACCCGTAAGCTCCTCTCCAACAAGTCTGAAGCTTCTTGCTCTTGAACAACTGGGGGCACGTCCTCCACAAGTGACGGCGCAATCCATTCGCAAGGCGGCGGGGTGGGCGAAAGGCGCACACCGTAACAAAAAAGGAGCGTTAGAGGCCACAAGCAAAAGAAACTCGCCTCAAACTCGCAGAAGAAGGGTCTCCTTGCGACTCCTCGTCGGGAACGACCGCAGCTTCCAGCCGGCGATCACCCCAGCGACTGCGGAGCGACAACAACGACGATTCGTCTGCAAAGCGCGTGGATTGAGCGGAGGCGAAGGGACTCACTCGAACTCGAAAGAAGCTTCCCGTCCCGCTTCCTTCGGGCCGATGGATCCGCTCCGTCGTTCAAACGGAAGGCTGCTTGAGAGTTCCGCTTCTTCGCCTTCGCAAGTGACTCCGCAATCCATTTGCGCCTTTTGAATGCGACGAAAGCCGACGATCGGATGGACAGACGGAAGCAGGGCACTCGGCGAGTCCGTCCACCAATCGGTCGTGCAGCGCCTCTTGTTTCGTTTCCAGCTCCCCCTCGATGAAATCAAGGACGATGTCGATTGTGGACTGTAACGAATTTGACGAGTTGTTGGCTCAATTAAAAGAACTCACCCGTATGAAGACGAGGCCGCTGAGAAGGAAACAGTAGATGAATGGCTCTTGTCGCAGTGAGCACCGCGAATGCGCACTCCCCACTTCAAAGCGGTCGATCGTCGTCGAGCAGGCCAGTGAGTGGTGTTTCCTGCCATGCGGCTCCAGCGGGCTGAAAGGGCACAGACACGTGAACATTCCTCGTTTGCTGCCGACGAGTGGACTCACCGAGCGGACGGCCGGCCGGAGAATCCGAAGAGACGGAGGGCGCGGACAGGAACGAGCAGGAGGAATTTGGAGGAGCTTCTTCTTTTGGTCCCCACTTCCACAAGGAGCAACAGCCGATCAGCCGGCCGGTCGGCAGTCGGAAGAAATGAATGCGGAGAAGGGAAATGAGCGGGAGGGCGGCAGTGAGCGGGAATCAGCGACCCGCTGCCTTTTTATACCCGGCTGGATTGCACAGCGATTGGAAGCCGCGATTCGTGCCTCCGGTTAACCCAAAAATTCTTTCAGTCGATTCCGTTAGCCGGCGGTTGCTCGTGACTGCGGTGGACGACGCGACCGCTCGTGAGTCATCGCTTCTTGCTTCTCTTTTCGCTAATTTATTCTCCGACCATCCGCTCGATTGATTGCGAGCGGGAAGCTAGTGGCCGCTAGGCGGAAGCGCGTGAACGCCGCAAGCGAGTGGCCGAAAGGAAAAATTGACGAGATCACGGGCTCTTTGTTTCGGTCGTTGCCGCTCGTTGCTCGTTCGCTCCTTCGCCGTTTGAGAAATCCGCAGTCGATTGATTGTAGCATCGATGGAAGTCGTGTCTCTACCGCTTATTTTCAGTCTGCGCCTTCCGCCCCGTTTTTTTCGACGGCCAATTCGATCGAAAAGGAGGGCGCTCGAGCGGCCGGCCGGCCGAACTCGACGAAACGTACGCGTAAACACGCCCGAAAAGCCGCGAAGAAGACGGGCAGGAGGGAGGGAGAGAGGAGTGCGTCCGATCGGACGTCTGGGAACGCGGCCGCTCGCTCGCCGTTCACTTCGCAACGGACGGACGGGCGGCGAGTCGAATGTTCGGCAAACGGGCGCCCCGTTCGCCGCCGCGTCCTTCCGCTCGCTCCCTCGCGCTTCGATTTCGGGCGGCCGTCTGCTCGAGCGCTGGAATGCGCACGTGCGCCGATTGCCGTCGACCGGCGACCATTGCAAAGGACGTCGTTTGGGCGGCAATCTCGTGTTTTTTGCTTGTTGCGGGCCGCCGAGTCATCCATTCGTTTAGTTCGAGTGATGATGGCGAGAACTCGCGAATTAATTCGTTGTTTCTCTTGCCTTCTCGCGACCGCATCACTTGGAATCCATTCTTCGATTGCGCCACGCACATCTCCGTTTCCTCTCTTGTTTCCAGTCCGGAGAACGCAATGGAAGCGCGAGTCTCCGGTGCAAACCCGCGGGCTCCCGAGCAGCAGCAACGCCATAAACCGCGCGTCGAGGAACGAAACGTGAGTGCTCCTCTCGCCTCCCCTCACTCATCGCTTCTCCTGGTTGCAGGCGATCTTCTCGTGCCTTCTGTGCGGCCAGAAGACGTCCAACTTCTGGCGCCTCTGCCTGCACGAAGACGAGCACAAAGCGCGAGGGGAGTGGGGGCGGCCGGCCGGCTTCGCGTGCGGCGTGTGTCCCGCCCGCTTCCGCACGCCCAAGGAGCGCGACGAACATCGACCGGAGTGCGCGCGCGCGGAGCTCGAAGTGGACGTCGGCGGCGAGTCGCCGATCGAACTGCCGACCGTCCAGGCGGCGGTCCAGCCGCAACATTTCTCGTTCAATCCGCACCAGGTTCGTTCTGTTGGGTTGTTGGGCGGGGTGTTGAGTAGAGAGCGAGGATCTACAAGATCGATTGAAAGGCCGTCTACGGGTTTTTCTCATGCAGTCGTCTAACAAGAGGATCCACGACCTTCATTCCATCCTGTTCCTTCCTCTTCTGATCGCTTCCTTGTTTCAGCCCGCGTTCCCGCAGAACCTTCAGCAACAGCCGCCGTTGGGACCCGCGGAGTTGAGCGCCGCCTTTCCCCAACTGTTCCCCGCGTTCCGGCTGCCGCCCAACGATGCCGACGCTGCCGCCATCCGCCAGGCGGAAATCGCGTTCGAAGCGAGCGAGCGTCAATTCGCAATCCCGGTGACACCCACCATTTCGACCGGCTCATCGAGCTCAGGGCTGGACGTGGAACTCGAGGAAATTCTCAAGAAGATCGAGGCGGAGCGCGAGGACACGTACGACGCGCGCTGAAGCTGGAGGTGAGTTCTTTCGACGATTTTGGTGGGCTAGTGAAGGGGTGGGATGAACGAAGGGATTAGCCATCTTATAGCACGCTAACCACATCATTTCAGGCGTCTCGAATCCGTGACCTTCCCAGCGCGAGTGGAATCGAGTGTTTTTGATTCGATTGATGTCCCCTTGCTGTTTGTTTGTTGTCAATCGTTGATTGTTGGGAGTGTTTACTTTCGTAGCTGGTAATAAACTTCTCGTTTGTTTATTGGCCTGTCAGTTCCTGCTTTGAACACGGAACGATCTCTCGCCCGTGAACGTGGGGCAGTAGGCGTCGCGGAAGGGATTGCTGACCACATAGAAGCCGGCTCTTTGGCCGCCGCTCGTCTGCTGATCGAAACCAGTCGACCCAGGACCTTCGCCGAGTTGAGTCGCGGCTTTGTGGCCTCGCTCACCGTCTGCGCGGCCGGATCGCTTCCAATGCGGACCGCGTGTCCCTTTCCTGCCCCCTTCGTTCACCCTACATCATAACAACGGGGGGTTGCTTTCGATCATGCGAGCTCCGCCATCCGCTACCACATCGTTTAGACAACCGAAAGGAGTAGCGGCTTAGCGCCTTCCGTTTGTTTCTAATCGAAGTCGTCGATTGATCGCTTCTTCCTCTGTTCGAATGTTGTCGCTTGCCGAATGTCGTTGGCTAAAGCGAAGATGTCTACGCTCTTTTTTCGGCTGATGGTGTGGGAGCTTGATTGTTGGCTTCAAAGCGTCAGCCGAAAGAAACAAACGAGCAAACAGAACCACCGAAGGTATCCGCAGGAAGAGAAGAAATACGAACAGAAGAAGAGAGCGGCTAATTGTAAGGAAGAGCGTCTCGCTTCCCGCAAAGCAGCGAGTCGTGTGTTTCGTGTGGGTTGCGTCTCCCCTCCGCTCGCCGCGGCGTCCCGCTGCCGCTCGCTTCCTTCTGGCGTTGTTTTTGCAGATTGCCGCGGATTTTGATGATTTTTCGGTTGAATTTCCGTCAAATTTCTTGTTTCTTCCCTTCGTTCTTTAATTCTTCCTCGTTTCAGGGCGGATCATGGCCGAAAAGCCGCCGATCGTTCAGTTCCCGTCCGCGCAGGTTTGCGGATGCGGGGAATGTTGGAAGAAGAAGGATCGCCCGCTCCGTTGTCCCAACCACTCGGCCAACAATGCGTTCGTCTACGCGACTCGCTGGGTTTGTTTCTCTGTGCCGTTTTGTTTGATTTTATTGGCCGTATTTTTCAGTTCCTGCACATTCCTCGCTGTTCGTCGGACGGGCGCTACATGTACGCCTTCAACGACCAGAAGGTGCTGCTGATCGTGGACCTGCGACAAAACACGTACAAGTGCGTTCTTATTTTCTTATTGCTTTAATTTTTCTTGTCGTTTTTAGGGTGCTGAAACCATCCGCACAATTGAGACCCGCTGAGTGGATCTTGGATTTCATCGTTCTGGACGCCTATGCGATCGCCGTTCTCACCGTCCTTCAAAGCGGACGCGGTCTCTACTTACTTCGGTTCGGCTGCGACACCGCCGAATACGAGGCCCGCCTTCTGCATCACTTCGATGGTGAAACCAACGTTGCGCTCCACACGAAAAGCAACGAGCAGGAAGTGGGAAAGATGCTGCTCGGCGACTGGGCCACGATCACGTTTGTGCGGCTGAACGTCGCCGAACCCGCGGTGGAAGTGGACCACGCGACTGTGTCCCCGTTCCGCGGGGATCAATGCTTCCAGTGGAGCAACGACGGAACGCAGCTGTACGCGATGAAAGAAAGGCTCCCGCAGGAGTTTCACGTGTACTCTTTGGAGCAGCGGATGTGGACGAAGGAGACAGTGGCGAAAGAAGTGCCATCTGTAAAGGCGAGTCTTCCCTTGGTTTTTTGCTCATATGGTTGCGAATTTTAGCTCGTTCGGCCTCTTTCCCGTTCCGCGCACCGGTTCTATGCGCGGAAGTTTGAGCCCGATACCAACGTGGCCCCCGCGGACTCGCCGCTCTTCCGTTTCGATCTGCAACAACGCAAGTGGCAGCAACTGTTGGCTGAGGGGCCGCGCGATGGAGACTTCAATCCGATCGTCAATGCAACGGATGGAGTGGAAGACGGAGTCGTGCTCATTGAGCAGTACGCAAGTCGCTTCAAAATTCAGCGCTTCATGTTCCGGTTCGTCCATTCCGCCCTTCCCACTTCTTGCTTCCGTTTCCAGCAACCCCGACCCGCTCCAAGAACTCGCGCTGGTAGCCGCCCGGAAGCTCCACGAAGGCGTGCAGGTGGAGGAGGTCTTCAGTCTAGTGACGGGCAAAGCCCCGAAGTGCACCTTCCTCCCCAGCGCCTACGACGGAATGCTGCCGATCCCGATCCGCCAGCTCCAGTGATCGTCCTCCACTCGTCCGCTCGTTCTCTGTTGTTGTTCTCACTGTTGTATTACTAATTGAGTTCTCTTCTCCGTGCTGTTCGAATAAACAAGTGACTGATGAGCATCGCGCCCCTTCTCCTCGTTGATTTGCACTCCCGCGGATGAGCGGGCGGAGGTCATTCTGGGCGTCTACTTCTCTTGCCGGGCGCTCTGCCAGCATTCCGCCGTTCGTCTTCACTTCAAATGGTTCGAGCCGCTTGACGAGAATCCTCCGTGGAGGAATGAGTATTCCGATCCGCCGGAGACTCCGAAGCCCGTCGGTCGCTTTTCTCTCGCCGTAGACCTCAATCGATCGAGTGCATTCCACACCGCTGACCGCCGATGACTGCGAGGCGGCAGGAATTGCGCAAAAGCAGAAGGACGCGTCGATCAGTCCATCTCTCCCCGCTTGTTCGTGTACAGAAAGCGAGTTCCCACCGCTGCTCCACTCGCCGCTTTCCCTCGGCCGCCATGTTCACGATGCCTTCATTCTGTTGGCCGGTGGAGGACTTTAAGGACCGCTCGGAGACCGCACGCGTCGGCGAAAGTGGATGAGCCGCGACTTCGAGCTGAACGGCGTTCCCGGCAGCCAATTCCAACTCCAGATGGTGTCCAAATCCCGAAGCAATCCAAAGTACAGCCTTTTTTACTTGGCGTGTCGCCGGCTAACCGAACGCACCGGTTGGCTGCGCTGCACGGGCTGGTGCGAGTGGGCGGACGGCTCCACCTTCTCGCCCGTCGGTATGCCTCCGCCTGCGGCTTGTCAACGGTCGAGTCGAACGCGAATTGCAGTGAAAACGCTTGAATTTTCCGCTGGAACGACGCACCTCGTCCGCCGATCCCCGCGTTTGGCCGCCCTGCAGAAACGCTCCAGTTGGGGCCCGCCGTTCGTCTGCTGCACACTCGAAGTGGTCCCTCCGTCTTTAAATCCGATCCCCTCACCGAGCAGAGCAAAAAGACGGGTGGTCATTGTGAACCGGGCAATCGGCAACGAGTTGCTCGTAAAGAAGCCCAAGCAGGCGAGCGAGATCGCCCCGATGGTAAGTTCTCTCGTTTAGACCATCCTTTCATTGTGTTCCCCGTCCGGCTATCGGCCCTCTGTGCAGCTTTCTTCGTTCCGCGTCACAAGCCCGAGCACCGTGCATCGCTGGCAATTCCCGAACAATTTTCTGAAGTTTGCGAGGGAAGGCGACCGACACGCAAGCGACTTCCTCAAAGTGAACGGGATCGCCCTTCCAGCTGCAGTTTGTGCCCTCGAGTCCGCACATCCCGCACTGGAGCGGCCTCCACCTAGTCTGCAGTCGGCTCATCAGCTCCCCGCCCCTTTGCCTCCGAGCTGCCGTGTGGATGGAGCGCGGCGGAGAGGAGGTACGACAAACTGTTGAGCACTTGCCACCTCAAACAGCCCAGTAATCCGCGCATTCCAGAGAAAACGGAGGTGTTCTCGGCGGGTCGAGTGCACGGATGGCCGCCTAAAAGCTGAACACCCTCCGCGAACTGACGACCAAGGGCCCGCTCTTCTTCTGCTGCAAGATCGAAGCACTCGGTCCCGTGTAGGGGATGAAGTTTCCATCCATTAATTTTGATTGATCGCTTTAGTGTTTGTTATTTCGCAGTTGATAAACCTTGAAAAGTTTTATGAAACAGGGTTCGCTCGCGAGTTGACGAACGCAAACCGAGTTGCTGGCTCGCAAAGTCGAAGGAAGCACAGAAGTGGGCGAAGAACAGGGGGCCAAAGACGAGTTCGTCCCGCTCGTCGATAGAGACGAAGAGAACACACGAGTGGGCGGCGAGCGGACGGGGACCGCGCGCACTCGTTGTCGGACAGCCGCCGTCTTTCGGCCCATGACGACGGAAAGCATCGTCCCTACTGTAAGCGCCCTCCCATGCAAATCCCACGCACCCGCTCGCTCTCATCTCCCACTCGCCCCTCTCTCAGGAGTCTCGCCTCGCGCCGGTCTCAGGAAGCGGTCGGTCCCGCTCTCCTCCTCGCTCTCTCGCCTCGGGACGGAACCCGCACGGCATCGGCTCCACGCCACCCCCTTCGGAAGCCCGCTTGGACGCGGCATCAGGATCGGTTCAGGAACGGCAACACACGGTAATACCCTTGTCTCCCCCTTTGTCCCTCTAGTCTAGTCAATAAACTCTTCTCTAATCCCTTTTCGGCGTGTTCCAGAACTCAAGGGCAGCACGCGAGCTCCCAATCTACCGCCGTTTCGCTCTCCCTGCGAACGACTACGACAAGAACCGAAGGATGGATGAGCTCTCAAGGCAATGAGGCACTGGATCGAACGCGACAAAAAGAGCGAACACTCGACACAAACGGCGACGAGAAGACTTGACCGCAGCGGAGCGCGCCGATTGCGAGCGGCCGCACGAACGAATTCGCGTTTCATCCGTTGCAGAACGTTTCGAAAAGCGGAGCGGAGTGGTGGCGACATCTCGGAGTTGAAAGAAACGACCGTCCGCCTTCCCGTCTGCATTCTATTTGCCCTGATCTTCCTCGTCCCGTAGATTTGCTTGCTTCCTTCTGGTCGCCAACAAATGCGAACTTTCCGCTTTCTGTGGTCCTTGCTGTTTGCAACCCCTCCTCCTTTCGTTTGTTTCCATCTTCCAGCCGCTCAAATCCCGTGATTTGTTTGTTTCGAGGGGGTTTCAAGCGTTCCGCGCTCAAGACGACCAACGGAAAGGAGAATCGGGACCGTTTTGAACGACGGAGAGATATATTGGTGGACATCCTGCTCCCATTCGGTAGTCGACCTTCCGTTCGCGACGAAACGAAGTGGTTCTTGCAACCCTCCTGTTGTTGTCCGCTTCTCTTTTGGAACGCGCCTTGATTGGGGAGTAGCGGCGGCGTAAACAACAGCGGGGCGGCGGTCGGTTGCAAAAGCGGGCTGACGGTCGGGCGAACGGAGCGGGCGGCTGGCGGGCAAACGGCCTTCTTCCCCTCTTGTTTGCTTTCTTGCCGGCTTTTTTCTTGTCCGTCGCGTCCATCGGGTCGTTTCTACGTCTTGTTCATGCTCCTATTGTCCACTTTTCTTCTTCGCTCTCGATGGCCTCCCACCTCCGTTGCGTGCTCTCATCTTTGTCTTTGATTTCAGCCCCGCGAGTTCCAACCCAAGTGCTCGCCCCAAACGCCCGACAGCATCAAAAGCATGAATAAGTGGGTGTCGTCCACTACCTCCTCGTTTCATCCGCTTCTTTCAGGAGCAGAAAGTCGTGCCGAAAGGCGAACGGCGGCGGAGACGCGCCCGGAACGCTCCAGCCGTTCGACAAGTTCGACATCAAAGCGTCCATTCGGCGCGCGTTGCGGGAGGCCGGCCTGCAGACGCTCACGCCCCACCAAGTGGGCGCCCTGTTCGCGATCATGGACGGCGACACGCTCCTCATGGAGGTGCAGCCGGAGGCCGGCGAGCGCTTCGGCCACGACCTCGATCGCCATCGGCATCCTGCACCAGATCGACCCGAAATGCGACCGTCTCCAGGCACTCCTGCTGAGCCCGACTGTCGAGGCCGCCGAGCACGTGAGTCGTCCCGTTCTTTCCTTCGATTCGCGGAATTTCTTCTATTTCAGCTGGTAGACACGCTGGAGATGGCGAGCAAATACACGGAAATCCGCGTTGACCCGTGCATCAGCACGTCGCTTTCGCTGGAGGACGAGCGATGGGGGCTGAGCGAGGAGAAGCCGCACGTGATCGTCGGGACGCCCGGCCGCGTGAACGAGCTGCTCGCCGGCGGCGCATTCGGTTCGTTCCTTACGTTAGCGAGCGACATCCCGTTCGCTGCCTCGCGCTGCTCGTTTGTTTGCAGGAGTCGACTACGTCCGCTCGTTCGTGCTGCACAAGACGTACGACGAGGCGTGGGAGTCGCTGGTGGAGCCGCTGTCCGCGATTCTCGACCGCTTCCCGCTCACCCGCTTCGGCCTCAGCCGCCAGCTGGTGGCGGACGGCGGCGTGACCACGTGCGTCTGCTACCCGACCATCGAGCCCCGCCTGCACGAGACGGTCCTCATGCTGGTGAAGGACGCGCGCGGGCGCTTCGATCTAATCGACTTCCGCAAGAACCCGGGGCAGGTCAGCACGTGCATGACGATGGAGGATTACACGAGCTGCTGCGAGTAAGACCGAAATCGTCATCCTGCTTTCATTCCTTTCGATCATTGCAGCAATGTGCCGAAAAGCATGCCGCCGCACCTTGCCTCCGTCTACATGAAGACGCTGACCGCGGGTGCGGTCACCAACGACTACCTGCTAAAGATCGCGGACCAGGAGACGCTCAACGAAATGTGGGCTCACGTTGCCGCTTCGATGATGCCCGGCGGCGGAATGCCGGGCATGGGCAAGTGGTGAAAGCAGCCGCTTCTTTCGTGTCTGTTCATGATCCTCCCGAAAGTAGACGATGTCGCTTCTTTCGATGTTGATTCCCTTCCGGACATCATTTGTTTCTCTCCTCAGATGTTGTTCTCCTTGCACTTGTTCTACTGTTGTTCTTCGTTTCGTAACCCCAAATAAACAGCGAGCTACCACGAGTCAACGATTGCGACGCAGTGAGTGGTGAGGACGTCGACGCCAATTCTTTGCGAATCCTGCTCCACTTGCAGCGCGCACTGTCCGCGGTCGTTGCGGCTAGTCTGAAGAATGTCTGGATTGCATTCAACAGTGTGTAGCTCGATAGACCACTCCGCTCGTTCAGGTCGGCGGTTCGGCCTTGAGCGGGCTGCCCTTCACGGTGGTCACTAAAAAATGCCCGCAGTTTGCGGAGACGATCGGCGAAGTGGGCGTTGAGCGCCCGAACGACTCGCCCTTCTTCTTTGAGACGGTCCTAGAGGAGGTGGACGAGCGGATCCTCGTGTTCAGCTTCGACACGTGAGCCCGCCTCTACCGTTTGTTCCTCATGCCCCTGTTCGTTTAGAGCCGACTGGCTGACCCACGACGCGCTGAACGAGACGGGCGTCCTGACGTTCGGCGGCCGGCAGCCCCAGCGGTGCGCCGCCGGCTGGATCGTGTTGCCCGAACAGCCGCCCGTTGACTTGCAATGGAAGGAGTGGAGTGTTGCGGTCGACGAGTGAGCGCGGGCTATTGGAGCAATCATTCCAGCCTTGTTTAGAGTCTCCTTCGACGCGTACACGATCGACCAGCCGGGACCAATCTTCTTCGAACTTGACGCCCTCGATTTCGTGTTCCCACATTCGATTTTCCGCAAATTGTGGCCCTCTCTTGTAAGCGGACAGCCGTGCGACCTGCAGCTGGAAGTCGTCCTGACGATCGGCGGGCGCGACTTCCGCGTGGGGCCCGCCGACTACCTGGACCGCACCGAGGAGCACTCGTACGGGTGCAAGGCGCGTTTCGCAAGCGACAGCGGAGGATCTTCTCCGAGGTTCACGTTCCCGGTCGCCCTCTACAAGCGGACGTGTCTCCTCTACGACTACGAACTGCCGGGCGTCGGATTGGCCACTCGGTTGAACTGAGCAGCAGGAAGGTTGAAGTGGAAATAAACTCGTTGCAAGTAGCGATTTGTGTTTGTCGTAAAGAACGGCGTTTGGTCTTCGATTAGTGAAATCAAACGGGTTTGCTTTCGACGATGAGAACGCAAAGGCCCGTCTTCTTTCCTCGTGTGAACGGAGGCCGCATTCTCAAGCCCCTCTCGTTCGGTGAGTCACCGAAAGCCGACCGCGGCCGGGCAAACAAACGAGCAGGACGAGCAGGACGGGCAGGCGGCCGGCAGTGGGAGAGCGCGCAGACGGCAGAGGAAAGGCGGCGGCGGGTGCTCAAGCAGCGGGAGGCGGTTTGAGGCAAAAATCAACGCGCCGCCATTCGATGCTCGCTCGCTCCCTGCCTCCGTTTTCGGCGTTGTTTTCGTCCTTTCGAAATTGCCCTTGTGCGTACCGATGAATCCTTGCGTTTCTCTCGTACCTTTTGAATTTACTCGCACTTCGTTCGCGTCATCTCCGTGTTTTCTACTTATCGCTTTGATTTTAGTCGTTCCTTTCACTCATGCACGCGACCTCGTCTCACAAGTGGGAGCTGGTCGACTTTCGCGATCGCTCGTCGGCCGCGCGTGTCGACGACAAATGGCACGGCCCTCTGTTCGCTCTCGACGCGATTCCGGGAAGCAAGTTCCAACTCGTGCTCGTCCCCAAACCCACGAGCAAGGACGGTTGTGGCGTCTACTTGGCTTGCAAGGGGCTTGAGAACCACCACCCCACTCGCCTTTGCTTCAAGATGTGGTTCGAGTGCAGCAACGGGCAGATAGGCGGTTCGCTTGGTAGGGTTCAGCGTACCAAAGTTCGTTTATATCGGCGCATTTTTCAGAACAAACGCAGCAATACGTGGCCGGCGAGAAGCACGGATGGGACGACATGTCGCATTTGTTTTGTTTGCAAGGGTGGTCGTCCCGTGCCTCTCTCTTCCTCTGTGCCGAAATCAAAGTCATCGATGTCCTGCAAAACTTCGCTGGACCGAAGAGCGAGGACTTGGCGGTCGCCCATCTGAACAGCACGGCGGCGATGTTTGGCGACGAGCGCTTCGCGGACGTCGAGATGCACGTGGACGGACAGGTGTTCAAGGTGAGCCCCTCTTCTTCCATCGCCACTTCTCATCTTCTCATCCAGGTCCACAAGTTCGTGCTCGTCGCTCAATCCGAGCACTTCAAGCGAATGTTCACGCACGACACGAAGGAGAAGCGAACGGGCATCGTTGAAGTGAAGAACTACTCGGCCGCGATGATCGAAAGAGTGCTCCAGTTCATGTATACGGCGGAGGTCGACGATCTCTCCGCTTGTGCTCGTGAGCTGTTTTCAGCCGCCGACTACTACAATCTGGAGATGCTGCAGGCAATCACAATCGATGCTCCTACGATCATTCCACTACTTTCAGAAGCTGTGCATTGCGGCGATTCTGCGCACTCTCTCCACGGAGACGATTCTTGAGGACATGCAGCTCGCGTACGTGCACAAACACGTCGGCCACTTCAAGGACTGCGTGTTGGACTTTGCGAAGAAGAACGCCAAAGCGGTCACCGCCCTGCCCGGATTCAACGTCGAATACATGGAGCAGAATGCAGCGATCGTCAACGAGTTCGTGAAGTGGTCGTTCTCCTGATTCGTGTCCTGGGTCGTTGCCGGCTTGTTTGTTCTGATTTTGTTTTCTGTATGATGTTGAAGACGGGGGAATTTGAATGAACTTTTAACAAATGAAATAAGAGACGGAGGAACGGGTAGTCGAGGTGCAAAAGAAGAGCGACGGCAGAATTGATGCCCAGCCAGCCGAATCACCGTTCAAACCCCCTTGTTCTTTTGCTCATTTGTGGGGCTGGGCGCAAAGTCAGCAACCGGCGAGGTGAATCGTACCGGACGTATTGGTGAAATTCCACAACAAAGAGTGAAACGAATGAACAAAACTATTGGTCCAATCCTGCCGCTTGACGTCAACGCTGCTAGTTCATGGATTCAAACCAACAGACGGCTTCTATTGAATGAAGACAACGGAGACCAGTTTACTGCTAAAGTCGAGCGATCACAACCATCCAAGCGATCACTGCTTGGAACAAATCAGTTCGTTCACGATGTCCGCGTGCCCGTTCATGGACTGCTTCCACTCGTTCGTGCGGGTGAGAGCGGCGAGGTTGCGGGCGGCGTACTCAAGGGCGCCTTGCTTGAAGGCGGGCAGCGAGGCGGACGTGAAGGCGAGCGGCAGGAGGTCGAGGATCGTGTCCATGGAGAAGTCCGCGCTCATGCTCGCCAGGCACAACTCCTGCAAACGACCGACTAGTGAACGAATGGCTGGACGTCCGCTCGTTCACTTCCAGCTAAACGAGGCGGTAGCGGTCGGCGAGGACGAAGAGCGCGGCGTCCACCTCCCGCAGGTCCTCCACGCGGCCCGTGTGCAGAAAGCAGAGCCTCCGCTCGAAGACTCGACTGACGCGCCGGTGGGCGAATTCCACGCCGTCCTCCCAGCCGGTCTCGTTTTGCTGCAGTTGGCAGCAGACGTAGAGCGTTTCGAGGACGCGCAGCCGCTCGATCGTCGTCGCTTTCAGCCGAAAACCGCTGCTGTCGGTGCAAACTGAACAAAATCCTTGTTAATGAATTGGCCGCATGAGTTGTTTGCTCACCTTTGGGGGCCACGATGCCTTCCGCTTCGTCATTTCGACCATCGGGTAGGCGCGTGGAAAGGCCCGAGACGGCGCTCCAGTCGTGGATGCTCGTCCGAACAGCCCACCAAAGAGACGGGCGGGAAGAAGTGGAAGAACAGCGGCGAGTTTCCGTTCAGCTTGGTCGTGAAGAGGTCCGAACACCAGCGATCGCCGCACACGGCCGCGCGGAACTTCGCGTCAAAGTCCTCGATTTTCCACTTGACGAGCGCCGTCCCGTTCGAGAGCACTTGCCAACTGTGATTTGCTGATCTCTCTCCGCTGCTCGTTCTTCTCGTCGTTGACAGAAAGCCCACATCGATCGTCAACACTCGGTTTATTCGGCAAAGGACGCTTGGTCGTCTTCGTACCAAATGAACGCAAACAATCAATGAATCGATGGATTCCACAACAGAAGGGAACTTGTGGGCTTCTTGGGTGTCTTCTCACATCCATTTCGAAGCACAGGCGGTCGTCGTCCAGAACTGAAAAGGAGAAGGGAGTGGGATTGAGCAGGAAGGGAGGCGACTTACCGAGAGCACCTGCGAACTTGTGTAGCAGGAAACGCGTTCCTCACATCCCAACCGTCGACCCGAAGCACTGCAAGCTGAAATTAACGAGGTTAGAGGGAACAGCTAGAGGAAAAAGAAAGAATTCACCTGCAGCAGCCAATCGATGGTACACGCCGAGGTTCTTGGTAGTAGAAGAGCGTGCCCGTTGCAAAAGGCTAAAGAAACGGATGAAAGGAGTTGGACGAGAAGAAAGAACTCACGCGTCAATCAATCGACGCCTCCGTTCATCCAGCCACTCCAACATCCGAAAGCTGCACGAGGACGTGTCTGCCGCCAACTCCCGCAAGAGCCGCTCGAGAATCCGAAGCGACGAACTGCGCACGGGATCCAGCGAACTTGACCGCCTTCCTTTTCCTCCTCCCCAAAAATCGATCGATCAGAAGCGGGCACTTGCATAAGACGAACTAAAAGCAGCAGAACACCGTGGATTGATTGAATGACCACCCACCGAACGTAAGCGCACAGAGAATCCGTAGGGACAAAGGGCGCGGACAAAGACACCGTCAAAAGACGCTTGTTGTGACGAGCGGACGTGCAGTGCCTTAATAAGCGCCATCTCACGCAAGTGCAATGAAGAAGAAGGCGTGTTGTTCGTTGCTCCTGTTGTTCGCAGAGAGCAAACGCTGGAGTCAGCTGTCTGAAAGCAGCAAACCGGAGAGAACACTTGATCGGAAGGAACAAGGAGAACTTGCCCAACGAGCGATCGGTGAGAGGCGAAATCACGATGGAGAACTTGCGAGGACGAGCTTGTGGACCTCTCAATCTAGCGAGCGACCGAAAGAAGAGCGGCGGAAGGACCGACCGCGAGCGAGCGGACCGAAAGGAGAAATGAGCGGTCGAATGAAACTCTCGCCCCTTCGGCCGCCTTTTGTACCCGCCCGTCTTTTCGTCCCGCAACGAAGAAGATTGCGTCGCGATTTGGCGGCCGAACGGAGCGTCCGCTTATTCCGCCGGTCGTAGGTCGTTCGTTCTATGGTGAGCGTCCACTCGATCAACCCTCCCCTAGAAGTAGCCTGCTTGCAGCAAGTTTTTTGGTTGTTCGACTGGCGGTCGATGCAAAGATCGTGCCCCTCTTCGCTGCCGCCCGTCTTGGCGGGAACGCGGCTGCCAACCGCCCCCCCAGTCGGGCCTGCGCGTCACTTTTCCTCCGGCTGCCTGCTGGTCGGTCGGCCGGTCGGTTGGAGGACTTTTCCGCTTCTCCGTTGTTTCCTCATCGCTGTGGGTTGGAATTCGTGATTGGAGATTGCGGTTCGTGTGGACGGTTCCCATTTCCTTGCCCGCTTCTTCTCGCGTTCGTTCGAGCACGTGCCTTTCCCTCTTCCGCCCGCATTCATCCGATTTGTTGCAGGCCGCCCCGCTCGTCGAGATGTCTTCCGTCGCGCACTTCAGCGACGAGAAGGCGATCGTCTGGCGGATTCCGCTCTTCGACAAGCGGCTTGCGGCGGCAATCCCCGGAGATCACTGGGCGAGCGACCTCTACCAGTATCTTGACTCGATCCACGGCCGCGTCCTCCTTTACCTCGGGTTGAGGCCGAAGGATGAGGACGGCGACTGTTCGATCAACGTGCGAATGGCCAACGCTGTCCCGGGCTTTTCGGTGGAGGGGAAGTGCGAAATCTGGATCGAGAAGACCGACGGTGGGTCGACGCACCGCAAAAGTGAAGAGACGCCGTTGGAGATTAACGCTCGTGCTTCCTTGCAGCCGTCGCTTGCGTTCTCAAATCGAAAACTTCGATTGGATGGACCTTCTGTACTTCGGGCGAACTGAACGCCTTCCGCCACTCGCCAACCGCCTTCGTCTGCGTCCGCTTGCCCTTCCCGGTCAAGAAGATCGGGACGCCGTTGCCCATCCCGACCGTTCACCGCTGGGAGATCCACAACTTCCAGCACCACCTGAACTTCATCGACTACACGGTGGCATATGCGCGCGACGAGTTCATAATCGACGGCCTGCCCGGTGTGAAGTGTCGGCTTTTGTTCCACCCCCGAGGCCGCAACGGAGGGAGCAGGGAGCATGCGGCGCTGCTCTTGCAGCTTCTGGAGCTCGGCGGCCGTTCTTCCGCCTCTCTTCAGTTCGACCTGTGGATCGAGGGTGCGGACGCCAAACGGACTCGGAAATGGAGTGAGTTCTTTCGAATGTCTTCGATGCTCGCTTCATTTGCTTCAGCGTTCAACCACGAGTTCATCAATCCGGGCGGACGGGGCATGTCCGAGCTCGTCACGCAAGAGGACCTCAAGGAGCTCGCCGGCAGCGGCCCGATCACGATCTGCTGCAAGATTCGCCCGCTCGGACCGCCGGTCGAGATCTCCGTCGTCGAAATCCGCGGCCTTCAGGTCGCCCGTTCGTTCAACAACCCCGAGGACTCGGACTTCAAGATCCACGTTGCCGACCGGGAGTTCCACGTGAGTTCCTCTCACTTCTTGTTTCTTTTATTGACGACTTGTTGCAGGTGCACCGTTCCGTCCTGAGTGCCGAGTCGCCCGTCTTGGCGACCTGCCTCTCGTCCGGCATGATCGAAGCGACGGAGGGCGAGCTCACGATCGAGGGACACGAGCCCGTGGTCGTGGAAGTGATGCTGCGTTCGTTCTACACGGGCGAGATCGAGCAGCTCGCCTCCTTCGCCACTCGACTGCTCCCGCTCGCCGACTACTACCAAGTCTCTCGGCTGCACGTGAGTCCTTTGCGGTCACTTCTCCGCACTCCTCTCTTCTCTTCAGGCGGCCTGCATTGCGTCGATCGTCGGCCAGCTGTCGGTCGAGCACGCGATGGAGCACCTGCTGCTCGCCTTCCGCCACGACCACAAGGGCGCCTTCAAGGAGCGGGTGTTGGAGTTCGCGTGCGAGAACCGCCACAAGATCCTGGGCCTGCCCGAGTGGGATCGGTTCGCCGAGGACAACCCGCAAGTCCTGAACGCCATGCTGAAGCGCTGGAAGTCGTCGTGAACGCCCGTTGCTCCTTAGTGTCGTTGTTCACGATTAGACGAAGTAAACTGATCTCGCGCTACTCGGCATTTGTGTCTTGTGTGAACGAATCTCCTGCCTGCTGCTTGCGTTTGAGGCCATCGCAACGCTCTTCCTGCTCGTGGTCTGTTGGCAGCACTCGTGATTCGCCGTGATCCAACGGCAAGAGCGGAGAGACTTTGTTTGTAGTCGAAGGGTGTTCAGATGACTTCGACCACTTGACAAGCCGCACGTTTCGTCCTTCGCGCCTATCTTCTTTTCTATGTTCGTTCGACACGAGAGGTCGTTTCGGACGTTCAAGTGAGCGCCCGGAACGCTCCGCTTTGACGCCCGTTCAGTCGCTCGCGGCAAACTCCACGCGAAACTCGGCGACAACCGGGCGGGCTTCTCGACGTCGACCGGTCCACCGGCCCAATGGGCGTCTACGAGGAGACGCTGGACGAGATCGCGCGGGAGGGGCGACTCGAGCGGAACCCAACGGATGGGCGCCTCTACGCGCCGTGCGGCAGCCAGTGGACGATCCGAGCCGAAGTGGAGGGCGAGCGGCTGGAGATCCCGCTGCCGGTCGATCAGGTGCGTTGAATCCCCCTCCTCTCAACTTTGTCTTAAAGGCTCGCCGCAACGACCGCGGCCTGTGCGCCCTGCGAGTGAAGGAGAAAATCGGCGAGACGATCGGCGGCGACCTGCTCGCCTCTCACTGCGTCCACTTCCGCTTCAACGAGAAGGACGCGAGTTCGTGGCAGAAAGTGAAGCCTCTGCACGAGTTGGCCCTCTCGAAGCGTGTGTGAACGTGAGACCAACCGAAATAAACCATTGTTGCATCGATCGGCAGAAATTGTTGAATCGACATCTGGCTGGCTGGCGTGAGGAGCCAAAAAGCAGCAAGCAAGCGGATCCGCCTGTAGTCGTGTCCAGTCCGGAACGGAGTGTGCAGATTGCAACACTAAGGCAGGAACTTTACAAATTGCGGTTCCTAATCGAATCAAGGAAAGCCTCTCCCGATTCCCCGCTCAAGGAAAGCGGTTCGTTCTGGACCAGAAGCCGGGGCAAGTGGCTCGAAGTAACCACGCGGAGCTGATCACGATCTGTGACTCCGCTTCTGTTCTCGATTGAACACTCTGGACATCAAAACGAAGAAGAGGGCGGAAGGGCGTGATAAGAAAGACTGACGACCCGCCAATCTGTTCGGGGACTACAACGATCGAAGTTTGCCGGTTGCTCTTGATGCTGGAGTGTACCGAGTGGGTTCCATTGATTTGTTTAAGAGGAAGCAAACAAGGGCACCGCCGATCACCACAACTCGAAATGAATCGTTTGCTCCCGCTTCTCCTCATCGCCGCCTTTCTTTCGGCCGTCGTTCTCGCCCGCACTCCCCGTGCAGGACGCTCTCGTTTGTTCGAGTGGAATTATCCCGGTAAATGCCCGTTCATCCTTCGTTTCTTCACGCGCTCACGCTGCAGATGCACCGATTGTTGCGAAGTTGGAAGTGGGAACGCCCCGTTCGTTCGACCGCCTTCTTTCCGGCCACTTCCGCTCGTTTCAGCCACCACTTACAGCATGGGAGTGGAGACCGGCGTGGAGGCGATGTGGCTGCTTTCCGCCGACTACGACTCGCTTTCGGCCACCAACCGGCCGTTCGGCGGCTCGCAGACGACCGTCTGCAGCGGCGAGCGCTTTTTCGGACCCGCGGACGACTGCGAGCCGTTCGGCGCCCTTTGCGAGGACCTCATTGGCGTCCGTTTTGCTTTGATCAACGCTTCCAATCGTTTGTTTGAAGGAAGACGGGGACGTGGAGCCCGCGAATCAAACCTTCGGCGTGGTCGTCGAAATGGAGGGCTGCTTCAGCGATCCCGTGTTTGCCTTCGACGGCGTGTTGGGTTCGTTATGCTGCCTACTCTGCACTCACCTCCCGTTAAGGATTGTCGTGGAATCCCGAGGAGTCGACGCGCGCGGGAGTGAACGCCTCGTCGCCGCCCGTCCTCAACCTCTTGGCCGCGCGGCCCAGCCGGACGTTCGTCTTGTGGGCGGAGAGGTGCGGTCCCTCTTCTTCTTCGTATAGAAGAGTGGATTCGATTGATTGCAGCGGGACGGACCCGCAAAGCGGCCGGTGGACGAACGCGCGGCTGGAGTTCGGCGTGGTGGAGCTGCCGGAGCGCTGCGCCGCGTTCACGACGTTCGCGCCGCTCTCGAACTTTGTGGACGAGCGGACGAACGAGAACTCGCTGGTCTTCTCGGTGGACTCCTTTTCGTTCGGCTCGTTCACTCACGACCAGCCCGCACTCGCGAAAGTCGACTCGGGACTGCCGGTCGTCGTGATCGGCGAGATGGACGGTCCGTCCACTTGCCCGCTCAACGGAATGCCCGCCTTCTTGCAGTCTACAGCGAGATCTTTGCGGTGATCGCTCCGGAGTACGGCTGGCAGACGAACTTGTGGACGGTCGACTGCGCGGCGGCCGCGTCGTTGGCGCCGTGGGTCTTCGCGATCGGCGGCCGCTCGTTCGCGATCCCCGCCCGCCACTACGTCGTGGACCTCCTGCTACCCGACGGGCAGTGCGCCGTCGCCTTCGAGCTGTTCGACGAGCCGGTCGGCGATCTGCGCTGGAAGCTGGGCACCCCCTTCAACTGGGGTTTCTGCCAGCTGTTCGACGTGGACAACGCGCGGCTGGGCTTCGCGCCCGTCCTGGATTGAAGCCGATAGTTCTCTGAGAAACAATCGAATAAACGAGCGCAGTGGGAAGCGAGCGGGCGAGGGGGAACCAGCGGGAGAACGGAGCGAAAAACTAGAACGGCTGTATTTGCACGACGAATCGACTGAAATGGTGCCTGGAAGTAGGGGCGACCCCATTCGTTCCATTGAACTCTTGCAAAACGACCACCCATGCGATTAGTCGACGATGACCGCCCTCCCGTCCACTCGCGAGCCCGCGACGAGTACGACGACCGGTCACTCGGCGAGCGGAAGGGCGGCTGGCGGCCGGGACTTCTCGGGACCGTGGCTGGAGCCTTTGCAGTTGCTCGCTATACGCTGACCTGCTTCTTGCAGCCTCCTTGCTGCCTGATGCCAAACAGCTGAACAACCTCCTGCTCCTCCATTTCTTTTGCAAGAAGAACCAAGCGAGCAACACGAATCGATTTATTTCCACTTCACACCCACGCGACACATCTTCTTACGGCCACCGACCATCGGAACGGAAGCTAAAACAAGGGAGAATTGACCGAAGACAAGACTCTCGACGAACCTAGCCAAGACAGTTGTACCAAGAGCAACCGTTCGCTCCGCAACACTCGAAGACCCCGCAGACCCCATCGTCGCCGCATTCACAGGCCGCCACGTGAACGGCGATGAACGAGAGGAGGAGCATGAGGAGGAGGAAGAAGGTGGCGGACAGGCGAGACATCTCAATCGATGCGAGTAAAAAAAAGTTAAAAACCTTGGCACGCCACCCGAAAGAATTACTCTAATGCATTGGGTCGTCGATTAACCGTGCACCCGTTCATGACTACTTGATTCATTCACGAGGCTAACCTACGAGCCACAACATAAAGGCGGGAGAAAAGGATGAACCAGTGGGCAGGGAGACGACCGGCCGATCGACTGGCGAACGAGCGGCCAGCGGGAAGAACGGCGACGGAGAAAGTGGGCGGGACGAACGGAAGAATTCAACACCTTCCCCTCCTAATGAGAAGGAAGCCGCGAGTGAGGATTAAGCAGAGTAAAGGTGCAACAAGGGCAAGTGAGTACAATTAAATCGAGTGGGGCACAAAGTAAAGAGTGAATGAACAAAGCGGGG
Organism: Aphelenchoides fujianensis; assembly: GCA_024699865.1. Classification (NCBI taxonomy): domain Eukaryota; kingdom Metazoa; phylum Nematoda; class Chromadorea; order Rhabditida; family Aphelenchoididae; genus Aphelenchoides; species Aphelenchoides fujianensis. The sequence goes on along the minus strand of JAMPIO010000090.1, from coordinate 282,428 downwards.
CGAGTGGGGCTGACGGAAAGAAGTGAATCTTACGAGTGAGTACGATTGAACAATCGGAAGAAGGATGGGCAGAATAGAGAAGTAGAGTGTGTTCGGAAATGATAGAAGGGCAGTTAGTCGGGTTACTCGTGTTAATGAGAAGTCGACTCGCTTGTCCGGGCACTGCTCACCGTGAGTTGGGTGGACGTCGTGGGCAACGTGGCGGTCGGGTTGCTCGACGAGTTGAGCTTGAGAGGAGCGACGGGTAGAATGGCAGCTTCGAAGCGAACGGGCGGCCGAGTGTGTGAGAGAAGAATGACGGAGTGTGCGTAGTCGAGTGCAAGACCAGTTGACGTAAGAGAGCGGACGAATGCGCCTCATTTGGGCGGAGACGATTGCAGTAGACGAGCAGCGGGTGCTGATTGCGAGTTGCGTTGAAGTCGAGACGAGTTGGCAGGTAGTCGCAGCAGATTGCGAGAGCGAACGTGAGTCGCACACCAATCTCAACGGCCAACAAGCCGGGCGAGTCTCAATTAGTAAGCAGAGACATGTTGGGCAAAAGTGGTGTTAGATTAAGAAAGAAGTGAGCGCAACACAGGCTTCAAGAGAGAAAAGAGTACAAACGAGAATAAAGTGAATAAGTGGGCAATGGAACGAGTTGCGAAATTGGTGATCGAATCTCCATCGGTCGTGCGAGCGGCGAGTCCTGCAGACGTTCGGGCGGAGTTCGGCGAGTCCATAGAGCCGATGGTCTTCCGGTTCTTGTCGAGTGAAGTGGGCAGAAGCGGCGGTCGTCGTCTTCACGGCGGGAAGCGGCAGAGCGGGCGCGTGAGTGACGAACACGGGCAGCGGTTGGAACTAGACGGGCTGCGCGGCATTTGAGTCGAGTGCGGGTCCATTTAGCCGGAAGTCGGACCTGAAACGAAGCGAATTAATACTCCGTAATCAAGACGAAACGGGCGGTCGATCGAGGGCAACGCAACGGAAAGACGAGAGGAGAACGGGACGAGATCCCTTCCCCTCCTAATGAAAACGGGACGGTAAATGAAGAAAGGTCGGGTATCAAAACGGGCATCGCGGGGATCGAGCAACTGATCGGCCGAAGGAAAGTTGCCGTCTTACGAAAAGCGGCACCGACAAGTGCAGCAATGCGGGTACTCGGAATGGCGGGAAGAAGAGGGCTGAGAGTTGGAAGATCCGAACGAATCCGAATGCAACACGTGCAGACGATCGGACAAACGGGCGGCAGTCGCGTGCGCATCGGTACGGCGTTTCAAAACTTCCAGAAAGGATTCCATTTCGGTTGCAGCACGCTCGGCGTCGTGCATCGTTGTGCAACAGGAAGTACGCACGTGAAGGGCAAGATCGGGCAACAAACGATCGCGGTACTCCTCGAGAGCTCGTGCTTCGATTACGGGCACCGATTCGCCGTGAAGGGCTTGATCGAGGAGAGTGCGGAAACGAACAGTGAAGTCAGCGACCTTTTCGGAGGGCTGCTGATAACACGAAGACAGATGCGAGCGAGCGAGGTCTTTGCGCCACGAATTCTCGTAGCGGTCTTTGAAGCGGGCGATCAATTGGTCGAAAGACACAATCGGGTGGGCGGAAGCACTTGTAACTGTCGAGTAGTACTTGCGGGCGCGACCATCGAGGAATTGCTTGAAGAGGTGCATCTTTTGGGTGTCGGTTTTGCCGTCGAGGGGGTACAAATCGCAAAACTTCTCATACCAATCGGAAAAGATCTCGTTTTTCGATCCGGTGAAAGGCGAGAGATTGAGGCAAGAAGAGTGGGCGAGTGTCAATTGGGCAATGGTGGGCGGCTCAACGTCGTTTTCTACGCGAAAATCAAGCGAATGAGCAGAGGGCTGATCGTCGGACAATGTGGGCGATTGTTTGGGCTGGGCGTTGGGCAAAGGGGCGGAATTGATGGCGTGAATGCGGTTTTCAAGGGCTTGAATTCGGGCATTGACCGTTTTGGCCATGCTGTCGCACCCCGCGATGATTGAGGGGATCTGATCGGACAGTTGAGCAATCCGCTCAAATTTGCTCTCCGTTTGCTGAGCATCGCGAATAACACGATCCTCAAAAGCGGACAGCTGGGTAATCAGCTTCCGGACCTCCGTGTGCGTGAAGTTGTCTTTTGCATCCGGAGGGAAACAACGACGATCTCCCGGCGGCGGCATTTTGCGCTCCGCACGAAGAAATCCCAAGTGAATGGAAAGTCGCAAAAGAACAACGAAATGCGATCCCGAAGTGCGAAACAGGCGGATGATCGGGCGGTCCATTAGCGCGGTGCCCACACATGACGCATCAAAAGCGACCGGCGGACGGCGATCAAAAAGCCGAAGGGCAAAAGAAGGTGCGGTTTGTCACGGAAACGGGCGTCATTTCGAAAGAAACGGGCCCAAATGCACAAACAACCGGAGATCAGCGTAACGAATCCCGCGACTGTAAGCATTGAGGGCTGCTTTGAGGGCGCGATACTCAAAATTTGCGAAATAAATCGGGCAACGGGCGGAAGAAACACGACAAAAAAGGCGGATTGCAAAGTAAATGCGGGCGTTTCGTACGGGCAAAATTACTGAGCGAATTACGGGCAAAAGGACGAGTTCCTGGGCAAAAACCGAACGGGCGGTACACGAAAATGCAGTGAGCGAAAGTTGAGCGGGCAGAAAATAGCGAAGGCGATCCTCCAATTTCTCCAGTTGGCCTTTGAGTGCGCAATCTACTCGTGAATGACGGGCAAAATTCAATAGGTTCCCAGTGGCGCGGGCACTGGTGAACGAGGCGGGGAACGTTCCGTCGCTGCTACCAGTTAAAAACCTTGGCACGCCACCCGAAAGAATTACTCTAATGCATTGGGTCGTCGATTAACCGTGCACCCGTTCATGACTACTTGATTCATTCACGAGGCTAACCTACGAGCCACAACATAAAAGCGGGAGAAAAGGATGAACCAGTGGGCAGGGAGACGACCGGCCGATCGACTGGCGAACGAGCGGCCAGCGGGAAGAACGGCGACGGAGAAAGTGGGCGGGACGAACGGAAGAATTCAACAAAAAGAGGAATGTTCCGTCCGCTTTTAACGCGGCGTGCCCGCTCGCTTGGTTCGAGCGGGATGATTTCATTTGTTGCGAGCGAGAAGCGATGATGCGGAGCGTGTGGATGAGCCAACGAGAGATGAGTGTTCGTATGCGTGTTTGTGGAATTCTCGAAGAAACGATCGAATGGGCGGATGAAACACGTGGCTGGATTCACGCGAATGACATCAATCCAGAGAATTCAACGCCTTAGGATGGCTGCTTTTGGTTGAGTGATTGATGGGAAGTGGGCGCGCGTTTGATCAAACAAGAAGTTCCGTCAAAAGCAGGCGAGAACAAAGAACTAACGGAAGATAAGCGACGGATTTTAGCGGCGGCCAGCACACAACTGCCGATTTAACGGGCGCGAAGAAGGAAACGAAACACGCGAGTTTTGTTGCGTCCTTGGTTATTAGCGGGCTCCATTTACCATCTGCGACAAATGACCGTTGTGGACGAATGCAGTAACACCTGATTGCCGCTCCATCAAAACAAACGATTGGCTGGCAATAGCGGAAGTTCCCGGACGAAAAGCTGCGAAAGCGGGCGCTCATGGTGAGCACGCTTATCACTCGCCTTTCATTGCTTCTCGAAAGGCGGGGTAGAAAGCGGATGTTTGCTCGTTCGAAGGATCGCCCTTCCTGTTCCGTCTCGCCCACGCACTACGAGCGGCCCGTGGGCGAGTTCGAGGAGCGGCTGGCGCTCACGAAGCTGGGCGACGAGTGGGACAGCCCGCCGTTTCGAGTCGCCGAACTGAACGGCGCCGCCTTCAACCTTTCGGTCTACCCGCGCGGCAAATCGAAACAAGCGGAGCACACGAGTTGTCTGTCCCTGAACTCTGCGCAATTCGGCGATCGCTCGTCCGTTCACGTCCACTTTAAGCTGCGGATCCAGGACCCGAACGCGAATGCGGTCAGTTGCCGGCGGGTTGCTCCAATTCAATGCCCGCTTCTTTCGGCCGTCGTCTATCGCTTCAAGAAACAAATGGGGCGTGGCCGTGGGCTTCCACTCGCCCTGCTCCAGCGAGTGGCCGGCGACGATCCGCTCTTCATGCACGCGGAAATTCGCCCCATTTCGTCGTCGACCGCCCCCTCCACCGGCTTCTGGCTGCGGCCGCGGAGCGCGCGCACGTTCGGCCTGTCGAAATACTCCGACTTGGAGTTGCGAGTGGGCGGAGAAACGTTCAAGGTGCGGGGAACACAACCCGCTTCTCTTCATCCGCTTTTAGGTCTCGAAAGCGATCGTCTGCTCGATCTCCGCCTTTTTCGGTCGCCTCGTTTCGACGGCCGACGGACCGCTCATGGTCGTCGGAATCAAAGCGGAGCTCGTGGAAAAAATTCTCCGCTTCGTTTACGACGGAGAGATTGCGGAAATGGACGCGGTCGCCGTCGAGTACGAAATGCCCGAGCTGGCCGTGAGTTCGCCCCGTTTTGCTGCAATTTCTTCTGCAGGACGCGTGTGCCGAGTCGACGCTGCGAACGCTGAGCACCGCCGTCGCTTTGCCCACGCTGAAGCTGGCGTTCGAACACAAGATGCCCGCCTTCCAGCACGCGGTCCTCGAGTTTGTGCACGCGAACATGCGCGCGGTCGAAGCGGAGACGCCCCAGTGGGCCGAATTCTGTGACCACCACCCCCGAATCGTCGGCCTGTTGCTCCGGAAGACGCACGAGAATGACGAGAGCGACGAGATGGTCCGGAAGATGCGAAAAAAGTGCGCAATCATGTAAACCCAAGGATCCTGCTTTCTGTCAACGAAATCATTCGTTCTCGTCATGCGGTGTTGACTGGGGTCAAGAATAATTGTATGTTCTACGACAAATTTGTTGATGCCACGCAATGAAAACCGTACCTCTTCCACGTTCTTAATTTGAATTTGCCCTTCCCTTGCCTACCGCTCGCCTTTAACTCGCTTCTTTCCGGTTGGCCGATCGATGTGCTTGGAAGAGGCCCGCTCTCGACATGACCCCGATCCTCCAACTTTTTCTCTCGCTAGAATTGACAGGAAGACAGCTGAGTGAGGACTTTCGATCGCCTACTGCTTCCCGCCTTCTTTCATCTTTCCGCCGTGTTCAACGCCGCCAAGTAACGAACAGCCTTGATTTCTCTTTGTCGTTCGGACCACTCCTTCGCCGCCTGTGCAGGACTCGCTTGACGCGTTGAGTCGAACGAAGAGACGTGGGAGAACGGGAAGCGTATTTATGCTTTAATTAGAGCCTAGATTTCGGAGAGAGAATTTTACATGGATTGATCAGATGCATTTGAGAAGTTTCAGCAGGATGCGGACGCCGTCGTGGGTGTGTGAGCACGCGTGCGAGGTCCACATCGACTCGTCAGCGGCGACATCTTCGCGTTCCCATCCCAGACGCTCGATCAGTTGGTCGCCGGACACGTGCTTCCAGCCCTTCTAAAGCAAACGAGTGGAAGCGAAACAAAGGAAAAGACGAACTTTGTCGCCAACGCGGATCTGCAGAATGTCGTCCTTCGATCGGAAGCGCGCGTCTCCCATGACCGTGGCGAATTTCATCGCTGCTTCTTTGAGGTCGTCCACCTGCTCCAGATCGGAAGGTTCCTGTAATGCCGGCCATGCGATTAGTCCGCAGTTGTGATTGAATGCACTGACCTGAAGCGAGAGCGCACAGAGACCGCTCCACTCAAGCGTAAAGTGGTCGTTGAGGGCCCGCAAATTGCGGAGAACTTGCGGGGTTCCGTTGCCCACTACGTTCGGGTCCTCAATGCGGAGCTCCTGCAGGTGGTCGTTTCGCTTGAGCGGTCCGCAGTCGTGGAGCTGGAGAGCGCGACTCATGTCCAGCTCGATGCGCTTCGAGTTGAGGTGGAAGACGTCTGCGATGTCTGCAAAAAGAAGTGAAGAGTTGCCGTCCGCGTTACCACTTACGCGCATGCTCCTTCGGAGGGTTGGAATGACGAAACCGGAAAATTCGAGTTTAGCCTTCCGCTTTCGGAGCAGAGTCGCGGTGTGGGGATCGTCGGCGTACAGGTCGGTCTCTTTGTCGGGCAGGGAGTCGAAGAACATCTCCGCGTACGGGTACTGGAGGCGATCAATAATCATTCGAATCGACATCAACGACGGCAAAGCTGAAACGACGGCAAAGTGGGGAAAACGGAGCGATTAGTGGAAACCCACCGTGCAGTTTCGAGGCGACCTTGATCCACTGCAGCATCAAACGGAAGTTCACGTTGTCCGGATGAACTGTCCATAAGATCGTGACCTCGATCAGGGCTTGAGAGGCCTCGAGAGTAGCCGCCACGTCCTCGAAGGTTTGCGCGGACGGGCCGATCGGCGGAGTGAAGTGGATCGAACCGTCGTGGTCGATGAAGATTTCCGCCCAACGAATTTCTTTTGGAGTTTCGTCCATTTCGCCTGAAAAACGCAAGGAATTCGGTAAATTTCGAAAAAACCTTGATTTTGGACGAATTTTGGAGAAGCGAAGGGATTTTCTGGCAGATTTGTGCTAAAGCGGCCGAGAATGCATCAAAAAGAATTAAGAACACAAAACTCACCTCCGCGGGCAAAGAATTAGAGCAAAACGATGACGAACCACACAAGGCGCGGCGAGCGGCCGGAGCAAACAGCCGAGCGGACGCCAAAACCCGCGTGCGCTCGTACTTTCGCGACGAGAAATCGAGCGGCCGTCTCGTCCGCCAACTCGCTCGCCTTCCGCTCGTTCAATGAAAGGGGCGGATTGGTGGTCGGGTGTTTGGCACGAGGGCCAGAAATGAGTCGATTGCATTCCAGCGAACGACCGATCGCGCGGAAGCTCCTGCTTTCTGCTGTCTACTGCTGTTCTTTCTTCTTTGCAAACACTGTCCTTGCCGCCAATGCTCGCTGCCGTCCGCTGGGGTGTACTTTAGCATCGATTACTTCCCAAACAAGCTGCTTTTTGAGCAGGAGGGTGAGCGCCATGAGTGGAAGGATAGTGGCGGGTGAGCGGCGACCGCAATCGGACGGGCGAATGAGAGTAGAAAGCAACAAGGAGTGAGTGACGAGCAATCGATCGACGGAGTGGCTTGGATGATTGCAAGAAGCGAACAGCGAGACGAAGGCGGCTAAAAGAGCGAACGTGCAAGAGAAATGAGCAAGGAACACACGCCGCCGGGTGCCTCCTCGAATGGAGGGCGGCAACCGGTGGTTCGCTCGTCGTCGCGCCTGCCCGCTCATGCGTCCTCTCGTTATGTTCCAACTTCCTCTCCAACAGCCGATCCGCCCTCTTCGCAGTGTGGGGAGCCGCTCCACTCGCCGCGCGGCATCAGCGAAAAAACAAACCGGCGGCCGACTTGTCGGTCCGCTCGTTCGCTCGCTGTGAATCGGTGAGAAGACCGAAGGAGCGAGCAGTGTTGATCAACGAACGATCGTCAACTGACAAAGTCGATAAACCACTCTTCGAATCAGATTCGAGCTCCACTAACAACAGCTCTTGCCTGCGCGCCCGTCCCCTCCAGTCGAAGAAATCAGAAACGAGAGGTTCGCGTACTCGCCGTAAGGAACGAGCCCGTTCCCGTTTTCTTCGGTCACGTGGACAAGCCAATGGACCCGGTTGGTCAACGAATTTGGGAAAGGAGTGCCGTTTTGTCCGTGTGATGCTCGGCAAGCAACTCGCCGTCTTCCACAAGAACGAGCTCTCCTCCCTGCAGTCAACGTTGTGAGCACTTCTTCACTCCGAGTTTATTGAACGAAACAACGAGCAACAATCTCCGAGCACTCGACTTCGACGGGCACTTTGGCCTTGCCGTCCGCTGCCTCCTCCTCGCCATCTTCGAGCTTCACCGCCCGCCCGCCGTCCAGTCGGTTCGATCGTCTGCCGCACGCACGAGAGATGAGACCGCGGTCCGCTACCGCCATCAACCAGCTTGGACCTTGCCGCAGTGTTCGTCCTCAACGAGCGCTAGAAACGGAAATGAATTGGAGAGCAAGGGGTGGCAAGACTCACTAGTCAACCGAAGAACGAGCCTTGATCAGGGGAAGATGTACGGAACACACCGTTCCTCAGCGTCAAGGTTTCTGCAAGGAGAAAAGGCGATCAACAGAAGAGGAAGCACTCACACGACGAACAGGAAGAAATCGTGCGTGACTGTCGTCCAGTAGCGCTCACTTCGTCTGCAAGAGAAAGCGATTATTTGAAGCAAATAAACGAAGTACTTGCTTGAACGAAGCCGCTTGCCATGAACTCGGTGTAGTGTTCGGAATGCCCCCAGCGAACGAAAGTCTTCTTGGTCGTTGGTCCGCTGGTGGTGCACAAGTGACGCCGCAATTCATTTGCATTGCAGACGAGCGAAGGTGAAGAAAAAGGGGAAGAGGATGTCACATCTGCAAGAAGAACAGTCGACTGCAGTGGGGTTCTTGGTCGGAGCCGGCGTGGTTGTGCGCAGCCTTTCATCCACGGGCGGCCTGATGCCCAGTCGAAAACGGGCATCCGGGCAGGCGTGAGAGTAGTTGAACTGAAACTTCGCACAGACAAGACGAGGACGGCGATCTAAAAGAAGCCGAAGGACCGTTTCATCGTCGACTGGACGCCGCACTTATCGATTGAACGAACTCGAGGAGAATCCTACGAGACGACAGCGCGGAAGGACGTCAAGAAGGCGAGCGTTTGTCCGGAACATTCAATAGAACTCGCAGTCAATCGGGACTGCTGCGAGCAGCGAGCAGAAGGGCTGAAACAAGCAAGGAGATGAATGAAGAGATAGCAGAAGGCCACTCGCTTCAAACAACAGCCACAACGAGCGGATTTTCTTGTCGGCAGTTGTCCTCGTCGAGCGCAACTCCAACACTACGATCACCGCAACGGCTTCCAGTCGAGCAGCAATGCGGAAGAGTCACTGCAGAACCCATCCCTCCCCCTAATGCGTGATGATGTATGAAACGCTTTTTGAGTTTCACGCTTCCGCAAAACCCACACATAGCAAGTCGACCACGCTGATTACCGAATTGAAACCCGACTTCCGAAATTCCAACGCAGTCGCGAGATATTGCGGGTAAAAGGTCAAAATGTCGCGATTTCGGGCCATCTTCCGCCCACTTTTTCGTATACTTGCCAAGCTCTAAATGACGTGAAATTCAGCACGGACGTAGCCGGGAACGTCCTCTACCCGCTCCAAATGACCGTTTTCCAAAAAAGTGTCGTTGTAGCGAGGGAGCGCCGTTCCCGCGTTGGCGAGTTTCAAGGTCGGTTTTTCGCAATTATCTCCGAAAGTGGGCAGATTCACAAACCCAAAAAACTAAGCGACATGCATTGGACACTAGGTGATCGAATTGTGTAAACAGATCAACCAAGATCGAAACCGTTAATATCGAACCGGGGGGTCGAAAGTCTTGCTCTTAAAATTTTTTGCAATTTTATGGATTTTTCATCCAGTTAATGAATCTGTTGGTGTTAAAAAGTGCATTAAACATGTAGCGGATTTACTCAGCTACTCAATAAAGAAAAAAGTGAGTCGATCGGCCGACTTTGAGCTATGCTGGAGCCGCTTGAGTAGAGCGCTCTTGGGGCCAATTCCCGCTGCGCAGGAAATCGACTTTTTTGAACTTTGTTTGCGGTTTCTAATGCTAAAAGCCTGCTCAATAAGTACCGAAAAGTAACCGCCACACGATGCTGTAGGATAAAGCAGAGCGTACAAAAGCAGGGAGCCGCCGAAGGCGGCGCCTCTGCTGGTCGATTAGAATTTTAGACCTTTTCCAAACTTACTCGACAGAAGCCTTCCTCCAGCTCGATCGCATCCGCACAGAAGAGCGTCTTGTCTCGCGGAAGATCCGAGTGTCGCAAGTGACTCCGCAATCCATTTACAGGCGCTGCAAACCGACGAGCGAGTGAGCAAGAGGAAGAAAGCCAGTCACTTACCATCCTTTTCGTTGTGCTCTTGACTGTGGTGGAACGTCTGGTTCGCGGTGGTGCGCTGATCAAGCAGACAAGGAGGTCGCGGAACGCACAAGGAATTTGAGAGAAGTGGCCTGAAACAAGGGCGACAAACGATGACATCTGGTCGATCTGCGGAACGACTCACCAATCACATCGGAAGAGACGAACGGCGCGGACATCGGCGGCCGGAACAGAAGAAAGGAGGAGCTTGATTGTGATCGAGGCGGTCGTCCGCAGTGGCGAGTGGAGGAAACAACCGACCACTCGTCCTCTCGCCGAAGAAAGAAAAATGAAGGCGGGAAAGCGGAGGAGCGGACCGCAGCGGCGGAAGAAAGCGAGCAGGAATGAGCCGCCCGCTGCTCCCGCCGCCCTTTTGTACGCGGCCGGATTGCGCAACGATTCGAAGTGGGGAACAAACCGGTCGACTAACCGGAAGGGAAGTTCAATCGTTCGCGCAATTGCCGTCGTCCGTGGAGCTTGCAGAGCGGTGGATTCCGGCGAAAGTGAAGACTGACGGCGATGTCGTTGAGTGTTCGAATTCCGTACGGCTCAATCGTTTTGTCGATGTTAATTGAGTTGTCTTTTTGACATGTGTTTCGACGATTCGCAGTGGTGGAGGGCGTTTGGAGCAGTAAGCACAGGAGCATTCCTTTCTTACTTTGTTTGCCGGTTTGCTTCTATCGAGTTATTCCGTGAAAGCTGCCGTTGGTCGAATTGTTCTGCAAGAAGATTGCTGGTTGGTCGGAAGTTCCGATTGCTGCCGGCTGTTTGAAGAAGAATAGTTTCTGCGTTCGTCGTCCGCCAACCATCTCGACGATTGTTAAGGCGGTTTCTCAAAAAAACGTGTGGTTGCCGCTGTTTACTTTCATTCCGTCTTCAACGGCGTTTGCCGAATTGTGAGAAGAGCGGTCCAAGTGAACGAAACGATCAGACAAGTCGAAATTCGATTCCGAATCGATCGCCGGCGCCTTGAGCGAATTCACGAGACCGCTCTCGATAGTCAATACGCAAAGCAGTCGTCTCCGTGCAAGCAATGTCTGACTCCCGCCTTCTCGTTGACGGCGGGTGGTCGTTGATCGAGCACTCGATGAACGCTTGTTGATGGGCGGGCCTTTTGACAGCCAGCGGTTGGGGCGATCGGTCGGACGAGGAGTGGATTACAACAGTGATGAAACGTTATGGATGTCTAGCGAGCTATTTCGGGACAGAGGCCACGTTTGACCGGAATACAAAGCAGGCGGATTTATTCGCGTTCCAGTCGAAAACGAGAAGCACTCCGGAAACAAAAGCTCCCGCACATGCGACCTCTTTTAACAATTGTGATTGATGAAGATGAGCAAAAACTTATTCCTGTGCAATGTCCATGCAGCACTCCTGTATGACAATTGTAATATGCTTTTCGTTCTTTTCCTGCTTGGTGTTGTTTCAAGACGAGACAACATTCCGTCTGGTACAGCTCGTCACCTACTTCTTTGACTGGTTGCTGCTTCGAAATGGACAAGTATTCTCCGTTCGGTTAAAGGTTCACCGCGTATGGAATTTCGCGGTGTGTTTTCTGCCCGAGCTTTTTTTTCGTTTGGTTGGGAATTGCGCCGTAAAGCAGCGAGTCTGAAGCTGGCGATAAGAGTGGCCACTTTGGTCATAACTCGCTTCTTCTTTCGATGGATGGAAGCATTCATCAAATTATTCCGCCTCGCGAGTATTGGGGCAGAAACGGATGTCTGCCGGTCGTTCTCCACCGATGAAGAGCAGCCACGTTCGACTTTTGGCTCTTCTTGCTTCAGCGGCCGGTTTTGATATTCGTTACGCTATCCTGCGCTTTTTTCAATGGTCGTTGAAGTTGAACGTCTTTTTGACGGCATGTCAATGATGGCAAGAGGTTTATTCCGGTTCCCATTCGATTGCATTGGCGAGGGCTGCGGGTGATCGTTGTCTGGCCGCGCTTTCGTTTCAGTTTCTTCCGGGTTACGCAACTGTGTTCGGTTCTCTCGAACTTGCTTGTTTTCATTTCGGCGGTGGGAAAAACGTACGGGGTTGTCGTTCAAAATTCCGTTGCGGTCATTTGCCAATTCTTTCACGCAAAAGTTAGTCGTTGATCGGATCGTTTCGGTTGATTTCAGCAGTCGCGAAGGAATTCCGAACGTGTCGCGGTTACGGACCAGGAAATAGCTTTTCTGCTCGCTCTATGCGCGCAGTTGTACTCGTCCTGTCGTCGAGTGTAATGAAAGAAGACTTCTTTGCGGACGTTTGTGCGGCGTTCAATGTTTAACGTTTTCATTCTAGCTATTGCTCGTTTGCATTCCGCCGTGCTTTTGGCAAACCGTTCAGCCGACTCGTTTGAGGTCGGAAAGGACCATTAGTTGTTTCGATTCTCGCGTTAGCTCTTCGATTACTTTTTTAAAAATTAGCCACATTGCTTTCGGTTTTTATTTACGTTCATTTCCCGTCTTCCCTTGAACCAACCTGCTCGCCGTTCAGAGGCAATCACCGAGTCGAATAAAGGGCGTTGACTTCCACGTCCATCGAGCGCGTCAGGCTGTCATTGTCTACCAACTGATTAGTTTTTCGTTGGTCCAGCCTCCTCGCCGTTGCTGAAAGAAAAACGGTTAATTAAAGCGAAACACGCGCTTCTCGTTCACGACCACCCGCCGACCGCAACGAGCGGGAGTGCTGGGCCGACGGAACCGCCGACAGCTCGCCGCCCGACCGACCGGCCGTCTTCCCGTCGCTCGTGATTCGTCTCCGTGATTCGACTGGCGACCTTCCCGACGCGTCCGTAGGGCCGGCCACTTTCCGCTGGCCTGCCCTCTCGCCGCCCGTCCGCCTGGCGACGTGATTCACTCCTTCTTTACGATGGAGAAGAAGTTGATCAGGAGCGCCGAGCGAGTAGCCAGCGAATTGATTCGTCTTGTGCGAACATCAGCTCTCGCTTGCACACACGCGGTCAAAAAGGAGCGTCCTGCCCGAACGAATGGCTACCGAAAAGTGGAGGCCTCTCGAATTCGTCGTGTGTGGACGTTCGCTCGCCTCCGATCAGCTGGGAGTTAAACGAGCAATTTGAATCAGGAGGCGAGTGGACGATCGATCTTGCGGGTCGTGCGAGAGAAGTCGGTTTGCCAGCGAGCACAAAGGCGCTTGGTCGTTTGAAGAGAGGAAGGAACATTCTTTTGCTGCATCTCGTCCACAGCAAGCATCCTCTTCGGGCTCTCCACTCTGATGGTTGACGGTGTTTTGTCCTTGCTCGATCTGCTCGTTTTGTGGAAGGCGTTGCCATTGACTAGCAGAAATTCAGGCTGGCGAGTGCGGACAGAGGCGAGAGTTGTTTGGTGGTTGACCTCCCCGTTTCCTCCACCCGCCTGCTCACCGTATAACTACTCGCTCTTTTTTCCACTCGTTTCTTGAGAGCTGCAACTCGTAAATCAGGCGACCGTTCGGTCGACGAGCAGTGGAAGACGGAAGGAGTTGAAGACCGGCCTCAGCTTTCACGCCGCACAAACGAGTCGACCAGCTAGAGAGCCGCCATTCTCTTCCGTTCGGGGAGCAGCGAGCTTTTTCCCTTCACCCGCTTATTGCTCGCCGAGTGCTGCCTGCTGCTGGTCGAGCGTTCGGCAAGCGGTGAAATTCGGGTACGCGGGCGGCAAGCGGAAGAGAGCGTCGAATTCGCGTGTTCACGTGTCGACCTCCCGTCCACTCCAACCGACATCTCGTCCTTCGACCAACGGTGGGATCGTTCAGTCCACTCGCCGAATGCAGGAATACCGGCCGCCTCCTCCCACATCAAGCGAGCGGAGCGAGCAGTCGACCATCGGGACGGCCGCCCTCTCCCCACACGTCCTGCCGCTTTTTTCGACCTGCAAAACGCGTCCGGCTCCATTCCGCACGCGTCCATCTTCGGCGCCCTCCAATCCGCCGGGCTGGACGCCGTGTCGATTGCAGCGGCCGTTCGTCCGGCGAGGGACGAGAGCGCCACGAGCTGATCGTGTGTGTTGACTGGCGCTGGATTGGCGATCGAGTTTGGCGTTGAATTCGGCTGTCCCTTTACTCACTCGACAAACGGGCATTGTGTGAAAGATTGTCCGTTAGAGGCGACCAGCAGTTGACGGCGCTTCGCGCCGTCCCCAGCTGGGGGAGGCGTTAGACTGGTGCGTATCGAAAGCTATCAAAGTCGTTCTTCAATGCAAGCGCTTGTGGCACGGGTGAACGCTGAGTCGCGTTTCTCAAACGTTCGAGTTTAATGAAAGCACGGCGAACGGACCGTTGCTCATCGTAAAGCCGAAGAGGAATGCGGTCTTCGAGTACAACGATGGGCACAGCGTTATCCGCCACCCGCAAACAATGTTCAATAGTCTGTTTTGATCCTAGCGAATGGAAAAAAGTAAACAACGGCAGCAGCAACCGAAAAAACATGCCGCAAACCCGAAGTGCAGGACCCCACTATAGAACGATCCATTACTTTTCAGCAACCGATTGTTTGAAAAATTTGAAACGGTGAAAGATGGGCAACTACGTGCTCGACATTTCTGCCAAGTTTCAGAATAATCCGTCCACTCATGCCCGATCCCGCTCGGTCTTTGCGCATTTTTAGGGGTCCGGTTCGCGTAAGACGCAGTGGCCAAGTGGGCCAAGAACAACAACAAATTGCATACCCTTGGAAAACCCGCATTCTGCGCTTTCGAATGAGCCCTTACACGTATCATTATGCCCGGCAGTGGATGAGAACGGCGGGATTGTATTTTTGCCGAAATTTCCGAACCGACACTAAATTTTCGGTCCATGGGCCTGAGCTTCCGGCAACTTCTCGTGACACAAATGCTAGCTTAAAAGATGCGCAAGACCTTTTTCTAGATACGTTTTTTTTCGTTTGCTGAACAAAATTCCGGGAGCCGAGCACAGCGTGTTCGAGTGTGGACCTTTTGGATCTTCCGTCCAAACTTTTCGTCTTTGGGCGATCACAACTTTCTTCAACGACGTTTCCTGGTAATGCCGTCAACAGATAAAATGTTCCTCGTTTCACGGCGCATCTTTTCGTCCACAGGGCGGGTGAATTCGGCCGGTCGGGCAGAACGGTACGGCGCGGAACGTCGGCACGGAACGTTGACCGTGCCCGGCGGTGATCGAAATGGACATTTTCGGACTTCGCGCATACGACTTCCTCTAGCCAGAAAAAATTTCAGCTCGATAAGTCAAACGGCTAAAAAGTTGAAGAGGCGACTGACTCGGACAGACGCACACAGGGTCCCGCCTTACGAGGGGACCGCCAGAAGCAGCAGCCTACAGTGGACACCGCGAGCCCATCCTTCTCTCTCCAATCTCCCACCCATTGCCCAAACGAGTTTATTTCCGTCCTCAAACAACTTGACTGCTACAAGACAGGCGATTCGCATTCGGGCACTCGTCCCGCTCGATCCCGCCGGCGTCCTTCTGGTTGCGGCGATCGGGGGGCTTGCTTGCGGTTCCAGCGAGCCTTCGTAGAGGATCCTGCAAACAACCGAGGAGGTTGAGGAGCGGGAGAAGTCAGAACTCACAAAGAAGAGAAGGAAGGCGCTTGAAACAGGAACCAATCGACTGAAGCGGTTGGTCGACGGTGCCCGTCGCAATCACAAAAGCGAGGAAGCTGCCGCCTTCAGAAGGGGAAGTCTTGTGCCCTCCTCGTCGTTCAGATCCCACTCGTCCATTCGTACAGCTGCAAAACGAAGCGATCGATGGGAGAGAAGACAGGAGGACTCACGAGAACGAACGTCCGCCCCTCCCTTCTGCGAACAAGGAGCTGCTTGAACGCTGGACCATTCGATCATCGCAGGTGACGCCTCAATCCATTCGCAGGAGGAGCAGGTGCAGAAGATAGCTGCGGGTCGGGTGCAGCGGGGTTCGTGGTGCATGCAGAACCCGTTGCTCGCAGCCATCTGTAGAAGATTCTAAAGCGAGTGGTCACGAAGGAACGAGGAGAACTCACTACAAATGGAGGGAGCTTGCGTGAAGTCCGTGCGTTCGGACTTAACGATCGCTTCAAACGGGCAGTCCGCAAAACTTGATGGTCGACGCAGTGGTCGTTCGCAGTACTCTAAACAGCGATCGTCAGGACTTTCAACGGGCAGGAGCACTCACCAGTCGGCCGAATCCAGTCAGCGCCTGAAGAACGAGTGATTAGCGGAGGTGACTAGCAGAACGGGGGGACTCACCCGAGCAGGAGGCCGTCCGTCCTCACGAGTGCACCGCAGCGGCGTCGTGATCGTGATCGCACCCAACGTTCACACAACTGAAGGAGCCAATGCGGGGGTCTGCAATGAGGGAGCCGTCAGCGAGTGTCCTCGTCTTCTGGCACTCACCAAACAGAAGTAGGAGGACATGACAGGCTGACGATCAGGCCGACGCACAACGGATGGATCGGTCGGCGGCAATCGGTAGTCGAGCGGTAGTAGCGGGCTGCAATTTAACGGTTAGAAGCGGAAGAACGCGATGGAAGCGACTCACCACCCGCAGGGGCTTGGTAGAAGACGGAGAACAGATTCGTAGGCGCAAGGAGTGGGCACGCGGCAGGCGCCCACCCCAAACAACAGCAGCAGAAGCGGAAGGAGCGGAGATTCCTGCATGTTCTTGCTGTCGACGATCGGCCCTGCGAGCCTACGGAGATCTGCAAGTGGATTGAATGGGAGAGCAAGAAGGCGGAGAACTCACGTCCATCTTCTTCATCGCAGCATTTGCATCTTCGGCTCGTCCTCCGCCCCAAGCGTTCTCCGCCGCAAGTGACGCCGCAATCCATTGCGGAAGGGGACCCTCACCAAACGGCCAGTCGTTGGGGACGTGGACGCCGTCATCCAGTGCTTCCCCAAGTGGAGTCGGCATACGAGAGGGGCCTGCAAAGAAATCGATGAGGCAGTGGGCCGAACGGAAGAACTCACTTGGAAGCGCCGGGCACGAGGGCGCACACGATCAGAAGTCGACAGGCGGCCGCACTGCCTAGAACGCGCTGACGTTCCCGCTGGCTACCGGCCAGTGAACTCAGCGAGCCGAGCGGACGGCGGGGCGGAAAATCCGAAGGGACGAACGGAGCGGAAGGAGCTTGAGTTTGACGGACGTGAGGCTTCACATTCGCCAGTGGAACAGCCGACTGGGCGGCGGTCGGGCGGCAGGCGGCGGAATGAGGCGGGCGGACGGAAAGGCGGAAGGGAGCGCGAATGAGCCGCCCGCTGCCGCCGTCGCTCTTTTATACCCGCCGGGATTGCGCAACGCAAAGAAGCGGGAATTGAGGGCGCCGACTAACCGAACGGCGTTTCGAGCGCGCATTGGCAGAAGTCGGCTGTTTGCAGTGACAACCGCTGTCCATGTTTCAAGACGAGTGTGTGTAGGGGAGTTGATTCCGCAGATCGTGCAGCTCTTTGATGGGCTCCTTTTAAGAAATCGGCAACCGCTTCATTACGTCTCGTGTTCTTGTTCCGGCTCTTATTGATGGTCGCTTTTGGCAACTAAAAATAATTCCGTTCTTCGCTTCCAGCTTCTCTAGCAAAAAGTTGCAGGAAATTGCCGTTTGTTGCGTTTCTCGAACGGGTGATTCCGCAGCTTGCTCGATCAATGCGAATGAGCGATGTTCGAAAAGCGAATTGTTGAGTCGACGTTCCATTTTTGTTATCAGAAGCTGCATACTGAATTCTTCTTATACGGCAGCTTTGGGGAGCCACTGATTTTTTCTTTTGTCGTAAAGGAAAATGTCAGAATGATTCGTGTTCTTTTTCCACTCGGGCGGGTGGAAATTCTGACCGCATGGCACTTCCGATCGACCGAAGCCTCGGCGCGAAGAAATTCGGCGTCTTCTGAAACCATTATTTTCTGCTCTTTGCTAGCGGTTCCCTTTTTTATTCCGCCACGTCGAGCGGTTGATCGGTTGTTAACGACGTTCGGTTCGTCCCTTTTTGCCATTTATTTCGTCCATCGCGACGACAGAATGTTGAGAACTTTTTCGCTTCCGTTTGCCGGAGGCTTCATTCCGGTCTTCGTGTTGTTTTTCGCGTTTTTTTGGTTGCACGAAAGATACAGCTATAGAGAAAGATTCCATACGAGTAGAAAGACATGGCCCATCTTTTTTCTTGCCGGTGAACGTTCGAGTTGCTGTCCGTTTGCTCTGCCCACCGACGAGCAGTTCGCGGCTTGATTCTGTAAAAATGGGAATGTTAACGTCGAGCGATTTTAAGGGCAAATCGCCGCCTTGCCGCTGCTTCGAGCTTCCCGCAGATCGCCCACCTTGTTGAAGGCAGATCAACGAGTAATGATCGTAGCAATTGCTATGGTTCGTTTCCTCCAGGTTCATAGAGGCGCGGGAACTGCTGGGCGCGAATATTTCCAACGCACGAACATTTTTCTCGTGTCACTGGAGACTCGTCTAGAGGTTTTTCTCGTTTCGACGAACAGAAGAACGGCAGCAGTTCGGGCGCTTGTCCAAAGATGTCTTTTGTTTCGATTTGAAAGGAGCTTGCTGGACGGCTCTATTCCGCACGCGTAGCAAGAACTGGCGAAAAAATGAAGTCGATATTGCAACGAGTGCGCTAGATTCCGTGATAACTCTGTGCGGTGAAAGAATTCAATTTCTGATCACTCAAATTCCGTGTCGTCTATTTTGTTTCGAATGGAGTGAACGGCTTGCTTTTTTAGTGACGAGTAAGCGGCATTCTTGACTTTATTCCGTCACGATTGCCGTTGGCTGGCTGGGTGCAGGTGCCTGTCGAGGAAAGATGCCGATGATTTGTTTCAACCATCGAGCGGTTGCTTGTCGTCAACTCCGCGTTGCTTTCAACGGACTGTGATATATCTGACCTTTGCCGTCGGTCTTGGGTTCTTCTTTCGTTTACTAGGCGAAGTAGAGAGCATTTTTGCGAGTTATTCCGCGAGGTGTTTCAACGATTTGGTGAGGACAGATTCCGTGCCTTGCTGGAAAAACGAGACCAACGAGTACCTGTCTGTTGTTCGAGGACATTCCGATACCGATTTGCTCGACGTGACGGCTCTCGCGTCAATCCACGGCATGGAAAAAAGCGTTGATTTCGTGGGGTTGCTGTTGCTAGGAACCGAAGCGTCAAGCCTTATATTCCGTCCTGAATCGCTGTAGCCGATGGATTCTCTACGGCTGTCGTCACTTGCGATCAATTGAAGGCAGCGATTCGTTTCTGACAGGTCGAACGGCAGAGATTGCAAGCAGCAACGAGATCGCTTGTAGGGAGCTCATTATCGGCGCGGTCGATTCCGCGATCTTCTCTATAGTGTACCTAAGTGATTTCGCCTTTGTTCACTAACTGGGCAGTTGATCTTCGACCAACTTGCTGCAATGTGCATTCTTCACGTCGAATTCTGTTCGCTGAGAGCCGCAGAATTCCGTGTTGTTGAAAACCGTTTGTTTGTTTTTTAATCACCAGTCGGCTCGTCAGCAGTTGAGTTTATTCCGCGTTGCTATGCTTGCCTACGCTCATTGATGACAACGTTGACTTCTGCTCGACCTTTCACTCAACTCAATAAGTGAGGGAAATCAACAACGCGGCCGGCCTGTAGGACGACTGGACACAAGGAATGGGTGGACAGTTAAAGCGGCTGACCGCTTGAGATTCATCGTTTTTTCTTCTGGTTTCGTATTGCTTGGTGATAAAACAGCTGGCCTTGGATGTTCGCTTTCTTCATTTCAACGCACTGGTCTCTTCTTATCCGTTTCTTTTATTCCGCGTACTCGAGTCTGTTCAGAATGTTCCAATGCTGTAGTGGCGTCTCGAATGTTTCAAGATCATAAGTTTGTTCGTCTTCAATTCAATCTTCTCGTTTGTTGCGGGTTCGGCAAGCAGGATGGCGATCGAAAGATTCCGGTCACTTCCGCAAAGCGTGCACGAACTTTCAGCAGAAAAATTCCGTAACTGAGGGTATTTCGTGCACTTCCCAACGCACAAAAGCAAGCGGTCAGCTGCTTTCGGCGACAACCAAAAATTTAATTCCTTCCTTCGGTTTGAAATTACTCCCCCTTCTGAACCAACCTGCTTGTCGACCACAAGCAACATCCGGCCGGAACAAGCGAAGCAGAAGGCACTCACCACTCGCATCCATCAAGTGCATTCCATTCGCAGGAGGCTCGCCCGCGTCGGCCACCGGAATCCACCGGCCACTCGCTTGTCCAGTGCTGAAAATCAAGAATTAATCGAGAAGAGATACGACTTTTGTTCACGACTTTTCGCTCCAACGCCCGACCGCCGCTTTCCGCCCGGCTGGCCGGCCGCCTTCCCTCGCGGCTCGTCTGCGTGATTCGGTCGGCGACCTTTCCGGCCCGCCCGGCCACCGATCGGCGTGATTCACGGCTTCCCGGCAGACAGACGAGCGGGCGGGAGAAGCGGGCGGGCAACGGGAAGGAAGAATTCGAGACGACTCATGATCACGAGGAATACCAATGGATGCAACCGCTCCTTTCCGGCCACTCAACCATCCCTCTGACAGCAAGAACGTCTCCGATCGCTCTCCGTTAAAGCATACACCTCACTTTCAAGCAATAGGCACGACTAAAGCTGCTCTTCCCTCCCGACTACTCGCCCGCTTTCGAAGGCAAGCTGGGGACCTTGCCGCTCGTCCACTCCAATCCTCCCGCACGACTCACAAACAGCAAGCGGCCGCCGTCCACCGCCCAACACTCGTAGGCGTCCTCCAGTGAGTGGGCGGTCAGGCAAGACCGAAAGGAGGCGATCGAGAAACAACGAAGAGGACTCACTTGCCGGCTTTCGTGCACGGGTTCAGCACCTCGTCGCTGCAGTCCACCTGCGAGAAGCCGACGAGCAGCCGGCCAGAAGCGAACAGTCGGTAGCCGATGGGACGTCTTGGGGTCCAGTCCAATCATCAATAACTCCTTTCGCTTCACTCATCCACCTCGACCATCGATGCAACACTCATTTATTCTTGATGTTGGTTGATTGACGAGCAGCTCAAATGCGCTTCGAGAAGCAAAACTCGTAGCTGCCTCCGCCGAAGGTGTAGTGAACGCAGTGGGAGTCGGCGCCGAGCTTCGTGTCCGTCCAGCCCTCTTCGGCCACTCGCCGCCGTTGTTGGGACGAGTCTGCAGAATGCGAAGAAGAAGGGAGAATTCAACGCACCTGATCGACCAGCAGCGGGAACTCCAACCGTTTGTTGAACGCCCAGTCGAAGTCGAGAGTCAAGCGACTGCCGCACCCCGTTGGTCGAGTTCTTCTGCAGTCTGCCCGCTCGCATGAGCGCCGCGAAGTCGTCGGAATTGAAGCGCGCTCGCTTGTTCGAGAGGTTCATGCTCACGAACAGCCTGCGGCGGCGTTTGTCGAGCGCGCGTTGTCGCCCTTGTCGTAAGTAAGGACGACGTTGAACGGAAGGATCACGGTCGACGTTCCGCGGTCGCTCACTTCGTGCCCCCCAGACGGAACCCACTGCCGTCCCGGTGGAACGTTTGGCCGCCGCCGCTCGTCCACGCCGCCCAGCACGAGGTCGCCCGTTTGGAAGGCCGCGGGCATTTCGGCTTCCTGAAGGGAGGATGAAGAGGAGAACTCTCGATTGAGCCCACGGATCGGCGACGAACGTGGGATCGGCGCGGGCTTTGCGGCGAGCAGCGGCGACCACAGGCTGGACGCGTGAAAGTGCTGAAAGAGCAACACGCCCGCCACGCCGTGCGTGCAGTTGAACTCGAAGTGATCGCCCTCGGGGAGTCGATTCGTTGCATGCGGGTGGGATTGGTGGCCAACTACAAGCGGCTCACGGCGAATCGATCGTAGAAAAGCGGCGTCTTTCTCGTCGTACCCGTTGCTTTCCTCTAACGTCGTGGACGTCTTGAACGAACCGAATGAACGAAAGAAAGCACGAGGTTTACCGCGGATTGTGGCCGTCCGTGAACGTCAGGCAGCGGCCGTCGCGGAATTTCTTGCTGAACACGAAAAAGACGGCCGCTTGACGGCCGGCGTAGTCATAGACAACGGCGAGCTTCAGCTTGCGAGCTGCAATCGAGAGAAGAGTGAGCGAGGGACGAGCGTTTCGACCACTTGCGGACTGCCTGCCAACATGAATTTTTTGCGTTCATTCCACCGCTCAGTTGCCGTCGGTCTGTCGCACGAAGGGCACGTGTTGGACGGCGCGTGGGTCGGTCTTTGGGGACGTCTTTCGCTGGGCTTTCGGGCGGTGCGCGCGTTTGAATTGAGGACAACAGGCGCAATGGCCGCGAGCAGGTGCCCGGCGACGAGCGGCGGCCTCCGCGTCAGCGACCAGGAGAACGAAGAGGAGCAAGAAGACGAAAGGAACGGTGAGCTTCATTGTTCACTCGATGCATTCTACACTCGCCGATTCTCGCTTTTACAATCAACCGTCAGAATTCGGAGTGTTTGAACAGCCGGACAACAATTGCGTGAAAAACGGAGCTGGAGCAAAACCCCTCGTTTATCCGGGCGGGCGGCGGTCGTACCCCGTTCCGGTCCATCGGAATGACGGCTGCTCAAACACGTCCCCCGCCTCGTCGCTTGCACCCGATGCTTTCGACCGTCGGCCTCGTTGAACGCGCCGGCCAGATGACGATCGAAGGAGGGACAAACAGCAGCACAAAACAAGGGACCTCTTTGTGTTTGAGACGCATCTGACAAGGAGTCCTGACAGCAGAACGAAGCCTTCAGCCAGGGAAACACGGAAAAGGGGGGCGGCTCCGAAAGAAGACCGCCGTTCGTTTTGAAAGCTGGGGACTGTGTTGGACATCGAACGTGTCGAGTCACCGAGTGCTTCCGCCCGTTCATTTCTACAGCAGTAACGAAAACCGCTGACAGCAATAAGGGAACGTCCTTCACCGTTGTCCTTCGTCTCGAAGCGCCCTCCTGCGTCCGTTGGATCGCTTCACTCGGCGAGTCGCTTGCAATCGGCATCTGCTCGCCTTCGAAACACGATGGACAACCCGAAAGGAAGGATGGAGGGTGGGGAGTAGGCAGGTCGAATGCTTGAAACAGGAAGTCAGCGGGCTCGTCTCCTCACCGAAACCATCTGACAAGCTGCCTCCTTCTGCACACAATCGGTCGTTCTGCTCTTCTTTTCTATGAGTCCGAACCGAGCCGAGTTCAATGGCCAGCGTTTATTCGTGATTCGTGCAGTCAGTGGACGACGCACAACGAGCGGATGGGGAGGACGCGCAGCTCGCAGGCGGTCGACGAGGCGGCGGAGGGCGTCGCGTCCATCGAGGGGAGCATCGCCGGCGTGTTGCACGCGTAGCGAAGAACTCCGTCGTCCGTTGTCCTGCAACGAGAGGAGTGGAGTGAGCGGAGGGAGAGTGGGGAGGACTCACGCGTTCTTCTTGTCGCACAGTTGGCGCACGAAGTTGTCCGCGTCCTTCACGACGGCGCACTGGCGGCAGCCCGTCTTCTCCACCGGTTTGGCGATCGCGTCGGCCGGGTAGTCGAGCGAGTGGAGGCACTTGAGGGCGACCGCCTGTTCCACCAGCAGACCGACGAGCACGAGGCCGGCGGACATCCTGGACGGGCGAGAGCGGAGGAGCGGTGAGTTCCGGAAGGGGAGCGGTGGAGAACGAGTGGCCGACCCGCTTGTGCTGGTCGGCTTTTATATGCGCCGATCCTGCTGATTTCGCCGAAATTTGCATCGCTTCCCGCTTGTTGTCGGGATTTGCGTGCAAAGTGAGCGTTCGTTTACTCCGCTCTCTTGCGTCACGTCTAAACGGATGTTCCAAATGCCCGCTTGCTTGTGCCTGTTCGCGTAGATTTGCCGCCCTCTGCTGCTTTCTTTATTTTGACCTGCCGCCTGCTGTCTGGAGGAAACGCTCGAATGCCGGACGGCTGGTCGTCGTTCGACGCTCATCCGGTTGACGTCGGCTCGTGTTACTTTTTGCGACGACGACTTGTTTTCCTGCTCACGCGTTCTCGAAGACGGCCGAATGCCCACTGCATACTCCAATCCACATTTTATTTCCAGCAGCAAGAGGCGAAACAAAGAAGAAGTGGCTTGAAGACATCCTCCGACTTCACGCCCACTCCGCTCGAACGTCCTCGAATCGAACGCTCGACTCGCGGTTTGCAATCGGCATCCGCTCGCATTCGCAGCCTCCATTTCTGTGAGTTCTCGCTGAAATCAAGTGATCAGACTGTGAGTGATCGAGAGTGGACTCACCGGCGACGCGGACGTTCATCCAGAAGACGATCGATGGGTGAGTTCTTGTCTTCTGGCTCTCTAGTTCGTCGCAGCGGTCGGCTGCTGAAAGAAACGTGGATAGAAGTCAGTTGATTTTATTGGGAAGCGGCACTCACTCGATTTCGTTTGCACTTGACACGGACTGGAACTCGCCGTCGCACTAGCCGGCTTCGCTGTTGTGCCGAAATAGAAGCGGCGACCTTGAGGACGGCATGTCGCTGTCGACGCATCGGCGAACAGAAGGCTCCTGAAAGTGAGCAGCGGTCAATCGAACGAAGGCCCCGTGAGCGAACCGGCTGTTGCCCAGAAACTTGAGCGAACGAACTCCAACGGACCGCAGAAGTCCTCTTAGAACCGTCCGCTCGAACTGAGCAGTCGGCACTCAAACGAGAAGGAGTGAGATGAGCAGAAGGCGTCGAAATCTCCAATCCGTTTTCCGTGGACGTGCTTCACCACGGCACACCGGGCAGGCGCCCGTGGAAAGCGACCGGCAGCATTTCGCGGTCCGAAAGGCGACCGCGAATTCAAACGGGGGTTTTCGCGTTCGGTCTGCACTGACCCCGAAAGATCCGAACCGACCCAAACGTTGTAAAACATGATGAATCTGAATTGGATGACTGTTTTGTGATTGCGGGAACCCGAATTGATGGCCTGCACTTGTTCAATAGCGTTGCGGACGGCTTTTTGTGCGCGTCTTTTTGACCGTTGTACAGAAAAAACGAAAGAACTTCGCCAAAAACGTATGACAGTCGTTGAAATTAGCACCAGATGCGCGTACTAGCTGGGCGAATCTCCGTCTACGAAAGCAACCTCCGCCGAACGACACGCCAATAATTACAGCGCGGTAAAGTCGTCCATCTTGGAATGAGCGCAGAAGAAGCGCCACAACGCGGCGGTTATTTGATGTCAGAACGAGCGCCCGGGCTTGTTCGATAGCCAGAAAGCTGGTGAACGTTTCTGCAATTAACAGAAGTCGCTTAAGCGTCCCAAACACGTGCGGGTTTGGTTCAAATATCGCAGTGGACGAAGGAGAAGCGGAATGCCAAAATGCAGGGAACCGGTCGGTGTTTCCCGGCGTGCCACGGGCGCAACGTTCGCACGGCGGCGATCCAACGGTCGACAGACAGAAGAGTCGCCTCCAACGGCAGCGGCAGGACGTCTTGAGGTTGTAGTCTTCCGTGACTCGCACAGGTGACCGCCGAAGAAATACTGAAGGTTAGCAGGGTGGATTTTTGAGGAGCAGAGCGAGAACTCATCAGCCGCTCGGCGAGGGCAGACGGAAGATCAATAGAAGTGCATTCCCGGGGTCCGCTCTTCTCCCTGTTGTCCACAGCATTGTGTACTTGCGCCCTGCGTGACGCCGTCTGCTCAACAATTCCTAGAAACAGAAAGTAGACGATGGAAAAGCAGCAAGAACTCACAAATCAACAGAAACATTTGGTTTGTCTCGCCGACGGCCAACCAAACGCATTTCCTCGTCCACATTCGGAGCACACACCTGCAAGCAGTGGAGGTCAACAACCGGCTGTGGAGGACTCACTCACCGAACAGAAGAAAGAAGTCGGGCCGTCGGTTCCTCCACCTCCTTACAGTTCGTCCATCGCGCGGTGGAGGAGAACCCCACACGAAGCCGAAGACCTTGTCGATGCGCGCGTTTAGCCAGCGCAAGTCCGCTTCCAGTTCGGACGCAACCGTTTCTTCTTTTCGGCCGCACAACCGACGAGTGCCTTGCTGGACGTACGCGTAGAGGTTCGCAAGTGACGCCGCAATTCATTTAGACTGCAAAAGGGCGAGTGATGAGACGAGAGGGAAGGAAGTGATGACTCACAGACGGATAGACGAACGACCTCGGGTTCTTTGCTTCGTCGATCGATGCGATCTCACCGCCGCCTCGCACTTCAACTTGCTCGTCTTCGATGCGCGCGATCGCAGCCCGTCGGTCATCATTCAAAGGCTCCTGAAATGAAACGAGTGGGTGAATGAGATGACGAAGAGGAACTGACCGCTTTGTCGCCGTTCTCCACAGCAAACTCGAAGACTGCGGCAACTACTGCTCCCAGCACACCTCATTTGGTCCGTCGACCCGAAAGGTTCGGAGGCTTGAGACGGCGATGTTCGGGTCGCCGCACGTGTCCTGAAATCGACGGCGAGGTTAGTGGGAAGCGAACGGAGAAGACGGCCGCTGCTTACCGAGCGATCGGGCGGAGAATCCGGATAGACGAACGGCGCAGCAGTCGGCGGAGGAGCCGGGGAAGCTTGAACGTCGGGGCGAACGAGGCCCACACACGAGCGGAGCGACCGCCTGACGCAGCGGAGGGGCGAGCCGAAGGCGAATGAAGGCGGGAGGGGAGAACGAGAGGGAGCGGACGGGAGGGCGGCGGAAAGCGAGAATGAGCGCCCCGCTGCTCCCGCCGTTCTTTTGTACGCCGCCCCGTCTTCGTGTCCCGCAGCGGAAGGGATTGCGCAACGTTTTGAGTGGAAATTCGTCCGTCGATTAGCCCAACGGTCCGTTTAGACGATTGCGCAATCGCCGGGCTGTCGCTGTTCGCCCCCGAATCTCCGCCGCTCGTGACCAAAAGGCGGCGACCGAGTGCGAGCGGGTGGTCGTCGTTGCGCGCCTTCCGTACTTGAATTCGAGGACGACAACGCGTTGCAACTACTTCTCCTCATCGACAACGCGGCCTTCGCCCCCGGAGAACGGTCGGTGCAATCAGACGGCACAAGAGCGGCTGCAGCGGAAGCGGCTGGACGGCGGCGGTGCCGAACTCGCCGCTCGTCCACTCCAATCAGATTTGCAGCAATCGCTCGCGATCACCACGCGGCCATCGCCCACCGCCCAATAGTCGAGGACGTCCTTCACGGAGTGGGCAGCGAGAGGAGGCCGGAAGAAGGTGGACGGGAAACAAACAAAGAGCGCTCGCTTGCCCGCTTTCCTGCACGTGTCCATCCCCTCAACACCGCCGTCCAACCGCGAAACGTCGACGAGCACCCGTCCGAAAGGAAACAGTCGGCCGCCTGGAGCGAAAGTCGCCCCGGTGATCGGCGTCGTTCTAGTTGCATATTCGCGTTCTGCGCTCCGAGAGTTTACCAAAAGAGGGGTTGAGGCGTACCAATGGAAGAAGCGGATGAAGGACGCAGGAGAAGGGCCAAAACCATCCTCGGTTTAGTCAGCGTTTCTCAACAAACAACTCGAACGGAGTCGGGGCGGTGGCCATTAACCCGAACGATCGAAAGTGATCAAACATCGTTTGGTTTCCCCTGCGAACTGCAGCGCGCTCACAACTTTGGTCACTTCTCAGGAGTACGTGACCTAAACAAACGCAATCCCCCGACGGCCACTTGCCGCCTTCCCACCTCCCGATTGATGAGAAGTGGGCGGAACTCCCACGACCTCCATTGATTGCGCGCGGTGTGAGTGGGCGGCGTGGGTCAAATCGAAGAGGATAAAAGCGGGCACAACCCGCTCCCACTACTCAGTCTGCTTTTGTTGCTACCACTCCTCTGCCGCTCGCCTGCCGCTCTTCAGTCGCTTTCGTCGTGGTGAATCCAATCGAAGTCTCGAGTCGCCCGTTCATTCCCCCACTCCTGTTTCAGAAATCATGTCAACAACCACTTCGTATCGCTGGGAACTGGCCAACTTCCGCGTTCGGTCCGTTGCCGCTGCCGTGGGTCAAAAGTGGATCAGCCCCCTGTTCGAGCTGGACAGAGTTCCAGGCGCCCAATTCCAACTGCACTTTGTGCCCAAGCTTCACATCAACCCCGGAAGCACGGCCGGACCGCTCGGTCTGACCTGCTCTCGGTTGACCGGCCGCCCCTCGCTTCGCCTTCGCTTCAAGGTGTGTTTCGAAAATGTCGATAAAAGACGAGGCGAAGCACTCGGTAAGGGTTCGATCAATCAGGAGGATTTCATGAACGACTCGATTGCAGACAAAGAAAGCGAGTTCGTTTTGGGACAAAAGCACGGATGGGACAGCACCAACTTGTCCCACCTGCAAAGACTCGCCGGCGCAGAGACGCTCTTCTTCTGCTGCGAGATCGTGTGCCTCAATGCGATCGCAGAAACTCTCGTTGTTGCGAAGAACGTGGACGCGAAGAGCCGAGCGTTCTCCAACATCGCCACTATGTTCTGGGACGAGGAGTTCGCGGACTTCGAGGTGCACGCGGACGAGCGTGTCTTCAAGGCGAGTTCCCTTCTTCAACCCCTCCACTCACCTCCTCTCTCTTCTTTAGGTCCACAAGTTCGCGCTCGTCTCGCAATCCCCGTATTTCAAAGCTCTCTTCACTCACGACGAGGAGGTCAAGCGGACTGGAATGCTCGAGCTGAAGCACTCGGCCGACGTAATCGAGAAAGTGATCCGGTTCCTGTACACAGCCGAGGTGGAGGACCTGGAGGCGAATGCGCGCTTGCTGCTTCCCGCCGCCGACTACTACGGCTTGGAATCGCTGGTGGTGAGCTCACCTTCATCACTCCGTCCTCTTTTAATTCGTTTGATTTCGGGAGATGTGCGTGGCTTCGATCGTTGGCACTTTGTCGTTGCAAACGATCCTTGAGGACCTCCGTCTTGCCTTCACTTTTTGCCATCTTGAGGACTTCAAACAGCAAGTGCTGACGTTCGCCAAAAAGAACGCGATGGCGATCAGCGACCTGCCGCAATTCACCGGCGAATTCATGCGCGACAACTCGGATCTCGTTAAAGAGTTGTTCAAGTCCCTCGGCCCTTGAACCACGTTCGGTTTTGTTGAAGTCGGTGATGAGGAATAAACTTCTTCAAACGTTATCGAAAACGGAGAATTTGGAGACCAACATTTATGCTTTCGCCGCAAAAGTAAGAAGCAAGAGGAGAGTGAGCGCGTGACTGAATTGGGCACCTAGTCCACTGCCATCAAAAAATCGAACTCTCGTTCACTGTCCGGCGGAACCCTTGCGTAAACTTGCCGTTTATTTGGGAACGAACGAAGAAAAGAACATGCAAGGTGAACCGTAGAGCCAGCACACAGAATCCGTGGGAATCATAGTCATCCCGACTTCTGCTCACTTCTTGTGTGCACTCCACAGAAAACAGTAAGAGGGCCTTCGGGAGCCGAGGAAAGTGTCATTCTCGCCCTTCTGGTCTCACATCCACTCCGAACCAAAGCGCGAGTCCTTGCAGGAGTGAGCGCAAGGCCGAATGCGGGCTTGTCGGAGCGAGTGGGAGCTTTCAGATCGACAGTTCAACTCTTCGGACGGAAACGGAGCGCAAAACTCTGATCGGATGAACACACGGAAGACCCAAAACACACGTCAATGAGGGAGCGCGTCCAGCATCCAGCCCCACTCCTCTTCGCTGCCAGTCCGCCGATCCACTCGAATCGTCGTTTGCAATCGGCATTCGCTTGCATCCGCACTGGAAACAAATGGAGAGGAGCGTTGGAAGGATTGAACTCACCGCAGCGGTTGGGGACTCAAAACGGAGTGGTTGGCGGCGACAAGAGGAAACCTGACGAGACGAAAGCGAAGTCGACTGGTGGATCGACCGTCAAAGGCACTCACCTTCCCAATCGGCCGACGCCTTCGTGCATCACACCCACTCCGTTCTGTCGCTTCTCCCGTCAGAGATCGTGTGTCGTCGTCTTTCCTTCCACACTTCAACGAGCAGAAGGCGCCGCTGAAAGAAGAGCAATCGAAAAGAAGTGACGAGCGGAGCGAACCGACTGCTGCCCAATTCTTTGGCCCACTTCCCTCTGCTTCTGCTCAACCTCCTCGTCGGACACCTGCAACGAGCAACGAGCGAACCTCTGAGTGAGAACTCACCGATTTGCCCAATTGAACGGCCGTTTGCTTCACCACGAGCACAACGTTTGCACTGCTTCGAAGACCGCAGTTCGGACGAGAGGATCGACCGCTCGACCGAGAGAAACCTTACGAGCAGAAGCTTCTTGCTCTTGCGAGAAGCTGCCGTTCGCAATTGAAAGCAGGTGATTAGAAGGTTGAATGGAAAGAAGCACACTCACGTTCGGCACCCACAAACAGCGAGCGGCCAACAAGTTGCTGAACGTTCTATTGGGCGCTTGAAAGAGCGCGAGGACGAACAAGTGGTTGAAAGGAGAGAAGGTGGACGGAAGAACGCTCACTTTGGATCACAGATCATCGCAATGCAAAGACCATCGTCCTTCTGCTGCTCGCTGGACGGCCGACCGCCGAGTTCCGCCACGATGATTTCCGCGCGTGCTGCGGAACGCCAGAGCTTGCTGCCGCCGCCGCATTTCTGCCGCTTTCCGTCGTCCTTCCACTCGTCCGATCGCTCCGAATTCGTCGACGATGGAGGCGGCGGTCGTTAAACCGAAGCCGCGAATGCGAGCGGCTCTGCGCGATGGCTTGAATCGCTTTTGTTTGGTCGACAAAATGGAGACGGACGAGACGAAAGGAGCGACGCAGTTGGTCCGTTTGGCCATGAGTTTTCTCGTTTGTTTGCCGTCAATTCTTTGTTCGTTTCGCAGGTCGTCTCTCGCACCCATCTTGAGTCCGTTCGACGTTCCGCGCGCGGCATCAAATTCAAGCTGGACTGCTCGACGTGGGACGTTAAATTGAATTTGGGCCTCGGGACGCCGAAGATCTCCTTCCCGATCGACGAAGCAGGGATGATCGGGATCATCAAATTGCTCGCCGCGCCCGTCCACTTGAAGTTCGGCTATGAGCGGTCGGGCTACAAAGGCGTCGATTGGACGGAGCTGTATCAAATTGCAAAATGTGAGTGTACCGTTTCTCTTCTCCGAATTCCCTTCGTTCTTTCAGACGTGAACGGTCTGACTGTCTACCATCAATTCGATTCTCCCGAGTTCTTCGGGTTCATCAGCAGCCTTTCGTCCCACCTCAAAGTGCTCACTTCCAGTTGGTCCGTTTTGGCCCGCTTCCCGCCGTTGGACTTGGAGAGGGCCCGTCTGTACCATCCGCGTATGGTTTCTTTGCTGGCTGTGTTGAGTAATCATTCTGGACTTCAGCCAATGACTTCAACGAGTTGAATCGGCACAAGATTCATCGACTGGACGTGTCCGCCTTCGTCCTCAGCTATCTCTCCGAACTTCAGGGGTATGTTAGCCTTTTTGTGTCAATCTAATGGCTGCCCGGTCTTCAGCAATCAAATCATCTCGTCAGCGATCAAGTCGCTGGGAGTCGTGCACATCCGTTATTGGCCGGATTTCCCCTACGACTCCATCGAGGTCTTCTGTCGTCGCTTTCCGTCGCTCGAGGATCTTCACATCATCTGCGAAAACGAAGTACGTGCTCGGCCGCCTTTTCTCCGTTCTTATCGTCGAATTTCGGAGGATGTGGAAGATTTGAGCGTTTACTTTACGGAGCTGTGGCCGAAGTGTCTCGAGATCCGCGACCGACTGCACGTCGCCGGACTCAAACGCCTCTTCTTTACGGTCAAACACAACTGCGATTTCCTAGCGGTTCGTTGCTCCGTTCCAGAAGTGCATTTTATTTTGCTTCCAGTCGGAGATCGACGGGTTCGAGAAGCTGAAGCAAGTGGAGTCCTTCGACAAGGCCAGCTCCACGATCGACCGCTCCAACGAGTGTGTGCGGATGTTCCTGAAGCACAACGAGCCGCGCGCACCGAAGCCGACGTTCATCCTCATCAAAGGTCGTTTTGAGTGGGCGTTGCAAGAGGATGAGGAAACGGTTGAGGTGGGGCGGGGATCTTTTGATTCAATCTTCCGTTCGAATTCCAGCACTTGTCGGATGACCAAATGAACGACGAAGACGAGGCCGAAGATGAGACGATGGAAGAGGACGAGGAGGTCGACGCTTCCAGCGAAGACGCAATGGACGAGAGCGAAAGCACCGATGAGGACGGGATGGACGACGCGGGCGTCTATTAGCCGCTCTTTCTTCCTTCTTCGCCACTGCTGCTTCTCTGTTGATTTGTGCGTGTGTTGCCCATGAGCCGGTTTCCCTTTGCGCATAAACACTTCTCGCTAATGCTGGGGCCATCCGGACGTTCCATTCGAAGCAGTGCGAATAAAATTCAACGAAAGTTGGAGCAGCGAGGCGGAAGTTCTGCAAGAAATAAATCAATGGACGGCTTCTCTCGACTGCCTATCCAACAACCAATCGGTAGGAATTCCACGCATAAGCGGGCTCTTCAACAAAAAACTCGAAAATGTTTGCGGTCGAGTGGGACGAGCGGATGTGGAGCGTGAGCTCGCCGTCGGCGTCCACGGGCAGCATGTCGGTCGGTTCTTTCGCATTCCAGCCACCCGCTTGCCACGCGGCGTGCCAGCACGAGGCAGCGATTTTCTTGAGCAGGGCACTCTCATCGCTTGGGAGGCCCAAACGGCAGAGGCGGGGCTCCATTCGTTTCTTCTTCTCGATCGTCTGTTCCAACGCAAAGAAGAAGTGGGCGTGGAAGTAGGCGGAGGACGGGAAAAGCTGCGAGTCGTGTGGCCGCCCTGACGAAAGAAGCGAGTGGATGAAGAAAATGAGCAAAATCACGGCTTCCTCCTCCCGCACGTCCACTCGACTTGTGTTCCCGTCCGCCAAGCAGATCGCGTGAATTGAAGTGATGCGTGTGATTTCGTGAACGATCGCGTGCCGATGACCCGCGCGGAAGTGGACGCCGCCGACGCCGCCCGCGTCCACGGCCAGCGAGCTCACCGACTCGACGACCCCGTGTTCAAATCGACGCACTGGAATTCGACGCCGAAGCGGCCGCTCGTCCGCTCCAGCGCGATTTGCAGCAGCCGCTCCCGAGTGGCGACCAGCACGCGGTTCGCCCGCAGCACCACACAGTCGAGCAGTTCGCGGACGTCGAAGTGCACGCGGGAGGAGAGGTCTTCAAGGCGAGTTCTCATTGGTGTGTGTTTCTTCACCGCTCGCTCATCCCACTGCAGGTCCACAAGTTCGTGCTGGTCTCTCAGTCGGCCCATTTCCGCCGAATGTTCACGCACGACACGCGGGAGAAGCGGACGGGCAGCGTCGAAGTCAGGAACTTCGCGCCCGATGTGATCAAAGAGGTGCTCCGCTTCGTGTACACGGCAGAGGTGGAGGACTTGGCCGCTTGTGCTCGCGATCTCTTGCCTGCTGCCGACTACTACGAGTTGGGGCGTCTGCAGGTGCGTCCATCCACTCGTCTTCTTTTCACTCCGCTTCCAGGAGATGTGCGTGGGCTCGATTTTATCGACGTTGTCGATCGAAACTGTCCTTAACGACTTGAATTTCGCCACCGTCCACTCACATCTCGCCGGCTTCAAAGAGCGCGTCACGAAGTTCGCGCGGAAGAATGCACAAGAGATCGTAGAGCTGCTCGAAAAGGGCGCCGAGAACGCGGATGAGTACGCGGAGATCGTGGCCGAATCCTACGCGTTGATTCCCGTTTGATCTCATTTATTTCTCGTTGTTGTCTAATGAAATGGTGGTGAAGAAAGACGCGATTGTTGTTCAATGGCTCGTCCGGGGCCGCGGATTGCCGACCGTGTCGATCAAGTGAATCGAAGAGAATCTCACTTCTTTGTGGACGACCACTTGCGGCAGGACCGCGTGGTAGTGGACACCGGCCGCGTCCAGCGAGCCGACCGGCCGGACGACGCGCCCGCTTGACGGGGTCGCGTGGAAGCCGGCGCGAAGATTGCTGCAGAAAGCCGCCGAAACGAAGCAGCCGGCCACCTCGGCGGAGGCGATCAGGCGGCAACAGACGGCGGAGGACGGGAAGAAGTGAAGGACTTCCGCCCCCAACTCGCCGCACGTGCAGGCGGCAGAATGCGGTCGTGAAGAACGAAGCAGACGGTCGGCCCGCACCGCCCACGTCCAGCCCCTCGAGGAGCGGCGAGAACGTCTTGAAAGCGGAGTGAGTGAGCAACCGAGAGGAAGGACGCACTTCTCCTCGTTCGTGTGCGTGTCCTGGAGGACGAGCAACCGGCCGCGCGCGCTTGAAGCGTACGCCGCAAACCGACTCCGCGCTCGCGTACTTAACGTCCCCGATTTCCAACCGTCGGCACCTGCACGAGAGGAACCAGCGGATTAAAACGAAGCTGCAAACAGGAGCCAACTGCCGCCTTCGCTTCTTTCGATCGACGTTTTGCCGACCGGCTGTTGCCCACTACTCTTTGCATTCGACGAGTGGTTTACTTTAGACAACAACAAATCAGAACAACGAGGAGTAACAGCAATGGACAACAACAGAGTCGAACAGATCAGGGAGACAAAAGAGCCATGATCTCCGTCACGATCTCCGGGTTCTCGCCAATGAAGGCGACCGTCCAGTCGGGTCGTTGCTTCACGACCGGGAAGTTCTCGTGGGCGAACCGGACGAGCCACCGCTTGAAGCGGCCCTGGTGGTCGTGCGCGTTCGCGAGGTGGAGGTCCCGAACGATCGTCTCGACCTTCACGTGGGAGATCAGCGACGCCAAGCACGTCTCCTGCAACAAATGAATGAAGAGAGGGCGGGACGGAGAACTCACGGCCAAGTGGAGCACTTCGTAGCAGTCGGCGACCGGCAGCAAGCGGGCGGCGACCTCCTTCAGTCCCTCCACCTTGCCCGAGTACGTCGGGATCCTCCTTTTTGATCTCGACAACGCCCGTCTCGCGTTCCTTCGTGTCGTGAGTGAAGATCCGATCGCAGACCGGCGATCCCGCACAGATGACGAGCTTCGCGACCTGAACGAGACGAGGACTAAAGGAAACGGTGAAAGGAAGCAAGCGGGAAGACACGGCCCTGAACGCGCACCTCGACGTCCGCGAACTTGCCCGCGTCGAAGTCGCCGGCGATCTTCTCCAGGACCTTCAACGGACCCATCCGCTCCGCCCCCAGGACGAGATGGATCGGATCAAACGGAGCGACCTTGCAGAAGAGAACCAGCGGGCCGTTCGTGGCGAAGTCGGCGAACTCCGTCTGAGTGATGTCGGCTCTGTATCCCCACACAGGGCTCTCGGGATCGAATTTGCGCACGACTTCTAAAAGAGACTGATCGGATGGAGACGTGCGCGTGGAGCAGAAAGACGCACCGCTTTTGCCCAGCTGCCGCGTCTTCTCTCCACTCGCGAACCAGAACTCGTAGGTCAAGCGGACGAAGAAGTGAGCAGCGAAGTCCTGAACGTGAAGAAACACCGCAACGTGGTTCTTGTACGCCTCGTTCACGCCCTTCGGGTGGAGCTGAAAGTGGAACTTCACGTCCGGAACGCCCTTGACGCTGAAGTCGCCGCTCTCCCACTTCTCCCCGCACTCGAAGGTCGGAAAGCGCTGCTCGAAGTCGTCGAGGTGCCAACGGAAGATCGTCGGCTTCACGACGGCCATGATCGCCGAGGTCGATTAGAAACGTGGCGAAATGAACAGTAAAGAAGGATTCGCGTGATTGGGACCGGAAAGCGAATCGGTCGAGCGGTCGGCGGGCAAATGGGCGCCCGCGGACGGCGTTGTCCCTCCATTGACAAAACGGATCGATTCCGTCAGGAATGGAGGGGACGAGAACTTCCGCACATGTGCACTCGATTTAAGCGGTGACTCCACGCAAAGTCGACAAATGGCGAACAACCAACTTTCTCTACCGTTCTCGAGTGCAATGCGAAAGATCCCATCAGTTCCTGCTCGTCAAACGTTTGTTTCTGTTTCGTGCTCGATTGAAAAGGCTGCAAGGTCGTGGAGAGCGTCTAGAATCGAGGAATGCTTGGAAAGCAAGGGCAGGTCGCTTGCCTCGCAGTAATCCGGCGACCTCTTTTGTTCCTCCCGCTGCAGCGCGCATGAGGGACTCCGCCAGTTCTTCAGCCTTTCAACGGAAAGCGAGCGGAAAGCCTGCACGAGTTCGCAGATCGCGCTTCTTTGTGCGCTCGCAAGCAGCCGTTCGTGATCGAGGGCGGCGGTGCGGCGTGGGTCGAACGCGGCGTTTTGATCGATTGGTGTTATTTTCTGCTTGCTTGCTGCTCGCGTTGGGTCCGCATTGTGGTTTTGTTTTAAGAAAATTCTTTCGACGATTTTGTCTCAGGCTGCCCAAACGATGTCGGACGAAACGGTTCATCGTTGGCAGATTCCCGACTTTAAGCAATGCCTCAATTCGATTCTGAATGGGATGTGCGTTGGAAGCGCTGAGTTCCAGGTCAAAGGGTTTGGCGGCGTCAAATTCCAGCTGGAATTTCACCCACAAGGTTACGAAGCGGACTTTGTCGACTATTGCGCCGCCTATTTGTGGATTAGAGAACTGGACGGTCGTTCGGCAGTGCGCGTTCTATTCCGCGTGTGGCTGGAAGGAGCGAACGGTCAGCGGACTCAAGCGAAAGGTTTTCTGCCTCGAGTGTCGAAAATAATTCTTTTTGTATGGCAGAACTGGATCACACCTTCAAAACGATCAGTGCTTTCGGTTGGGGAGCGCTTGAGAGCCGCGAGGACGTTCTTCGTTTGATCGGCGACTCGGCTTTGATCGTCTGTTGCTCTGTCCGCCCCGTAGAGTCGGTAAAACGCACTCAAATAGACGAGCACTTTCGCAAGCAATTCGCCGGAATGTTCGACAGCGGCGAGTTCACTGACTTTGAGGTGCACGTGGGTGAACGAACCTTTAAGGTGAGTTCTGGAAAGAAGGAGCGCACAATTTCTCACTCGCTCGCTTCTCTTCGTTCAGGTCCACAAAGTGGTCTTGGCGTCTCAATCGCCGTACTTCAAGGCGATGTTCACTAATCACACGAAGGAGAAGGAGGAAGGCCTCGTGCGCATCAAAAAGTTCGACGCGGACGTCGTCGAAAAACTCCTCCGCTTTCTGTACACGGGTGAAGTGGAGCGACTAGAAGAGGGCGCGCCGGACCTCTTGCGTGCCGCCGATTGCTTCGAGATCATTCACCTTGTGGTTTGGAATGTCCGGAGGTGGTCAGCTTAACGCTCTGATTCTTTAGGAACTGTGCATCGATGTGATCCTTTCAGACCTTCGCGCCTCCAATCTTCCGGACCGCCTGTGTTTGGCCTTCGAACTGAGTCACTACGAGACGTTCCACAAGAAGGTCTTTAGAGCTGCTCGCGAAAAAGCCGTCGATCTCGTGAGATCGACGGAATGGGCGCGCTTTGAAGAAGAAAACCCGAAGGTCGTCGCTGCTTTGTTCACGTTTGCTCACAAGTGAACGCTTTGCTTAGTTGTTGTCCTCTTCTGCATGCTTTGAAATAAACACCACTTTGTTTGCTGTCAATCCCTGCTGATGTGCCAGCGAGATGGAAAGCGGAAGACCGACCATTTTGTTTGCTGCGAGATCGCGATGCTTTATGCTGCTGCTGTCAAAGACGAAGTCCCGGAGAAGTTCAAGATTACGGCCGGAATGTTCGGCGATGAGCTGTTCGCGGACGTCGAGTGCGCGTGGGCGAGAGGGTGTGGAACGTGCGTCCACTCGTTCGTTTCTCTCACCCTCTTCGTTTAGGTTCACAAAGTCGTGTTAGCGTCGCAGTCGGCGTACTTCAAGGCTCACCGCACGCCCTCGTGGACGCGTTCTTCAAATCACTGGCTTTTTGATCGTCGTCGACGCCTTTGTTGTGAATGAATCAAGTGAGCCTCGATCAATCGCCCGTTGAAATCGGCAGCAAATGAGATGAGCAATCGAGTTTGACGGAAGCGGAGTCCAATCACGGGAACACTTGGCGAGAGGGCCGCTTCTTCTTCTCCTCACTCGCTTTCGTTCGCGCTCTCCTCTCCTCATTCATTCCGTTCGTCCGCCTGCCTGTCGGCTGGTCGGTCGGCTGCTCGTCGTCTTCGATTTCTGCCGCCTTCCCCCCGCCTGCATTCGAGAATCGTCGGTCTTTTGCTCACTTCGTTCCTTTGGATCCTCCTCTCGCTCGCTCAGCTGATGAGCTTCCTTGCCTTCTGCTGATCGGTGGGTTCTTTGCGCGCCAATCGACCGTTTTCTTGCTGCTTTCAGTGTGGTCGACATCAACGTCCTTCACCAAGCGATCCTGTTCATTGCATCGAAGGATTGGTCGCCGACTGCGACCGGCCACTGACACTACGGTCAAGCGACTCTTCTGTCGAAGTGAGTTCCTTCCAGCACTCCCCACTTCTGTCCTTCCTTTCAGCCGGCATGATCAAATGGCGGGACTATCGAGAGCGAGCTGAAGACGCACTCACGTCCTTTTCGGTCTTCTGATTGGTGAGTTCTTTCGTTGGGATTGCTCACGGCCGTCGTTTCCAGCTGCACTATGCACCATCGTCGTGGCGGTCCTCAATTTCGCGATTGGACGGACCAAAAGGAGGCCGCCCGAATCCTCCGTTTTTGTGTTGTTTGTGAGCAATGCGGCATCTGCATGGCACGTCAGTTGGAATAAACCGGTCGGCGGCTTGTCTGCCTATTCGGCGCTGCAAATGAATTGAGAGCCACGTCTGTTCGATCGTTCAAAAGGCTAATCAAAAGATGAGTGTCTGCTTCATCTACTCGTCCAAGTCGTCCTTGTGCAAGCGACAGGCGCCCATCAAGCCTTCCTGTTTCTTGGGACGGCAAGCGAGCAGACCGGCAGTGGAGGGTCGTCTCTTGCGCGGCGAAGAGTGTCGTGTGTCCCGTTCGAGGGCGCCGCGTCCGCCCGCCGCTTTTCCTTCGATTTCGCTGGAGTTTTTGATCGATTGCTCCGCGGTGTTCGTAGATTTTCTCCTCTCTCCTACGCCCAATGTTGGCAGTAGACGCTTTCGATCGAACACTGCCGTTTCGATTGATCTCTCGTGGATTTGCGCACGATTTCCGTCCAATTTCCACCTCTAATCTCACTCTTCTTTCCAGGCAAATGATGACCGAGCCCGTCCGGCGGCGTTCGAGTCGCAAACGAAAACAGGCTAGCGAGGAGGAGTCGCCGATCGTCCAGCTTTCGTCCTCCGAGCTGTGCAGCTGCGCAAAGTGCTGGAAGACGGCCGTCCTTCGCCCACTCGTCCGTCCACCCGGCGGGAAGAAAGCGAAGCAAACGGGCGGCGGGGAACCGGCGGAGCACGAGCGACGAGACGGCGCGAATTTGTTCGTCTACGAGGGCCGCGGGGTTTGTCTTCCGCCCACTTCGTTCTTCCCCGCACTCTCGCGTGTTCCAGCTCTCGAGCAAACTGGGCTTCTCGGCGGACGGGCGGTACGCGTTCGCCTTCACGCACGCCCACGACCTCCTCGTCGTGGACCTCACGCGGAACGCTCGGAAGTGAGTCCTCTCTCCGCTTCATCCACCCGCTCCTTTCGTTCGTTTCAGACTCCTGCGAGCGCCACGCAATCGGCCGTTCGGCGCGAAGCTCGAGGGCCTCGTGGTCGTGAACCTCACGACGCTCCTCGTCGCCGCCGCCGACCGCCGCGACGCGTCCGAACTGCACGTCGTTCGCTTTCGGCCGGACGGCGAGCGCTACGAGCGGACGCTGCTGCACCGCTCGGCCCCCCACGCGCTCCCGTCGCTCGTCGTCGCGCACATCGACGGGCGGCACGTGGACGTCGAGCGGGCGGTTTTCGGCAACGCGGGCGCGACAGTCGTCCTCCTGCGCGTGGACGTGGACGAGGCGCGCGCCGCGGTGCTCGACGAGACGTGACTCGGCGGCCCCGACCGCTTCGTGGCGCGGGTGGACGACGGCGGCTGCTCGCTCTTCGCGCTGGACCGTCGGGATCTCGGCACGCTGCACGTGTACTCGCTGGACAAACGCCGGTGGACGACGGAGCGGTTGGACGACCGGAAGCTGCGGACGGCGCGTTTCTCCCCCGCCGCTCGCCCTCGAACCTTCCTTCCGTTTTCAGGCCAACACGATGCCCGCCTTCCACTCGTCCCACGCGTTCTTCCTCATGACCTTCACGCGGGGCGTCACCCCCACGACGAGGGCGCTCTTTCGTCTCGACCTCGCGGCGCGCAAGTGGGCGGAGGCGGCGGTCGACGCGAACAACCTCCAGCACGTCTCGTCCGTCCTGAACCCCGCGGACTGCAAGGAGGACGGCCTCGTCGTCGTCCGCACTTGGGAGCTGGAGCGAAACGAGCGGGACCAGCGCGTCACTCGCTTCAAGGTCGAGCGTTCGATCCATCGGTTTGTTCACTCATCTTCCTTCTTGCTCACTCTTCTCTCGACTGCTTCCAGCAATCCCGACTCGCTCTCCCTACTCTGCGTGACGGCCGCCCGCAAGAGCAGCGAGCTGATCGACGGCGAGGGCGGCTTCCAGCACGAGATGAACAAACCGCCGTTGAAGTCCGTCCTCCGCAGTTTCTACCAGGGAATGGAGCCGATCCCCGTTCGCCGTCTCGAGTAGTCACGTGTTCTCGTCTACCGGTAGTTGTGTTGATTGTTGTTGATTGCTGTTGAAATAAACGAGCGGTTGATTCGGAGCGGAGAGTTCGATCAACCGGCTGCTCGAGAAAGACGCCGACTCGACAAGCAACTCGCGGCAATTTTCCGTTGGGTTTTCCTCCTCGCCCAGAACGTGGCGTTGGGCCGACGATGAAATCCGATCGATTGTGCTTGCCGTCCCCCAAACGCGCAGCCGATCCGCACGTTGAGGACGAGCTGACGGAAAGTCGGCGGTCTCTTGCGATGCACACGCGAGTTTCTCGGTCACCTGTTCGTTTGAGTGACCGACTCGCTTGTTCGGGGCTGGAAATGGAAAAAACGAGCGGATGAGTGACGGGCACGCGAATTCTCGCTTCTTTTCGCTTTCTGTCGTCCCAAGTGCGAACTCGACGGCCATAAGGCGAACTCAAAATCTTGTGACCGCAGTCACGGAAAGGACGGTGGGGACGTTGCGGCGCATCAAAACCGCGTCGTAGATGGCGGCCGTGAGGAGGGCGTCGCTGGCGATCAGCGAGTTGCCCCACGGGCCCCACTGCTGCGTGGAGACGCCGAGCCACAGGAGGACGTGCCACAGACAGACGGGTGCAAAGTTCAGGAAGAACTCCGTCGCGACGGCGTTCGCCCGAAACGAGGCGTGTGATGGGCGGGACGCGAAAAGAAGCCACCGGTGTCTCGCGTCCGCTTGCTGCTCGCCGTGCACTCGAAGCTTTCGATGGAAGAGGGCGGCGAGCGCGGCGTTCGGGACGCCGACCGCCATCTTCGGCGCCAACTGCAGCAACCCGCCGCTCTTTGTGGGCAGGCAGTCGAACACGTGGAGGAGAGGAGCAGGGGAAAATCGCCGCTCGTCCGCTCGACCACCGGCAGCTCGAGGGCGGGAATCCCGACGGGCAACACCAAGCCCGCAGCGAGCATCCCGACCACCGAAACGCGCCCGTCCATGGTTGTAGCGAGCGCGTGTGGCCGGTCCAACAGCAGACACGTGACCGAAACGGAGAGCATCGAAGCGAAGAAGCACATGCCGACCAGCAGCCAAAACATCAGTGAGCCCGAGTGTTCTTATGCAGCAAAATAGTGATGAACGGGGGTCAATCAGCTCTACCAGCCACCGATCGAACCCACTTTCGAACCGGCCCGCAACGACCATGAAGCCGCCGAAGCACACGCGAAGGTCACGTGCTGATCCAACAGCCAACGTTGAGGAGCAGGTGGGCGGACAGTCGTTTGTGCGGAGAGGTCGTGCAGATGGTGAAGAATAGGCGGCCTTGCAGGCAGAAAGCAATCAGTTGGCAGGCGAAAATGTAGACGAACTGAACGTCAACCGCCGTAAGAAGCATCGCTGGAGAGACGAGGCACTCGAAAGAACAGAAGACGAGTCGAGGTCGTCGTCTTTCTGTTTGTACGTGGCTACAATCGGGTGAAATCGCCCGAATTTCTTCAGGCGGTCGTCGAGGAGAACGGAAACAAAAAGTGGCCCTCAAACGACGACGCGCGTCAGAGAACAGAAGTACGGGGGTTTTAATTGCGGAAAGGCACGTTCACAGACGGGAGTTCGTGCCGCCCCTTGGTGACAGCGACGTCTTCTTGACGTCGGGCAGCGGCCGGTTGAACGAGGTCGGCGGAAACGGGACGAACGTCCGCCTCCCGTCCGCAACTTGCTGGGCGTTTTGACTAAAAAACAAAGAGGAGAAGATCGTTCAGTTCAGATGACTTGGAGCGAAGGCGGGAGAGAGAACGATCGCCGCTTTCTTCGCTCGGCGCGCACAAGCGAACACACGGTCGTGCTGTGGGCTGATGAAGCCGGAGAAATGGTTCAGCGACGATCGGCAAACAATTAAGACCGTCAAACAAGTGACGAGGCCGCTGTCGACCGTCCCGCCCGTCCGTCCACCGCCGCGCTGATCGAATCGTTC
This sequence comes from Aphelenchoides fujianensis, assembly GCA_024699865.1. NCBI lineage: Eukaryota > Metazoa > Nematoda > Chromadorea > Rhabditida > Aphelenchoididae > Aphelenchoides > Aphelenchoides fujianensis. Next base: position 240,212 of record JAMPIO010000090.1, on the reverse strand, counting down.
GACGGGAGTTCGGTGGGCACCATCGTTCGGCTGGAAAGCGGCAGAAACCGACGAAATCGAGGCGTCGAACGGCGAGTGGGCGGACGGGCGAAGGGGAGCGGAAGTGTTGGCTCAAGCAGCGGAATCTTCCGCTCTCTTCTGCCGCTCGATCACGAGCGGCCGGCAGAAAGCGGAGTTTCTTTGCTCGTCCAACTCCTTTGCAGCTCGTTTGTCGAACAAAAACGGATGCCTGGCCGGGCTCATTCTGATCACGAGAATGGGAGGCATTTTCTATTGAACATGAAGCGGACGGCCGATCGAACAAACTTTCAACGAATTCCCTCTCTTCATGTCGCTGTCTGTTCCTCGACGGTCGCGACTTTTCGGACAGCCGCGCTTGGGTGGAAGCCGGACGTGTTGTTCGAAAGACGGGAGGTTTTGGAAATCGGGCGCCAAAATCGAGCGGCCGCCGTACGCCCCCCGCTTTCCCACAGACAGGCAAGCGGCCGGCTGGGCGCCCCGCTTTCTCCTTCCTTCTGTTCGCGGGCAGCGCGCCCTCCGCTCGAGTTCCATCCGACTTTCCTCGCTTCTCCGATCGCGTTTTCAGTCTTTTCGTTGCAGCGATCTTTGTTCGGTCCACCTCGACGTCTCCTGATCGGTTCGTCTCTTCCCCCCACCATCCATTCAATCACCTCTTTCCTTCGGGACGAAATGTCGAAAAAAGCCAAGGCAAGCAACGCGGCCAGCCGGGCGGTCCTCCGCGAGCAGTTCGACCAACGCAAGACGTTCGCGCAGGCCCTCGCGCACGTCCGCTCCGAGCTGGGCGCGGCCTCGATGACCGACCGGAGCGCGAAGATCCGGTGGAAGAAGTTCGAGAAGGGCGACCGCTCGCTCGGCACGAACATCTCCGCCTACGACGTGCAGCTGGCCGGCGACTCGTCGCTGCTGAAGAACAAGCGCGCTCTCCAGTGCACTCTGCGCCACGGCTACGTCTACGCGGACGTTCTGGCCACGAACGGCCGCTTCTTCCTCATCCGAGAGAACGGAGCGATTTATCTTCTCGACTCCTTCCACAACCAGGAACGGTAAGCGGCTTCCATCCGTCCTGTTCTTGGCGGCAATTCTATTCCAGAGACCTGCACGTGGACACGTCGTTGGCCAAAGAGAAATATCTCGACTTCCCGACCGCCGCGTCCATCCTCAGCCACTTCTATTCGGCGCAGTTCATCAACGAGACGGCGGTTCTGATCAAAACCTCGGTGCAAACGGGCGACACGCGCACTTCCGCTCTCGTCTTGGCGCACGCGGACTTCCGGACGGCGAAGCTCGTCGCCCTCAACCGCGTCGAGGTGCCCGGCTACGTGCAGACGATCCAACAGACGTCTTCTACTGCTACGCGACCGGTCGGGACAGCCAAAAGGCGGCCGTCCTGCTCACGATCAACGGCGACGACTCGTTGACGGTCGGCGAGAAGATCGAGCTGCCCGCGGATCTCTACGACTACCAGTGCGCGTACAAGGACGGCTCGGTCTACAGCTTCGCGGACCCCGCTGACCACTTTCGGTCCAAGCCGAACAAGCTCCGTGCGTACTCGATCGAATCCAAGAAGACGACCGTCCACGAGCTGGAGTGCCCGTTCGACACCTCCGCCGGGGTTTGTTCTTTTCTTTTGCGCTCGTTGAGTTGACGGTCCGTTCGTTTAGGGATTCGTGATGTGGTGGTCCAACGACGTGTGCATCCTGCAGAAACGCGACGAGGGCACCATCTCGCTCTTCGAGTTCTGCCCGGCCAAGATGCAGTGGATCGACTTGCACGTGCGGGTGTCCGACGACCTCCGCTTCGTGGCCGTCATCCCGCGGCAGCCGTTCGTCGTTGTGACCGAACGCTACCATCGGGGGTACACGAAGTTCTTCCACCGCTTCGCCCACCAGTGAGTTGCCCTCCTTCGATGCTCCGCTCACTCCTCTTCGCTTCCTTCAGGCGCGCCAAGAAGCTCGTGGACCTCACGTGGGGCGCCGTCCTCCGCCGCGACGAGCAGGAGCCGGGATTTGCCGCCGAAGAGCTCGAGAAACTCCCGCCCAACATGGCCCTCCGCTGCCCGTGGATCCCCGTCCACAAGAAGGCGGAGAAACGCCCGCTGGAGCCCGAAGAGGACGACGGGCAGACCGCCGGACCGTCCGGCCTGCCGCCCAAACACGCCAAGCCGGAGGCCGAGGCCGACGTGTGATCATTTCTCTGCCCGTTCAACCGACTCAATGCCTTCTCTGTTTTCTGCTGTTTCCATTCCTCCAATAGTCCTTTCCGCTCTTTCAATTCTTCTGCTCTTCCAATTCTCCGCACTCTCCACGTTGTCTCCCTTTTGCTGTGTTCTCTGTAGACCCTCGTTGTCTGTTGCTTCGCTCGAACATAAACAGGCGGTTCGCCCGCTTCTTCGATCGGACATTACAAGGAGATGCCTGCTGTTTGAATGACGTGTGCATGATCGCTGCTCGAAATTTCGCTCGTTCTTGAGCTCAACCGGACGCGCTCATCTACCGACTGCATGAGCAATCAGCAACCGCTTGTCGCCAGCTTGCCGATTGGGCGTGGTCGAGACTCCAGTTCGAGAGCTGGATTGCATCAAATGAGTGAAATGATGCCGCGTGCCAACAAAAGACGCTGGTGACAGCAGACAATCCGTGCCCGCCTTCTCATCGTCGAACACCCTACAGAATGGAAGCACACGATAAGAAACAGGAGCCACGCCCGGCCGTTCTGTTGAGTTGCGTGTCTCTGCTCGTTTAATCGCTTTCCGGAACTGATTGAATGCGGTGGAGCGGTAGAAACGTCATGGCCAGTCCTTTCTCCCGTATAAAAATTTCGTGCAGCCGTTCATTCACAACCATTACACGAGAAATGAAGCTTCTATTCGGTTTCATCCCGCTCCTCGTCCTCGGGATCGTGGCAGCCGCCAAAGAAGATACCGGAGAGAAACCCCTGCTAGTCAAAAGACCGTCAAACGCGCAAGAACGGTGAGGGTTGAAACGCAGAAGAAAAGAGGAGGGAGCATTCGCGTGAACACGAGGGAAACGGCTTTGGCTGCTTTTTGGCGGTCGTTTGAGCAAAGTCCGAAGTTCGCTTCCATTTGTTCTTCGAGCACTCGGGCAAACCAACGCGCCCGCTCAAGCTGCGTTCGACCCACCTACCGCCACCGCGCCACTGCTCAGCTGAACGGGCAGGCGGCACTCTTCCGACCTATGCGGATGGCGGGGGCGTGGGTCGAGCGGGGTGCATAAGGGAGCGGATCCCACTTGTTCTCCCGATCGCGTGTTTCACTCTAGATTTCATTAAGCGAACCCCTGTTCAATAATCTTTTTCAGTTTCAGACGTCTGCACGATGGCCGCGCCTACCACCTACCGTTGGAAGATCGCGAATTTCGCCGAATTGTACGAACGCGCAGCGTTCAGAGACCAAAAGAACAGCGGGCAGTTCCTAGTTGCTGGAATCAAGGGGGCGAAATTTTGTCTGACCATCTTTCCAAAAGGCGGTTGGAACGATTATCGAAGTTTCGTTCGAGTGGCTCTCATTGCGCGAGATCTGAGCAGCCACCCGTCGATCCACTTGGATTTTGAGATGTGGATGGAATCAGCCGACGGAATCAAGCGTTTCCATCACTGTGAGTAGTATTTAAGGCAAGCATCAATAATATATGGTTGTCCAGCCTGCCAATACAACTTTGAAAATCAATTCGCGTGGGGATGGCCAAAGTTCGCCACACAGTCCGAAGTGCTGGAGCACGCGAAACGGGGACCTTTTTTCGTCTGCTGCAAGATCCAACCTATAGTTCCGTTGGACGAGCCGAACGTCCCGGCGGACACCGTCTTCCGCCGTCAACTCGCCGTCAACTTCGAGGACGTTGACTTTGCGGACATCGAAGTGCGGGCGAGCGGCAAGAGCTGGAAGGTTCGTGAGCTTCGAGCTGCTCTTGACCGATCCTTTGTTGCAGATCTCAAAACTGCTTCTCTGCTCGCAGTCGACCGTCTTCCGTGCGATGTTCAAGAACCCGACCAAAGAGCGTCAAACGAGCGTTGTGCACATCCAAGACACAACCGGAGATCTCGTGGAGAAGATGCTCCGCTTTGTCTCCTCGGGAGAGGTGGACGGCTTGGACGCGTGCGCTCGCGACCTCTTCGCTCTTGCCGACTGCTACGACCTCCAGGAGTTGGCCGTAAGTCCATTGGAATGCTTCTGTTCTATCCGATTCTTTTGCAGGACGTGTGCCTGAAGTCTCTCGCCCGCACCCTCTCGCTGGAGAACATCCTCGATCGTTTGGAGCTGGCCTTCACGCTCAAGCAGGCCGAGGGACTGAAGTTCGCGGCCGTCGAGTTCGCGCACGAGAACGGCGACGAGATTGCGGAGCTGCCCGAGTGGCCGAAGTTCGTGGAAGAGAACGCGAAGATCGTGAACGCGTTATGGAAGCGGGCCCGATTGTGAACTGCAGTTGTTCTTTCTTTTCTCTTGTTTGAATAAACCAATCGTGTTGATGAGCGCGGTGACTTCTCGTCTTCTGCCCCAATCGACGTTTTGAGCGAAGGAATCGGCAACCCGAATACCGCGGTGAGTGGCTGTGAACGAAGCAATTTTATGGGCGGGAGAGGAACACCGCCGTTTGGTCCACTTCTTCGAGCTCGGTGCGATAACGGCGCCGTGTTCCTGTGCAGCTCGACCCCTTAGTGCTGGACAGAATTCAATTTCTTCTCATGTCGTCGCGAAGACCGAAGATTCCGTGCAAGGAACGAGAGGGATATTGTCAGGACGATTGCAACGGGCGGCAGTGTCGGGCGGCTTCGTGGTTCGACTGCCGCCCAACAGCTGCCTCGGCTTGACTCTGCGAGCAAACGGAGTTCTCTTGAGAAATACCGAGAAGCAGGCTGGGGAAGGTGATGCTTGAAGAAGTTTATTTCGCTGCGAGGGGAAGTCGACAACGAGATTCATTTGGAGTCTTGCCGGCATCTCGTCCTTCGTGACGCCCTTCGTCGATCAGCAATGGGCAGTTCTCGTTTGTCGCAGCTGCAAAACAAGCGCAGCAGTCGAGAGAACAAAAGGAACGGCGAACTCAATTGGCAAGCGGTTCGTGGAAGATTTCGGGCACGTCCTCCGCACCACTCATCCCCACGAAGAGCTTCTTGCTCGAACTCCGGGTCCGTGGTCGCAAGTGACTCCGCAATCCATTCGAGCTGCAAGAGGGAGACGTCAAACGGGATGGAGGAGTAGACTTACGGCGCCAGAACAACCGAAGGAGTGCTTCAAAGGCGGGAGGAAGCGAAACGGACCTGCAAAAGGCATGACCGAGTGACCACCCAACAGCGAGAGGACTCACTTGAGAAGTCGACCAGTTCGCGTTCACAAGCGGGCAGAAGGCGGTAGCTGACGGAGGCTTCTTGTTGTCCCACTGGACGGTGACGCACACTCCAATTCACAGCGGTCGATCGTTGCTGAACGATCAGTCGGCCGTCTCGCTCATGATGTTGACACAAGAGAACAACCTGAAGCAGAGAAATGAGTGAACGCCCGGCATTCAAAGAGCTCACCAATCGGACGACCGGGCAGAATCCGAAGAGACGAACGGCGCGGAACAAAACGAAAAGAAAGGAACGGCTTGACCGTCTTCGGAGCGGGAGTGCGCACGTCGCCGGCATCAACAAGCGAACAGCCTACTCGTCGACGGGCGACCGGCAGCAGGAAATGAGAGCGAACCGAAGGGCGAGAGGAAGGAAACGAGAATGAGCGGTCTGCTGCCCCGCCGCCTTTTTGTACTTGAAACGCATGCGCAACGGAAAGAAGCGAGTGGAAACTACAGGTGAATAAGCCATAGCTTTTCCATCTCTGGCGCAATCGTTGACGTCGTTTGGTGGTGTGCAGTCGATTCGAAGTTGGATTCACGTGCTTGCTTGCAGTGTGCACGAGTATTCCGTTGTGAGCATTCCCTCGATGTGTTGAAGGAATGAATTCTTGTTGTTGACGGTTTCACGGGTGAAATGTTGATCAATTTTTTTTGACGATTGTCGACGGTTTTTGCTATGTAGTCAATTCCGTTGGAAGACGGCTTCAGTTGTGCACTGGTTTCTGTTCGTAAACGACCTAGTGCAGAACATATTCCATAGCGCACGTTACTGAATGAACGAGATGATCGCTTCTTTCAACAGTGCACAAATTCCTCAAATTCCGCGTTGCATAGCACGTGTCGACTCTTAAAACAGAGACTATTCCGGGAAACAGGGCGGAACAGAGAAGATGAATTGGAGAAGACAATTCCGGTTTGCAGGACAAAAACCACTACAAGCCGGCAATCGTTGGAGTGTTTCTTGTTCACCTTCCATTGCAAATCAAAGCAGAAGGCGTTTGATTCCGTCACAGACCTTTGTTGTGATGTTCTGGCGACTTTTTTTGTTCAGCGTTCATTCGCCCAATCATCTCCGTTGTTCGTCTCAAGAAGCGTTTCGTTTCAAGTCGTCGTTGAATGTCTATTATTACCGAAATTCTGAAGGGCGGTTTGCATGAGTCGTTGTCGTTTGTCGTCCGAACGTTTTTGGGCAAACTTCATTCCGTTCTTCGGTAGCCGACGAGCGGCCGAAAGTCAAAGGATTGGCTTCTGCGGTTCCGCACCATCCACTACTTTCACTGTTTTTCGATCTGGAGAAGTACCCGCCGAAGAACGGGGTTAGTGGTGGCAACCAACCGTCAGGCAGGCTATTCCGCCCGCAATACGGGCATTTCAAGGCGAGCCACGTGTGTTGCTGCTTTGCATCAAATAAGGCGTAGGAGCGCAAAATTGACTATTCTCGTTGGACAAACTTCGAGTGGTCGTTTCGGTTGTTGTTTCAATTAACAACGCAACCAGTGCGCGCTCATTTCTCACTTCCTCCACTGCAAATGCATCGTGTTGTTGTTCTGCTAAAGAGTAGAAGGAACAGTCCGTCGAGCACTCCAAGATACGGTAAAATCTATTCGTTTGATGTCGAAAGGTGCGAGGGTTTGATTCCGGAAGCTTCTGGGTGTTGAGGTTGCTAACCAGTCATTCGATCAAATTCGTTTGCGTACTCGTCTTTCCTCTGCTGCCCCATCGTTTCAACACGGTCCTTCTTTACGCGATTGTTGCTGTCGTCAAAGTGGCGTTTATTCCGCACTCGCCTGTACATCCCGGTTTGGCTTTCTCATGTGAACTCGCAAGTACTCTCGGGTTCAATTCCGTCGTGGAGGTCTTTTTGCGGATCAATCGCTTAATTTTTGCGAATGGATGTCTTTGTGCTCGTTATTGTTCGACTGGAGGCAAAAGCGATTGCTTTCTTTCTGCTGTTATTTTCGAGCAGGTTCATCAGCACGAGTGAAGAAGACGACAGTCGAACGGTAGGACGATTATTCCGACCGTGTAGCAGTTGGATGTTGAGAGCTTTTTACGTTTCTTTCAACGACAGTGAGCCCTTCTGTTCGCTCTATTTTATTCCACGGTTCCTCGCCGCTTCGATCAACGGCTGCGTTTAGGAAGAAGACTTTCACAGAGAGCAGGCAGTTTTATACGGGATCTTGTTGCAAGTGAGCAGCGCATTCCGCGCTCGGTTGCACCACAAGAAGAATGATCATTTTACGTTGTTGTGCAAAAAACGAACACCTCGAACAAGTTTGAACCGAGCGGTAAAGACAGGGATGGTAGGTCGTTTATAAGGAATGCTATCTGTTCAGTACAAGGAGTCAAGCAAATCGTCTTGAGTCAGAAGTTGTATTCATTCCGCCTTCGTTCGTTCATAAGGCAGTGGAAAAGGTCGTTTTAGATCAATCTGTTGTGGGATTGTTCTATTGCGCTGATCTTCATTTCAAACAGGCGTTGGTTCTCGTTTTATTCCTTGCATCCGCTTCGAACCAACCTGCTCGCCGGCGAAGTTGCGGCTATCACCGCCGCCCTCCATCGAGCGCAACACCGGCATTATTTCCTTCCATCGGTTAGCACGTTCGGTTAGCACGTTCGGTCAGCACGAGTGCCCGTTTGAGGCGTCTTCGTCTGCACTCGGCTATTGCTAAAAAGTACGATTAGTCGAGAAGAAAGGCGAAAGTCGGTCACGGATTCCCGCTGCGAACACACGGCCGCTCACTCGACGAAACACTTCCCCACTGCTTGTCGCTTCGGGGCGGCCGCCCGTCTGATCGGCCGCCCTTTCTTTCTGTCCCGCCCGCCTGATTCCTTCGGTGACCTTTCGCCCGGCCACTTTCCGCCCGCCGCCCGTCGTGATTCACTGCTTCTCGGTGGAGAGCGGGCGGAGAAAGAAAAGCGGTTGATGGCCGACGGGCAAGGAACCAAACGGATGCAATCGAATGCATTCGTCCCGATCGTCCATCGCCGGCAGCACCCCCCAGCTTTGATTCGAGCGGCGAGAGGCGAAGACCAGTGGGCGGCGGGTGATCCACCGATTCGGTCCTCGAACACACAACCGCTGGCTGGACTTGTGCGTGCTCCAACACAAGGATCAAACCGCATGAAGGAAGCGAGCAAGCAGCGGGAAGACGAACGAGTCGAAATAAGCGAGAAGAACCGAAGCGATGTCACGTCTTTTTGTTTTAGAGATCCCGTGGGACACTCAATTTCTTCCGACTGCTCATTTCTGGCCGACAAATCAGTTGGCGGTGCGCAACGTGTCACGAAGGCCTCCAGCGGGCGGTAAAAGGCTATCCATGAACGACCGCTTTTTGTTCGAAAGGCCGCAACCCACCATCTCCGTCTATTTTGTTCTGTTCGCTTTGAGGTGGAAGCGGGCAGCGAAATCCGCCTGAACGACCACGCGAGGCGTGCGCGCGGGACACGCAACTCCCCACCCATCGTGTTCCCGTGGGATCACCGCCGCAGTCTTCCGATCGGTTTGCATCCTTCAACTGGCCGTCGAACGACAAGCGGGCGGACGTCGTCGCCCGTTCTCTCCGCTTCAAGCGGCTGTTCGCGAAGGAGACGACGGGAGTGATGGAAGTGAAGAGACAATCGGCCGAGGCGATCGCCTGCGTGCTGCAGTTCGTGTACGAGGGCGAAGTGGACGACTTGGGGTCCATCGACCGCGAACTCCTGCCCGCCGCCTTCACTCCTTTCGTCTGCCGGCAGCGTGACGCAATCGTCTCCGCCTGGACCCTCCTGCGAGTGGAGGAGGGCGAGCAGACGGGCGGGCGGGCGGTCGGGCGGCGAGTTGGGGCAAAACGCGCTTGCCGGCCGCCTTTCCGGATGCGGCGGCTGCCTTTCTCCCTATTGCCTCCGATTTGGTTGTGCATTCGTGGATCCTCGCAATTTCGTCCCTTCTTGCCACCTCTAATTTGTTTCGTTTAGGCCGTCCCGTCATGTCCACCTTCACTTCGTACTGTTGGACGATCAAAGAGCTCTGGAACCGTGCGGAGCGCGCGCAGGACGGAGACACGTGGAAAAGCCCGCTCTTCCAACTGAACGGCATCTCCGGCGCGCACTTCCAGCTGGAGTTCGGAATCAAGGACGAAAGCTGCGAGCCGTCCAACTTCCGCTTGGTGTGCGTGCGGCTCGACGGCCATTCGAGTGTCCGCCTTCGCTTCAAGGTGCGGATGGAGCACGACGGGGAGAACCTGCTTGACGAGGGTATGCCACTGAATTCATCCCACTAAATACTTTCGAGATTGCAGACGAAACGGACGAGTCGGACGATTCCGAGACGGACGGAGCGCACGAATGGACCGAGCGGGAGTTCTCGGTGGGCACGGCGCACGAGTGGATGAAACGCGAGTGGTCGGAGTACGAGGACCTGCACAAGACCGACGACGTCGACCTTTGCTGCGATATCGAGCTGGTCAAGGCGCTCCCATTCGACCCGCTGGCCGTGAAGGCGCGCATGTGCGACAGTGTCGGCGAGATGCTCAACAATCCCGAGTTCGCGGACGTCGAAGTGCGCGTGGGCGAGCGCGTCTGGACGGTGCGTTCCCGCTTCCACTCTTCACTCACTCTTCTACCTCCCCTTCAGGTCCACAAGTTCGTGCTCGTCAGCCAGTCGGCCTACTTCAAGCGGATGTTCACTCTCGACACGACGGAGAAGCGAACGGGTGTTGTGGAGGTCAAGAACTACACGGTCGACGTAATGGAGCGCGTGATCCGCTTCATGTACACGGGCGAAGTGGCGGAGTTGGATTGGTGGGACCGCGAAATCCTGCCCGCCGCCGACTTCTACGAGCTGCAGCCGTTGCAAGTGAGTCTTTCCGCTGACACTTCCCTCCAATCTCTTCTTCTTGCAGGAGATGTGCGCGGCGTCGATCCTCGCGAACCTGTCGGTGGACTTCGCGCTCGTCGACCTCCGCCTCGCGTTCGCCCACCGCCACCTGGACGGCTTCAAGGACGGCGTGCTGGAGTTCGCGCGGCAGAACGCGCACTCGATCGTCCTGCTGCCCGGATGGACCGTCGAGTACGCGGAGGAGAACGCGGAGATCGTCGCCGAAATGTTCGAATCGGTCGGCACTTGTTTCGTTTGAATGTTTGTTATTGTTTGCGTCGAAAATCGATTGAGTAAACTTGTCTCGAGTAGATTCTACTGCAGTTTGTTTGAGCAGTTCGCCCGCATGCAAATGAAGACTGTCTTTCGAACCCGCCGACTCTTCGCTTTCGCAAGCGGACGCCGTGTCCACGACACCCGCCCGCCTTCTCTTTTGCGTGCGGGCGGCAAGCAGGCGGGCAGACCGGCGAGCGCACGGACGAAGCGGCCGGGCAGTAGGACGGACGGGCGGCGGAGAGTCGGCGAGCGGCTTGGCAGAAGAAGGCGGGCGCGCTGTTCGCTCGAATCTTCCGCTCGCTGCCCGCCGTCGCTTTCCGCGTTGTTTTGAGCGAATTTCCGTCGCGTTCTGCCGTTCTCTGTTGAGTGGTGGGGCTGCTCGTGTTTGTTCGTTGTACTCGCGTTCTCCCCTCCGAATTTCCTCCTTTTGATTTCAGTTCGACCCGCAATGCCGCCCCCCACGGAGCACTTGTGGCAGGTGCCGGAAATCGGCCGCCGGATGCGCTGCGCCCAAGTGGGCGACAAGTGGACGGGCCCGTCCTTCACGCTGGACGACCTGCCGGGCGCCCGCTTCCGCCTCGTCTTCGCGCCGAACACCTCGGTCTCCACCCGGAAGTGCCGCCTGTGGTTGACCTGCCGCCAGCTGGACGGCCACTCGTCCGTCCGCCTCCGCGTGAACACGCGGCTCGAGGACGAGCAGAACGCGGACGCGTTCTGGCACTCGGGTAAGCGTTTCAGTTTCGCTGCCGACTCCATGCCGCACGCTTCAGAGAAAACAAAGGAGTTCTCGGCCGGCGAAGAGTACGCGTTGGGCGGCCGCGGGCTGTCCGCCCAGCTCGACGGGTTCGCGGACGACGAGACCGCCTTCTTCGCCTGCCAGATCGAGCTGCTCGATGCGACGACGGCGCCCCTCTTCGATCAGGAGGACGCGAAGGCGGGCGTCTTCGACAACAGCGAGCGGATGTTCGGCGACGAGCAGTTCGCGGACGTCGAGGTGCGCGTGGGCGAGCGGGTGTGGAAGGTGCGTTCCCTCGCGTTCTCTGCTCATTCCTTCTTCTCTTTGCAGGTCCACAAGTACGTGCTCGTCTCGCAGTCCGATTACTTCAAGGCCCTCTTCACGCACGACGAAGAGGTCAAGCGGACGGGAGTGACCGAACAGAAGGCGTTCGGACCGGAGATCGTCCACCAAATCCTCCGCTTTGTGTACACGGGCGAGGTGGAGGATTTGGAGACGTCCGCCCGCGACCTCCTGCCCGCTGCTGCCTTTTATCAGTTGGAGTTGCTCCAAGTGAGTCATTCCTCTTCTTTCCTCACTTAAAGCCGCTTGTTTCCAGGAGCTGTGCGCCTCGTGGATCACCGCCCACTTGTCCGTCGAGACGGCGCTCGTGGACCTCCGCCTCGCTTCCGCCCATCGCAACCTCGACGGCTTCAAGGACCGCGTCGTCGACTTCGCCAAGCGGAAGGCGTACCGCCTCGTCGTGCTGCCCGGCTGGAACTTCGAGTTCACGCGCGAGAACGCGGAGATCGTCACCGAGTTGTTCGAATTGATCGCCTCTTCTTGTGTCTGAACGCGTTCTCTTGCACTCCTGTACCCTCATCAGTAGGCAATGAACTCTCGCTAAACACGTCTTTGATTCCTGGAGAGCGGCAGGAGGCTGAAGAGCTGCAAGGCGTTTCGGAATTGCGTGTTGGCGAATTGGCGTCGGGTTTACTCTAGGCAAACGTGAAGCGATAACCCATGTGCGTTCTGCTGCGCACGCTGGTCCCTGACGTCGACAAAAAGAAGGTGCGCGTGGGCGGGCGCAGCATTCAAACAGCCGCCGACGTGATTCAGAGAATAGAAATTGATCGTAACAGAAGACACGGGTAGACAGCCTTACGATCGATTGCGGATTCCGCCTTCACTCGTTGCAGACACGAGCCAGATGCCAGCACTCTGCTCATTCCTTTCGATTGTTTGTTCCGCCGGGAAGCAGAACGTTCCAAAATTTCGTTCCGGACCACTGCGAGAGGGTCCGAATTATCGAGTACTAACCTCAACGTAGGGTTAATAAAACGCAGAAGTCGGCGGCCGCTCGCCGCTCGTGCGGGCGCGAGGGCGACCGGCCGAAGAGGAACACGCGGTTGGGCGCGCCTCCTTGTCGTCCACTCGCTTCTCTTCGCCCGTATGCTGCGAGCGATCGCGCGTGTGACCTCTTCGCTTTCACCTCGTGGTTGCAGTGGGCGGCTGATCACCTAGTTTGCGGGCGCTCCGAACCACTTGCCGCTGTTTCAACACCGCCTGATGAATTTATTACTCACGCACCTTCACAACAATAAAGACTAGCTACCCTCAAGAGAACGACTCCGTGATGTCCTTCGTGATCTCCGCGTTCTCGCGGATGAACTCGAGCGACCAGTCCGGCTGTTGCTTGACCAGTCCGAAGTTGGCCCGAGCGAAGCCAACGAACTTCTCTTTGAAAGCGCCCTTGTGGTCGTGGGCGAAGGCCAGCTTCAAGTCGCGGAGAATCGTTTCGACCGAGGCGTTGTCGTAAAGCGACACACCTCCTGCAACGGGTTCAAAGCAGGCGAGCAAGCGATCAACGAGCTTACGGCCAAGGCGGACACCCCGTAAAGTCGGCCACCGGCAGGAGACGAACGGCGACTTCCGCCAACCCCTCCACTTTGCTCGAGTAGAGGTAGCGGAGGAGCAGTTCGATCATGTCCGCGTCCTCGTTCTTGATCTCCACCACTCCGGTCCGCTTCTCCTTTGTGTCGTGCGTGAACATCTTGCGGAAGACGGGCGACCCGGCGCAAATGACGAACTTCACGACCTGAACGACCAAATGAACAAAAGAGAGCAATTGGAAGTGTGGATCGAACCTTGTACGTCTTCCCCTGAACGCGCACCTCGACGTCCGCGAACTCGCTGGAATCGAAGTCGGCGGCGAGTTTCTCCAGCACGGCCAACGGCGCCGCCTCGTCCGCCCGCGGCCCCGCGTCCACGGGATCCGACGGAACAATCCTGCAAACGGCGACCAGCTCGCCACCGCGCGCCAATTCGGCGAGTTCCGTCTGCGGGCACAACGACGGCCATCCGTGACATCTGCTCTTTGCGGTGAACTCGTGCTCGCTTTCTGAACGAAAGCCGGTCATTTCGTGGGCGTTCGGCCACCACACCTTCTTTTTCCAGCGGTCTGGCGCCTTCCTTTTCCAGCCAGAACTCGTACTTGACGCGGATGGACGGATGCTCGCCGAAGTGCCGCACGTAGAGGAACAGCGCGCAATCGTCCCGGTGCGCCTCCGCCTCGCCTTTCGGGTAGAATCGAAGGCGAAACTTGGCCGTGGGCACCTGCTTGCTTTCGAAGTCGCCACTCTCCCACTTCCGTTTGAACACGAACCCGTCCAGACGATCTTCGAGGTTGACGAGCGGCCAGCGGAAGACCGTCGGCTTTGCCATGACCTTCCGAGGAGTTCTGAAAACATTTGATTGATTAGCTTTCATCTCGTTCGTTCCTTACCGCTTCACGGGTTCCTCCTCCTCCTTCTTGGGAGCGCGTGAGTGAAAGTTGCCCATGCTGCGCGTAGAGGCGATGTGTCAGGAGTGGAAACGAAGCGCACCGCTCGCCGATCGCCACTGCAAAACGAGTGAGTGGGTGAGCGACGAGGCGGGGGACGCCGCGCTGATTGGATTGCGCCCCCGCATTCGAAGGATCGTTTGGCGGCTGATTGCGAGCGGCAGGGGCAGCTTGTGGGTCACACATACGAGAAGACCCAACAACGAGCGGTCAGCTGGTCCCTCGACTCATTTCTGTATTCTTGCAAGCAATTTATTCTTTGCTTCAACAACAACAAAAAGCAGCGGAAACTGCACAATGCGAACAGAAGACTAGTCGATGCAAACCGAAGTCACTTCGAGCACAATCTTCGTGTTCTCGCGAATGAATTCTTCGGTCCATTCGGGCAGTCGACTCAGCAGTTCGAGGTTCTTGCGCGCGAACTTCAGGAGCTTCCGTTTGAAGTCGCCTCCATGGTCGTGAGCGTACGCCAACTTCAAGCAGCGGAAGACGGTTCCGACGGACACGCAGGCAACTAGCGACTCGAAGCACAACGACTGCAGGAAGACCGCAGGAATAGAAAGCTTTAGGGCTGAACTCGCGACCAAGTGGGACACCTCGTAGCGGTCCGCAACGGGCAGAAGGCGAGCGGCGACCTCGTTCAGCCCCTCCACCTTGCCGGAGTAGAGGAAGCGGAGGAGGAGTTCGATCAGCTCGGCGTCCCCGTCCTCGATCTCCACCACGCCCGCCCGCTTCTCCTTCGTGTCGTCCGTGAACATCCGGCGGAACACCGGCGATCCCGCACAGATGATCACCTTCGACACCTGAACGATAGAAGAAGGAATAGCGGAGTCCAAATGACCAAACCTTGAAGCTCTTCCCCTGCACACGCATTTCGGTGTCCGCGAATTGATCGTCGTCGAAGTGGACGGAAATGTCTTGGCAGACGTTCGCCGCTGCCCTCCGCTTCGCCCACTCGAGCGGATCGATCGGGTCCAATGCGACGACTTTGCACACGGCGGCCCGTGAATCCATTTGGGAGAACTCGAGGAGTTCCATTTGAGTGCACATTTGCGGAAATCCCCATCCTGGACACTTCGATTCGAACTTCTTTTCCCCAGCTAAACGAAAATTTCAATCACGAACCTCGTGTTGGCCAAAGCGCCGAACTCACCGCGTTTCCCCAGTCGTTTCTCCTCACCGTTCTCGAACCACAGCTCGTACTTCAAGCGAACGAACGGATGGCCGGCGAAGTCCCGCACGCGCAAGGAAAAACCACAACCGTTCCTGTTCTTCTCGTCTTTGCCCTTGGGGTAGAGGCGCAGGAGAAACGCGGCCATGGGCACGCCGTCGACCTCAAAGTCGGGACTGTCCCAATGCTGCTTGAAGGCGGCCTCTTCGTAGCGCTCCTCAAAGTCGTCCAGCGGCCAGCAGAAAATGGTCTCCTTCTGAACGGCCATCGTGTCTGCAGCAAATAAAAAGTGGAAGCAACGCGCACCGCTCGCCGACCTCGACAGCAGAATGAGTGGGCGACGAGGCGGAGGACGCGGCAGGGCGAGGGCACGCCGCGTTGTTTGGATTGCGCCACCGCATTCGAATGATCGTTTGGCGGG
This sequence comes from Aphelenchoides fujianensis, assembly GCA_024699865.1. Classification (NCBI taxonomy): domain Eukaryota; kingdom Metazoa; phylum Nematoda; class Chromadorea; order Rhabditida; family Aphelenchoididae; genus Aphelenchoides; species Aphelenchoides fujianensis. The sequence continues at coordinate 224,566 of JAMPIO010000090.1, read as the reverse complement.
CTGGTCGCGAGCGGCGGGGGTGGCTTGTGGGTCTGCACGAGCAACTGCACGTGCAGACCACACATTTCTCGTCCGCAGCCCACCTCGTCAATCTGCTCGGTCATTCGGATTTGTGTGATGTTCGTTTTTCAGTGTTCAGTTCGACTTCTCTATTTCGCTGAACTCGACGGTTTCCAGCTTTGCTCGCTACGGACATGCGACGGAATGGTGTCCACGAACTGAACGAACTGTGGAGAACTTTCAGATTCGCGTTTAAGCTCTCCCGTCGGTCGCTCCGGTGCGTGGAAAGACGGCCGTTGTGAAGAAAGGCGGGCGTCTCTGAACGAACGGAGTGATCACTGGCTGCTCGCAATTCGACGAGCGTGCATTCGGATGTCCGCGTGATCCCGAGCACTCGAAAATAAGAGACATTTGCACGAGAATGCGGAACAACGCAAAACATTTTTCTGCTCATGTGCCGTCGTTCCACTCGTTTCGATGCGCCGCTTCGTTCTCTCGCCCGTCCGCAATGCCGCCCGCCGACGTCGCCGTCGGAGAGCGAACGAAAGTACACGACCGTCCAGGACATAAGTTCCACCCATTTCCCTTCTGCGAGTCCAACCGAAAGGCCACCCTCGTCCAGGGGACGAATGGTCGCACGCGTATTCCCCGGCCAACTCACCGACCACTCGCTCGTCCACCAATCTCTCTGGTTCGAATCGTGCCCAAATTGGAACGACCGAATCGCCTCCAAATTGACCAGAATTGCGCCCACGTCAACTCCAAACTACGACGAGCGGCGCTCCCCTCAATGCGGAGAGCACAAACTCCCCCGCCCGCCTCCCGCCTGTTCCCACGCTAATTGGCGCTCGTTCGAGGGGAAAGAACGACCTTGTTCTCTGTTCAACACGAAGCAGAGAACACGCCCTTTGAGCAGTATTTAACCCGTCGATTGTACGGGAAGGCCGCCTACTGCTCGCTCCCGAAGATGTCCGACAGCCGCTACAAGTACACGTACCTGACGGTGCGCGGCCTCGGCCAAGTGGCGCGTTTGATCCTCCACCATGCGGGCGTCCCGTTCGAGGACGTTCGCTTCGATTTGGCGGACTTCTCGGCGAACCACAAACAGAGTGAGTGCGCCCGCTTCTCGCCGCTCATCCGCCTGCAGACTTCCCGAACGGGCAGGTGCCGCTGCTCGAAGTGGACGGGCGACGCCTCGCGCAGTCGGGCGCCATCGTCCGCTTCCTCGCCCGCCGCTTCGGGCTGGACGGCGGCGACGAGTTCGAGCGGGCGCGCGCCGACGAAATCTTCGCCTTCTTCCACGACCGCATGCTGGAGCACCGCCCGTACCACGTGTTCCGGCTGCAGAATCCGGGCAAAGAGAACGCAAGCGGGGATCCAGAGAGCTTTAACGAACAAGCGGCTTCAGGACGGCCTCCGCGAGGAGCACTTCCTGCCGGCCGTCCGCAAGGCGCTCCCCTTCTACGCGGAGCTCGTGCGGGCGGCCGAGAAACACGGCGGCTTCGTCCTCCCGTCCGGCCTCTCGTACGCCGACTTCGTGGTGGCCGAACACGCGACCACGCTCTTCGCTCTCCGCCCACCACTCCGCGCCGAGCAGCCCGAACTGGACGCCTTCCGGCGCAAAATTCTCGCCGTTTCGCCGGCGGTCGCGCGCTACGTGGAGGGCCGCCCGAAGACCGTCATCTAGCGGGCTTCAGTCATTCGTTGTCGGGGGTGTTAACCGCTTGTGGTTCGAATGAACTCTCCGCTGTTTCTATTGGATCTCTTCGAGAGAAGAAAGAAAGAGTAAAGGGAGATCCACGGACGGTCCAGCGCCGTTCGATCACTCCGCTTTCTCCGGCCGTTCGGCGGGCATTTCGGCGGCACGGGCAGCGAAAGGGCGGCGGGATTGGCAAGATCGGCGACCTCGGCGCCCGCCTCCAAGCGCCAACCGACGGCGCGCGTCTCGCGATCCGCTCTTCCAATCGCCGCCGAACGGCCTCCACCCACTTGATCGCGGACTCCAACGAAAGACGAGTAGGAGGAAGCGGTCGAGTGAGTCACACGCTTCTCATAAAGCGGAAGAGGATGCCGCGTGGGGATCAAAAGAATGGCTTGTCGAGCTGCCGCGATAACCCATCAAATTGGTTCTTGGTGCTGCCTTTGCTTCAAGTAATTGCCGTTATTGCTGACCATGTCCTTCCGCACACCCTCCTCTTTCTACTCGTGCGTTTATTTCCATTCAACGCAACACAAAGCACATCCCAAGAAGCGACCCAAAAAGATGGACATCCGGGAATCGGGAATGTACTTATGTCGTCCATCGGGAAGGGCTCGCAACAACTCCTGCAAACGAGAACGGAGATCACAGGACGAGGGGAAGGACTCACCAATCGATGAAGAGAATTCGTGTTGCTCGATGGATCGTTTGTGCGCAGCAGCTGGACCCATTGGACGTCCAGCGAGCGGCCGGCATCTCGTCCTTCGGTCGACAGTTTGCTTTACAGAAGGGACGAATTGGAAGAAAGGCAACAGACTCACCCGAACGAACTCTTGGAAACTCGACTTCCGCCATGTCCCACGAGCAAACGAGAAGCTTCTTGGTTGGAGAAGATCACTCCGTTCGCAAGTGACTTCGCAATCCATTCGAGCTGCAAGCGGGAGTCGTCGGAGTGGAAGAAGGGAGGATCTCACAGCTCTACTGCAGCCAAACGGACGGCTTCTTTTGGCGCGGTGGTCGTGAAAGCGGCGGTCGTTGTGGTTCGCAACATTTCGTCCACTCACTCGCTGACGGCTTGCAGCATTGGCGCGTCATCGATCTCACGTTCTCCCCATTTGGCCTGCCCTGCGAGTTGGTGGGGCTTGCCAGCAGCTGCATGAAGCCTTCGCAAGTGGTCTGGAAGCAGGCAGATGAACAACGACGGTCGGACGAGCGGGAAGCGAACTCACCACTTGATTGTTCGACCGGTCGCGGAGGCCGGTAGGAGGCGAATCGAACCTGAACGGATCGGACGCATGACCGCGGGAGAGCGAGAGAACTCACGTAAGAACGGGACGACGCAGAATTCACAAGCGGACAGAAGGCGGCAGTCCGCGGTCGATTCTTGGAAGCTGGACGTCTGCACGATCGCACTCCTCACTTCTGGCCGGTGGCCGTCTTCTTCACCTTGCGCGCACAAGAAGGACCTGAAATGAAGCAGAAAACGAGCTCTCGTGAACTGCCGACTGTTCCCTGTGGACTCACCGATCGGACGGCCGGCGAGAACCCGAAGACACGGGCGAAACGGAGGGAAGGAAGCTTGAGGTTGTGCTCCTCGTGCAGCCACAGCTACGGAGCAGCCGATCGGTCGACAGACGAGAGCAACGGAAAGAATGAGCGAAAGGCGGAGAGGAGCGAACCGCAGCGAGCGGAGGAAGAAAACGCGAATAAGCCGGCCGCTGTTCCAGCCGCCCTTTTGTACTCATAGGATTGCGCAGCGGAGAGGAGTGGAAGGACAGAAACCGGCGAATAAGCAGCCCCACAACGTTTATTCGAACGGCCGGTTGTTTCTTGCACGAGTGGACGACTTCAGCAACGAAGAACGGGCTTGAAGGTCGGCGGTTGAGGGATTCGCGGTGTGTTGAATGCTTCTTTCAATTAGGTTGACTGTCAACGCGGGTAGTTTAAATACCGGGCATGTCGATCCTCTGTTTGGTTGGAATGATCTTGCTCGCATACAGGTTGCTGGAAAAAGACATTCCGATTGGGACGGTGCACCTGGTTGTCTTTCTTTCTCGACACCAATCGAAAGCGTTCGTTTATTCGTTGGAGCACAACTAGCGGACTGCCGGCCGTGCGTGAGGACAAACTGCGATCTGGACGGTGGAACTCGCCGCCGCTGGTTCATTCCGCGATCGCGTCAGTCAGCTTCACGTTTTCGTGCGGTTGTTCTCGATTGCAGGAAGGTGAAAGTGGCGACTAGATATGCTTAGCAAAGCCTCAATTCCGTGCCCTCACGGCATCAGCACCTGATCCATGTGTTTCATCTCTGCTTCGCATTCTAAAACCGTTGGTTCTTTTGGTGCGGGCAAACGAAAGAGATGTTCGACGTGGTGTTTGAAGTTATTCCGCAGAGAGTGCTTTTGAGGTTCTTGAAGAGGAACTTGCCGGCGGCATCACCTGCGGACACTCACTGCTCGCTTCAATCCTGTTGGTCGACAGACAAGTAATCGCTGCTGCTCACAAGCAGGTGGAGCTGCAAAACAGACGGATTCCGTCGTACAGTTCTCTTTCGTTGCGCACAGACGCCGTCGGCCGTTGATCGTCCAAACGACCGCTTGACGTCGATGCATGTCACGATTCCGTTTGCCGCCCCTTCACCACTCATGTGCGACTGTTCTACATTCTCTTTCGAGATCCGTTTTGTTGAATGCCTTGCAGCTTTCTTGTGAGTCGTTTCGAGCATCACTGCTTTCATTTGGCTCGACCTTAATTACGGAGAAAATAACGGCACGGAAAACGAGAACTCCGCAGCAGGGCCGCTGGTTGCAGCTCGCAGTTGCATTCCGATTGAACGCCGTTCTGTTTAGTCTTGTCCGGTTGGTCATTGCTGTAATTCGCGTTCGATTTCACTTGTAATGAGCGACCGCAACGGCAGAGATTCTCGGAGCTGGAAGACTAACACCGCTCGTCGGGCGTTGAATCAAAGCAACAAATCGGATCGCCTGCGTTCTGTTCCGTCCTTCAAGCAGGGGAATTCCGCAGCACATCGAGCAAGATGGACTTGACAGAATGCTGCTTTCATCAAAGCGAGTCGGTAACGAGAGATTTGAGCTCGCTGCTGTCTCTTGCTCTTCAGTCACAATTATTCCGCGCTCTTCCACGCACCTCAGGTGTCCTCTTTCAAGCAGATAGATCGGGTTACATCCATGTAGTTGTTTATTTTGATCGCTTTATTTGGTTGTTGGACGGGCGTTGGGCGTTGTTTATTCGAACACTCCTGCGCAGGGGTCTTCAGTTGTGTTGAGCAGGGAAATGCATGAAACCCTGTAGAAAAGTTTGAGCTATTGACTAGACGTGAACATTCCGCGAGGAAAACGCGTTCCGTGTGCTGAGAATCGTTACAGACTGTCTCAAGGTTCCCGGTTGCCGTTTCTTCCGGACCACGCTGTTGATTCTGTCGCCAGCTGCACGCCGTTTCGCTCGAAGGGGCGGGCTTTTGTTTGGTTTCTTGCGCGTTTTGGTTCGTGAGTTCGTTTCATCAATTCCGTCATGATTTTCTTTGTTCCATCAATTACAATACATTTCGTCTCGATCGAACAATCCATTCAGGGCATGCAGCCCGCCAATCGCCCGTTTGTTCGTGAACTCGTTGGAATTTCGTGGATGGCCGCAAGCACAATTCGAGTTCTTCCCGTCATTCGTCGTCCGTTTACGAGCGTTAGGGACCAACCTGCTTGCCGCGGGACGGACGGAGAGTCCGATCCAGGGCTTCAGCCACTCTTGTCGGACGAGTCCTCTGCATTTTATTCCGGCGAGCGGATTCGCAAGGATCATGATGAAATTCCCTTGTCAGCTCCTGAAAAGCGGATTAGTCTGGAAGACACACGAATTTCGATAACGAATTCTCGCTCCAAACATCCGCCCGACAGCAACCCGCCGAAAGCACGCACGCCTCGTCGCTTCCGAGTGGCCGCCCGACTGACCGGCCGCCTTTTCTTCGCTCGTGAATCGACTGATGCCTTCCCACCCCTCCGGTCACTTTCCGCCCGCCCGCCGGTCGTCATGATTCACTTCATCACGGCGGAAAGCGGACGGAGGGAAGTCGATTGATGGCGGGCGGGAAAAACAAAACGGAGCCGAACGAATGCATTCGTTCCGGTCATCCGCCAGGGGTCTTCGGCGCCACGAAAAACCGTTCACCTTGCAACAATTGCCAAGCACGAGTGGGCGACCGCCTCTTCCACGTGAGGTTCGACCACTCCTCCTCCTTTGATGACCTTCTTTCAGGTGCACCGTTCCGTCATCTGCCGTCAATCGACCGCGATGGCCGCCAAGTTCTCTTCGGGCGGCGAGGTCACGATTGACGACTTCGAGGCGAACGCCGCTCGCCTCTTGCCGATCGCCGCGCCTACGAGGTCGTCCGCTTGCAGGTGAGTCCGCCGTCTTCGCCGCAGTCAATCGCGTGCTCCCTCGTGTTCAGAACGCGTGCCACTCGGCACTCTCCGCCCTCGCCGCCCACCCGTCCGTCGACCGCCTGATGGCCGTGCTCGAATGGACGTTCGACCACGAGGAGGGCGCGCAGCACAAGGAGCGGGTGCCCCGCTTCGCCCACGACAAGCTGGCCGAGTGGTGCGGACGGTCGGAGTGGAAGGCGTTCGGCTGCAAGCGAGGGGACATCATGTACGCCATCCTCGAGTGTCGCCTCACGAACGCTCTTTGATTGGGTTGTTACTCGGTTGTTTCCGTTAATAAACTTTTGTTTTATTCATGCGTGGGCTGGAGTGCGCTCGAATTGGGCGGAGAGCGATATGGCGGCGAACCGCAAGAAGACCGCCGCTGCGGTAAGACGAGCTGTTCGGCAAAAGCCTTTCGAGTCGTCCACCCACTTCTCACAGGTGGATTGGGGGTAAATGACGATCACTTCTGCCGCTCGAGGTGTCCGCCCGCGGACGGTCCCGCTCGCTTTGCTGTTCAGGCAACCAGCTAGACGGACGATTGTTCGATGGAAAGGTGGGCCGCAAGGTTTCTGCCGGCTGCTGAAAGAGCTGAATTGCGAGTCGGCAGGCGTCTTCGTGTGAAAGAAGTGGGTTTTCTTCACTTTCGCGCCCTTTTTCTGTTTTTACTAACGGAAGAGAAATCCGTCCGCTTTTTGCATCTCGAGTGATTTATCGACGCATCTGAACAACAACAAAGACAGCACTGGAACGAAGGAACAACAACCGGATCACGGCGTGAGCAACACCACGACGTCCATCACGATCTGCGAGTTGCCCTCCACGAACTCGGGCGTCCAGTCGGCCTGTTGGCGCACGAGTTTGAAGTCCTTCCGGGCGAATTGCAGGAATTTCTCCTTGAAGTAGCCGGCGTGGTCGTGCGCGTACGCCAACTTCAGGTCGCGCAGGACCGTCTCGACGGACACGTGGTTGTAGAGCGACTCCAAGCACATGGCCTGCAAAGGGGAATGAGGAAAATGGGATGGGAGCACTCACGCTCAAGTGCAGCACCTCGTAGCAGTCGGCGACCGGCAGCAAGCGGGCGGCCACGTCCTTCAAACCCTCGACCTTGCCCGAGTAGAGGTAGCGGAGCAGAAGTTCGATCATGTCCGCGTCCTCCTTCTCGATCTCGATCGCTCCGCTCTTCTTCTCCTTTGTCGAGTGCACGAACATCCGATCGAAGACCGGCGATCCCGAACAGATGACCATTTTGTTGACCTCAACGACGAAGTCAGAGCTCTGAGCAATTAGAAGAAAAGGAACTTGCCTTGAAGACTTCCTCTTGCACGCGCACTTCCACATCCGCGAACTTCATCGAGTCGAAGTTGGCGGCGAGCTTGTCCAGGACGTCCGACGGGGCGCTCTCGGCCGTGTGCACCATGAGGTCGAGCGGAACGATCTTGCAGACGACGACCAAAGAATTTCCTTTCGCCAGATCGAGAAGCTCCGTTTGGGTGCACATTTGAGACAAGCCCCAGTTGGTGCTCGTAGGAAGAAACTTCGCCTCATTGCCTAAACGACGAGATTTTTTAGTGATGACGGGCTCAATCGACTTACTTTTTTTCTTTAATTGCGACTTTTCTCCCTTCTCAAACCAGAACTCGTACTTCAGGCGGAGGAACGGGTGGTCGCCAAAATCGAGAACGTAAAGGAACAGCCCACAGCTGTCTTTGGACGCCTCCCGCTCGCCTTTGGGGTAGAAAGACAAACAGAACCTGGCCTTCGGCACGCTCTCGACTTCGAAATTGATGCTTTGCCACTGTTCCTTGAACGTCGCCTTTGCGAAGCGATCGTCGAAGTCGTTGAGCGGCCAGTGGAAGGTCGTTTCCTTGGCGGCGGGCATGCTTGTCCGAAAGGTCTGAAATTGGAAGGAATCGATCCATACGAAGCATTTGCGTGTCTCAAAAACCAGGCGAAAAAAACGCGAAAACACGCCGGACCAAGCGGCCAACCGATCGAGTGGCGAGCGGACGGGCAGACGGCGCGCGGGACGCCATTTGCTCCGAGGCCCCCGCCAGTCCGCAAATTGCGGGAAGACGCCACTCGGGCCGCCGTTTTGCGGGCGCGTGAATCATCGAGTCCATTTCAAAGCTCTTCGCATTGCCCGCCGTCGATCCGGGCAGTGCAGATGCAGTGGCGGCCGACGGGCGGACGGATCGGGCTTTGTCCGCGACCTCCGAAAGCATTGACGGGACAGGGGGCGGCGGTCTAAGTACTGTTTGTTCTTGTCGACTACTTTCTGCTCGCTCGCAAGAAAGTGATTTATCGTCTTTTGAACGACAAATTCAAATGGAACAACAGAAAGAAAGAAAAGAAGATGCAGTGATCAGAGAGTGAGCGGCGACATGACCTCCATGATGATCTCCGCGTTCTCGCGGATGAACGCGGGCGTCCACTCGGGCTGTTGCTTCACGAGAGGGAAGTTCTCTTGGGCGAAGCGGAGGAACTTCGGTTTGAAGCGGTTGGCGTGATCGTGAGTGTAGGCCAATTTCAGGTTGCGGATGGCAGTCTAGACGGACAGTTGGTCCGAGAGCGACTCCAGACACATCTCCTGAAACGAGCAAAGGTGAAAGAGTGTTGAATGGGCAACTCACGGCCAAGTGGAGCACCTCGTAGCAGTCGGCGACCGGCAGCAAGCGGGCGGCGACTTTCGGCAGTCCCTCGACCTTGCCGGAGTAGAGGTAGCGGAGGAGGAGTTCGATCATCTGCGGGTCCTCCTTCTTGATCTCGACGACGCCCGTCTCTTTCTCCTTCGTCTCGTGCGTGAACATCCGGCGGAAGACGGGAGAGCCTAAACAGATGATCGCCTTCGAGACCTGCAAGGAGAAATGCGACGGTGAGGAGCGAAGTTTGGTGACGAACCTTGAAGTTTTTCTCTTGAACGCGCACCTCAACGTCCGCGAATTGCCCCACGTCAAAGCCGGCGGCGAGGCTGCGGCAGATGTCCAACGGGCCCGCTTCCACTGCTCGCTGGATTGTGTCGACGGGATCCAACGGGGTGACCTTGCAGAAAGCGACCAGCGGGCAGTGTTGAGCCAACTTGAGGAGTTCCGTTTGAGCGACGGCGCCCGACCATCCACACCCGTGCGTGGCCGGAAAAACGAATTCGAATTCGAAGCCTACAGGAGAGCACAACCGGTTGAAATTTCGGGTAATTAGGCAACTTACTCGGTCGTTTCACTCGTTCTTTTGTGTGGTTTTCGAGTCCCAACTCGTACTTCAGCCGGATGAACGGGAGACCGCCGTAGTCTCGAACGCACTGTGACAGGTCTCTCCGACGGGTCTTGCTCTCGTCCCAGACTGGAGCTCACGACCGGAGTGTCGATGCTTTGCTTTCAGCGCTGGAGCCCCGACGGCGGTGCCGTTCGTGCGGGAACTCGCGAGCAAACACAGTTCACGACTCGACTGCTCGTTTATTGTCCGGCCCTCGGCCTCACGATCAACAAACAGCAATGGAACAACGCGGGAGCTCTCGACCGGGCGGCTTCGCGCCTCGGCGTCCAGTGAGAGGAGAACTTCGAATTGTGGGCGATCGCCTCCGCCTTATATACCGCGATGGAGAGCCGTCGATCGCCGAGGGCGGGGCGGAGGACCATTGTTGTCGATTTCAGGCGATGTCGCAAGCGCACTCGATTGGGCCTCCAACCTAAGCTTGAGTCACGCATTTCCTCATGATTTCTTCATGTTTTGCAGCACGCTCCCTCGACGATTGGAGGCTGATCGCGCGCCGATTTCACAAGTGGGCCACCGCCCTCATTGTCTCCGCTTTCGCCATCGACTTGTTTTGATTGTTGGGGTGGCCACGAGCGATTCACCGCGCGTGATTTCATGCCCACCGGCGGGCGGCCGGTTTCGTCGTCTTCCGCGGATTTCTGCTCGCCGCCGGTGGGGAGCGATCGTGTAGTTTGTGCTTTCGGTCGGCCGCCTTTTCTTTGGCCCGTGGATCTCCGCTCGTTCGTCCGTTGCTGGATTTATTCGCTTTGCTCGTCTCTCATTATTCTGCTATTTGAGCCGTCCGCCTTGAGATCAGCAATTGTTTCATGCTGCGGGTTTCTTGTGCGATTTGTGGTCAAGAAGCTTGTGTGCATGATTTACTTGCTGAGTTTCACTCCGCACTTTGCTTCAGGTAGGCGAATGGTCGGCCACGACCATCACAGCACAAGCACAACGTGCAGCCGTCCTTGCTCTCCTCACGGTCGCCTTTGGGGAAAAACGCCAAGTAGAACATGGCTTTGGGCACGCCTTTGACCTCGAAATCGCCGCTATCCCACTTCTGTTTGAAGGCGGAAGTTTGGAAGCGATTTTCGAAATCGAACAGCGGCCAGCGAAAGATCGTCTCCTTTGCGACGGCCATGATCGTCGCGGGCGGCCTGAAACGCGAGGAAATGAGTCGAGGAGGAAGAATTCGCGTGTGTGGGCGCGGAGCGAAGAGAACGCGAGGGAAACAAGCGGCCCAACCGAGGGGCGAGCGGACGGGCAGACGACGGGAGGAGGCCGTCGCCCGCCCGCAGACTGCGGGGAGACGTCACTCGGCTTCCCGTCAGCGGGGGTGTGAGTCACCGCAGCGCTTCCTTTCGGGCGGTCCGCAGAGCCCGCCATCGATCGCGGCTGAGCGAGAGTGCAGCCGACGATTTCATTCGATCACGACCTCTGACTGGCTAGCGGACACTCCTCGAATCGATACTCGTGATAGAAATCGCACGCATTCCAGCAGTATTCGGGAAGATAGAAAGAAGCGCGTAAAGCGACGAGGAGCAAAGGAAGAATGAGAGGATCAAAAGAAACACTGACTGCCAACCACGCACTCCGTCGTGCATCCGACTACACGCGAAATTCCCGCATTTCCATCTCGCCGAGTGGCCGCCCGTTTTCCACCAAGAGGCCGCCGCAGCGTTCCCAGTGGAAAATCGTCGGGCGGCCGCTGCTTGGCGTTCCGCTCGGGCGTCCCTTTCTGCCCGCTTTCTTTCGACTTTCCGTTCGGCTTTTTTCCGATTGGGGCGCGTTGTTGCACGTAATTTCTCGCTTGTTTTGTGCCTAATTTCCGTGATTACAGGCCGCTTCCGTCGCTCAAACAATGGCGGACGAGACGGTCTTTCGTTGGCCGATTCCCGACTTCAAGGAGCGCCTCGATTCGACTCCGAACGGGACGAGCCTCAAAAGTGATGAGTTTCTGGTCACGGGACTCAATGGCGTGAAATTCCGGCTGAGCATTTATCCGTGCGGCGACCGAGCGGATTCCACCGACTACTGCTCCATTTTCCTGCATGTCCCGGACCTCAACGGTCGGCCGTCGATTCGCGTTCGCTACACCGTGTGGCTGGAGGACAAGCACGGGCATCAAACGACGACGAAAGGTTTGACGGTGGGATTCGTGAATAATTCTTTTTTTCTCGTGCAGAACTGGACCACCTTTTCGAGGAGAACGTCGGCGGCTTTGGCTGGTTGCAATTCGAGAGCCGCAAGAACGTCCTGCGGTTGGTTCGCGATTCTCCGTTGATCGTCTGCTGCGTTGTTCATTTCGTCGACTCGGTGAAGCGCCTTCACGTGGACGACCACCTCCGCAAGCAATTCGCCGGGATGTTCGAGAGCGGCGAGCTCGCGGACTTCGAGGTGCACGTGGGCGAGCGCGTCTTCAATGTGAGTTCATGTTCTTCTTCCCTTTCATCATGCTTCTTTTTTAGGTCCACAAATTCGTGCTGCTCTCCCAGTCGCCGTTCTTCAAGGCGATGCTCACCAACGACACGAGGGAGAAGGAGGAAGGGCTGGTGCGCATCGAGAAGTTCGACGCCGAGGTCATCGAGAAGCTCCTCCGCTTTCTGTACACGGGCGAGGTGGAGGACTTGGAAACGAGCGCCCCGGACCTTCTGCGTGCCGCCGACTGCTTCGAAATCGGAATGCTGATTGTAAGTTTTGAGTTCATCTATTTTCTCAATATTTATTTGCAGGAGTTGTGCATCGACGCGATCCTTTCGGGCCTGCGCAATTCGAACCTCCTGGATCGCCTCTCGCTGGCCTTCGAGCTGAGTCACTACGAGGAGTTCCACCAGAAGGTCTTTCAATTGGCCCACGAGAACCTTCGAGTGCTCCTGAAGTCGGCGGAATGGCCGAAGTTCGAGGACGAAAATCCGAAAATCGTCGCCGCGTTGTTGAAGTTTGCCCACCAGTGATCCTTTCGTTCTAACCTTTGTGTTCTCTCGAATCTGTTGTCTTCTGTGCTGTTTCTTTTCGAACGGTCGTTACTCGGAATAAACCCGGCTGTTCCAAAACGTGCTGAGCTTTGCTTTGAATGTGATGAAGGGGAATTGGTCAAAAGACAGAGGGAAGGAGAACAAAGTTAACGGAGAATTCATCCCGCCCACGCCGTTCAGCCGATGTTGCAAGCGAACAGCCGGCAGAAAGAGCAACCTTAACAAGCGGTCGAATGTGCGGCTTCGTTGGATTCGCCCTGCTTGCAGTCCGACCAGCCCCAGTGGTCTGAGCGTCCGCATCGGAGAAGAAGGCGGCAAAGAGGACGAGCAGGGGAACAGCAAGCGGAGAGGCGCCCCATTTTGGCATTCCGTGCGTCAACACGTAGTCGACGACCCAATATCCTTCAGTCAGAAGCAGTGGAAGAGCCAGCGCGCGATGCCCCCTGAAGCGAGGGAAGGCGGGAGTGAGCGGCCGTCCCCACCTCACGGCCCTGCACTGCGACGAGGAAAAGCAGAAGTTCTCCGCGCACCGCTCGTTCTCGTCCTCACATGTTGTCGGTTAGAACAGGACGAGAAAGAGCAGCAAACAGCGAGTGGATCCCATTATATAGTGGTGGTTGACGGGCGCTTTAATCTCCGCTTCCTGCTGCTCGTTTGCAATTGGAATGTGCTGTGAAAGGTGAGGTTGATGCAATGCATCGTTCTTTTGTTGCTAATGTTATGAGAGTAGAGAACGACTGGATTCACTGGAAAACACGAGGGAGAGCGCGCAGAAAAAGAACCAAAAAAAACTCCCACTCCCGCTTCTCCAAACGAGCTACCGCTCGATCGCAACCGCAAGTACCAGAACACAACCACTTCTTCGCACGACCAGTCGACGGCAAAAAATTTGGAACGCTTCACGAATTTGCGTGTCATCCTTGCGCAGGGGCAACGCTAATCTTCTCTGTATTGTTCCAATTTTAGTATATGTTCATTTGGAATGAACACTCCCCAACGGCGCCGCTCGCTTTTATTCCCCCACCCGCTCGCTCGGCCGGCAGTCCAACGGGTCGCCCGGGCGGCGAGGTGGCGAGCGGGGCGCGCTCTTTTGCGGGTGGATGAGCATCTGCGCTCTCCGGCATTTGTGCGCCCTTTTCTGTCGGTCGCGGGTGGATGGGCGGTGCGTGCGCTCAGCAGCGGGCTGTCGGAACGAGTGACCTCCAGCTCGAACAGAAGGGCGTCGGTTTTTCTTTGAATACTGCCGAACAAACGCTGGGTTGTAGCACGAAACTGCAGGAAGTATCGTCTTGTTTCTAGCGTTGCGTGAGTATTGGCTGCTTGCAAGACGAGTGGATGGTGGAGGCATTCTTTCACCGCTCGAATCGAGCAGTGCGGGCTTCTTTTCCTTGAAAGGTGCTTTATTCCGTCGTTCTTGGTCTTTTCGTCGATCAATGCAAGATGTAGAAGCATTGGAGCGAGTGTTTATTCCGTCCACTCGGATGAGCAAGACCGTCTTTTCAACGGCTTCAGTAAGCAGATGTTGGGCATTCCGCGGAACGACTTTTACGACAAACGGATTCACGTTTCGAAAGCCGTGTTCCTGATCAGCCAATCGTTTCGAGCCTATCTTCTATCGGCTTTATTCCGGGGGCGCCTGCTCTTTCATTTCGCATCGTCCTGCCATGAAACTTGAGGCCATTGTTCGAGTCGAACGAAAAGAAGGACCGGGCGTCATTCGTGTTGCTCGTTGAGGTGTTCCAGTCAACGCTTATTTCGTCGTTCAGGCGCTTGTATAGATAAAAATTCCGTTTGACCATGCTTCAGGCGAACACAAGCCAAAGGTTGACCGCCGAGTTGGTTGTCGGCTTCTTGTTGCTGGTCGGTTTTGATTCGTTTGTTCGGCGACGTGAGCGGCACTTTATTCCAAGCCGACGTTCTCTCTTCTCAATGGTGTTTTATTTCGCGAACACGTGTTCGAACGATCGTTTAAACGGATCTCTTGCCGTTTCTCCCCCCTCTCCACTAAGACGTTGCTTTTGCTGTTGCTCCCCCACCACCACCTGCGTGGCCGCGTGGACGCGCTTTTGCGGTTGCCCCCCCTCCCCAGAGGCGTGTTTTTGGCCTCCCCCACCTGCGCGGGAACCGACGCTGTTGCAGTTGCTCCGCCCCTCGATTTTTGGGTAAATAAGCTTGGCTTAGCCTGACGAAAAGAGCAAAGGGGTGTGTGTGTGTGTTGTCATTATTAGACAGTGGTGTGACAGGTTCCGCAACGATTTTCTACGTTTTGGCATTGTGTTTCACCAAAAATCGAGGGGGGGGGGGAACTGCAAAAGGTGGTCGGGGGGAGCAACCGCAAGAGCTGCCGCGCGGGTGGGGACGGCGAGGGGGGAGCAACCGCAAAAGGTCGCCAGGGGGGAGCAACTGCAAGAGCTGGTGGGAGGGGGGGGGGAAACTGCAAGACATCCGTTTAAACGTAGAGTTCGTCGACGGCTCTCGTTCTTCTTTTGGTTTAGTTCGGCGACAAGAAACGACGTTTCTTGTCGTTTTGAACGGCATCACAAAGGGCTTATTCCGTCGCAGTCTTTTCATTTGCAGAGGTTCTACTGCCCATCACATCGCGATCTTCTCGCCCAACGAGCAGGCCAAATCCAAACGTCGTCTCCAGCGCGAGATATTTCAAGAACGGTCGTTTAAACGAGACGATCGGAGGTCGGCCACCAAACCCAACATTGATGAAAGGAATAAGGTGGTTGCATCGGTCGACGAACAGGACCGCAACTTCAATTCCTTGACATGCCGTGAGCAAGGAGGAAAGTTTGTTCGGTCGTTGACGGGGTGAGTAAACGGAGCACAATTCCGCACGTTGTGCTCGGTTCTATTGCACTGGTTGTTGCCGGAGAAGACTTTTTGCCGTTTTTCATTCCGTTCTTCGTTCGATTGAGTTGCGCTTACTTCTTTTGCAATTTGCGCTTGCTTTCCAGTTTTCTTACGGTCGTTTGTTCGCTTAAGACAGAAGCTTCTTCAATGACGAGCAGCTGTTGTTGAACGGCCATCAATTCCGCCGCCGAGTGCTCCTGATGGTTGTGTTCGAACAAGGCGGCAGTTGGTTTGCTTTGTCACGCTTTGTTCGTTTCAATGGTGAAGCCAGATTATTCCGTCCGCGGGTGTCAACACGGAATGGAAGATTCTCGTTGATGTTCGGTGAAGTTCTCATGGAAAGCGGCTTGATTACGCACAGCTCTCGTTCTGGCTTTAGTCAAGGCGGTCTTGCGCGCCATCTAAACGAGTCGTTCTGCCCGGCCTGTGTTTCGTCGTAATCCGCTCAGTTTGGTCAGCTTTTATTCCGCAGTTTGAAATAGACGAGTTGTAGACTACGCGCGAGAGAAGCACGCAGCTACAAGATTATTCCGTCCACGTCCGTCCAGACGCACAAGATGCAGCGGCAGAACGGTTGTTCATAGCGACCTTATTTCAGTAGCAGTCGGGGATTAGTAGCTTGCTTATTCCGTGTAGCATTGGGATTTTTTGTTGCCGCAATGAATGTGCGGTTTTATTCCGCATGAACATGAGCATCATCGTGCACTTGATCTCGTTGTTTGGTCGAACACAAAGGAAGTTCGAGCTGAGGTCCGCCTTGTCACAAATGCCTTCTTTGCGGGCACTGCTTGATCAGCCGTTCGATCATTCCGCCCCAACCGAGCGTGTGCCTTCTGTTTCAATTGCTACCTTCGTTTCGAGGAGCTGGCGGGAGCTTGACGTGACAAGGAGCTTCTTGCTTCGATCTCAGCAATCTGCGTCGTTTTGATTGTCATCAAAGCCGCACAACGCAGGTAAACGAATGTTTCTTTGCTAGAGGGATTCGAACGGGAAGGTCGACTTTTGTCCGGCACAACGGGGAACAGCGAGCAGATTCCGTTCTCGTCCGTCTTTGGCTTCTACAGATCGTTGAGTAGAGAAGCGTTGCGGCCGCGGCCGGTTGTTGTCGGTGGTTGAGCGCCCGTTTCGTTTGATGTTCCGTGGTTGCGCACTTTCGTGATGTGCTGGCTGTTCTTCACTCAAAATTACTTTGAATCTTCTATGACCTTCCGCTCGTCAATTCCGTTGTTTATAATCCGAGCAGAGTTCTTTGTTAGAAAGACAAAGTCAGAAAAAGAATGTCTACCGCCGAGACAGTCATAGGGGTAGAGCTCCTTTCTATTACGCGTTTCGAGACTTCAGCAGAGGTCTCCTAATTCCGTGCTTTTTTCCCCCACGGTTGTTGTTTGTTGGGTCGGCGCACATCGAGTTCGTTTGCTGGAGTCATGGACAGGCGAAGAGTCTTTCGTTGATGTCGGCAGTGGTTCGATTCTTCCTTTAGGTTGAGTTCGTTAGGGGGTTGCTGGACGGGAATCCCGTCATTGCTTCGGTCGTTGCTCTCGTTGATCCTCGACTTCTGGTTCAGGTTTTTATCGGCCTTTCTTTCAGCGTTCGTCGATCGGTTCTACTGTTGATTATTCCGCCACTCGTTTTTTTGAGCTTTCGTCCATCCCGCCCTTCTTTCTGCCCGCTTGTTGCCCCGGACTCACCTTCCGTCATTCCACTGGTCAAACGGGAGATCGACCATTGCATTCCATCGCACGCGTCTGCGAGCAGGCGGCCTGAAACAAAACGAGTAAGCGGGGGACGGCGAACAACAGTGCGCGACTCCCGACCGCTCTGTCGAGAGGATCGAGCGGGTGAATGCGGCCAAGAGCGACTCGGGTGCCTCCCGCCCTCTCGCGCTCGTCCGCCCGCCCCCGTTCGCCCATCCACGCACAGCTCGGATTGCTCGCCGATTTGTTTACGCCGTGCGGTCGGCCGCGCGCGCGCGACCTCTCGCCCGGTCATTCCACTCGCTAATCTCCCGCCCGATCTCCACTTTGCCGCGATCCGCCGAACAAATCGCCCGACGGTGGAAGTAAACAACTCGAGCGATCAAAGCGTCTATTCAATCAGACAGCAACAGAAACAAAGGATGGAGCCGCCCGCCCGTCATGGCTCGTCTTCGGACCCGTCCAGGCGGCGGCGAGCTCGTGGAAGAAGCCGCGCACCTCCGCCTCGGTGATGGTCTTGTCGCCGGCGGCCATCTCGCCGATGAACTCGCCCAGCTGCCACTTCATGATCGCCGCCTCTACGAAGAACAAGTGGAAGTGAATGTGAATGGGCAGTACATACGGGAGCTTACGGCAACGACCGGCTGCGCAACCTCGTCGAAGAGCTCGTCCTCAGGCTCGCGGCGCGTCCTCCTCCAGCTCGGCAGCGTTCGCGTTCAGGCGATGCGTCAGCGATTCGCTTTCCTCAAGCAGCCACTCGCACGTGTTGCAACCAATGAAGCAGTGTGCAGAAGGAATGCGACGACTACTCTAGGCACCATTTAGGCGGCATCAGACGCCAGTCGCAGGTCGCGAACCACAGCGCGCCGCCCGGCCGCGCCTCCTCGTCGGCGGTCAGCCGGAAGAAGCAGACGGCCGCGTCCGCCGTGCTCTGAACCGGCCGAGAGCCTTCTTTTGTGTTCCCGACTGCAATGTCCGTTCGCTCGGCCGGAGGGAATGCCACGCCGCGGTTCCCGGCCGCGTTCCGCTCTTTCGTCGATTTCTTATCCGTCTTTGACCACCGTTAATTCGTACGGTGAACTCAACCACTGTTCTGCCGACTCGGCTCTTCGTTGATGGAGCGATCAGTTGCCTGTTTGCACGCATCATTGACGTTCTAGTGCCAACGTTTCTTCTTGCTGACGCGCATTTATTTGGCTGCAAGAAGTTTGGAAAAACTCGGCGCCTTTCGCGTAGTGCCCGCAATCATCGAGCAGAAGGGCTCGCCCAATTCTAATCAACCCCGCCGCTGCCCGCTCACGTTCGACTTTCCTTTTTAACAGCACGTCTTCCTTTTTCAGCTCGCCCATAGACTCCACGGACGATTTGAGCCTCCTGTCCTTTGACGACGTGCTGAGCGACGCGTCTTCCGGCCGCGCGCCCTCGCGACGAACGTCGGGAAGAAGTGGAAGGGCCCACTGTTTCATCTGAAAGGCATCCCGGGCGCCCAGTTCCACCTCGTGTTTGTGCCGAAGAGCGAGCAAAGCGGACGGAGAACGAGAGTGGCGTCTACTTGGCGTGCCGCTTGCTGGACAACCACTCGACCGTGCGGCTCCGCATCGTCCATTGGCTCGAGTGGGAGGACAACAAGAGCCAACTGTGCGGTGGGTCCTTCTGCTTCATTACAATTCCCTTTAACCTCCTGCACTTCAGCGAAGACCGTGACGTTCGAGGCGCGCCAGGAGCTCATCTGGAAGTTCTGGTACACGCTGGAGGCCCTGCGGAAGGTCGTCAAGTCGGGCTCGCTGTTCGTCTGCTGCGACATCGAGGTCCTCGACGCCGTCCAGAAGCCGCGCACGCCCCGAAGCGCTCTGCCGACGCTCGTCACTCTGCAGACGCTCTCGCCCCGGAAGGAGTCTCCGGACGTCGACGCTTCGAAGCCGCCCCCGCGGAAGCCGGCCGCTCCGTCTGCTTCGGAGCCCACGTCCGTCCCGACGATCGACGGCGAGGCGCAACCCGCCGACCGGCCGACGGTCACGGACGTGATCCCGCAGGTGTTCGAAAAGTCGGCGGCGATGCTCGGCGACACGCACTTCGCGGACGTCGAGATCCACGACAGCGGCGAGGTCTTTAAGGTGAGTCCCTTCCGACACACCGTTCAGCTCCCATCCTCTCGTTGCAAGCCCACAAATTCGTGCTCGTCGCGCAGTCCACCTACTTCAAGGCGCTGTTCCTGAACGACACCGAAGAGAAGCGCCCAGGCCGAGCGTCATGAAGCGCGTCCTCGAGTTTATGTACGCGGACCGAGTGGACGATCTGAACGACTGGGCCGCCCGTCTGCTCCTCCCCGCCAAGGAATTCCATTTGGAGTTGCTGCAGGCGAGTGCGTTCTAGCTTCCTTCCATTTCTGATGGCTTCCTTTCAGAAACTGTGCGCGGAGTCGATCGTCGCTCACCTGTCGCTGCAGACGATCCTCATCGGCCTCAAGCTCGCCTTCGCTTACCGCCACATCCCCGGCTTCGAGCGGCAGGTCCGGGAGTTCGCGGAGACGAACGTGGACACGATCTTCGCCGTGCCCGAGTGGAACGTGCAGTTCGTCGCCCAGAATCCGCAAGTGGTCTTCGAGTTGACTCGTTCGACCGTATCTTTATCCCCTTCATCCTTTCACTCTTGTACTGCTGAACGAATAAAGTCGCTTCTAACGAGACCATGGTTGGAGAAGTCGGTCAGAAGAAGCGATGTTGTGCGAGAATCGAGTTCCAGTTCCCGCACAATCCCCAGCTACTCGCCGTCCACCCCCTTTTTCTCAACAGAATTCTTGTGGTTTCACCGCCCATGTGTGCTTCCTCGAGCAGATGACGTCAAAAGATTGCATGCGGAGTGTTCGGCCGGCGAGGCGCACCTTCCGCTCGCCTCCGCCCAACACACGCGCCAGTCGACGACCGACAGCGCCCTGCTGGCCCAGTGGTAAGGCGTCTGTCTCGTACGCAGTTGAGCGAGCGGAGTGAACAGAAGATCACTGGTTCGATTCCAGTGCAGGGCAAGTTTTTTGCCCTTGAGATCGCTGATCGACGGCTCACGTGTTCGCTTTCTCTTTATTGTTCGTTGGGCAACAAGCTACTCCTTCAAACGCAAACCGGAAATCAAGACGAACACGGCAATGCGCAATGAACAAAGAACTTCGGCCCGTTCGAATGGAGCGAGAAGAAATTCGCGTCCACTTCGCCCGTCGACATCTGCGGGGCGGCCCACGTGCTCGGCGGGAACTCAAAGACCGCATTGAAGTGAGCGTGGTGCTGGTAGGCGGCCGAATCGACGAGCATCGGGTACTCGAAAGTGGACGGAGCGGGAGTGGTCGATGAGAACGAACGGTTGACACTCGTTTCTTTCTTTTTCTCAGCAGAGTTCCAAGCCGCCGACAAGACTCGCTGCTACTGTTTATTCGATTCGAGAGAAACGAAGCTTGTCGCGTGCAGACCGAACGGCTCGCACGAGTTGTCGCCGAGAACAACGCAAGAAAAATCAAGAGAGTGCAGTCCGGTGGCGGCGGGAGTCCCGTCCTTGACACTTGGCGGATGATTGGTCCACAATCAGCTGCAAAGAGGAACGGCGATCCCGTGGCAAGAGCAGGAACGTACAGATCGACAGAACACAGCGTTCCTCGCTCATCAACAGGACGACAAGGACTTGACCGCCTGTTTCTCCGTCACCCGCAGCCGGTGACTGAAAACGAGTGAATTGAACGAGAAGGAAAGAGCGGAGAACTCACTCGACGCTCCCAGTCGCCCTTGCAGAAAGAAGTGGCTGCCGCTCGCAAGTGACTCCGCAATCCATTCGACTGGAAGGATCCACGGCCGCGGCCGCACAACCAAACGAGCGGCTGTTGGGTTCTTGAAAGCAGGACTCGACGATCCGCCCAAAAGTTCGTCTGCGGACCTTAAAGTTCCCCAATTAGAAACTGGGACCAAACGAAACGCATTCACCATAGCGGCGTGGAGGTTGGGCTCGTTGAGCAGCGGATTTGCCGCTCGTCTTCTTTCACACTCGACAACCCGGATGGAGGCGGAAGGCTTGGAACAGCACGCAGCGACGGGTCACAAAGTCCTGAAAGGAAGGCAAGTTAGCGAGTGGTGGAGGAGCGGAGGCCGGTGGGTCACCGCAGAGGAAAACTCACCGGTCGATCGGGTAGACCGATGCACGCGAAGAGGAAAAAGCGCATTCTGCACACGCCCTCGAAGTATGGTCTGGAAAGGAAAGGACAGAATGAGAAGTAGCAGGAAAGACAGGACTCACTTTAGGCGACCAATGCAACGAAGGTGAACGCTGCTGTCCGACTTCAGTTCGTTGAACCGCATCAGTCGCTTCGAAAGGACCGGCCTTTTCGCTCCAGCACAGCCGCACGGAAGAACGGCCTGGAAGACTCGTGATCACCTCCGATTGCTGCAGAAGAGTGGAGTCACCGAGCCGAGTGAAGCGCCAAGGTGAATCCGAAGAGAAGGGAGGCAGGGAATCGAGGAACAGAACAGAATGAAAGGAGCTTGCACTTGTTCTCCTTGACGACGCGCATCAACAGAGCGGCCAACTCGCCGACCGACAAACGGGCGGCAGAATGAGCGGAGAGCGGAGGAGGGGACCGCAGCGACGCGAGCGAGAGAAAGGGAACGAGCTCCCCGCTGCTTCCGTCGCTCTTTTATACTCGCCGGATTGCGCAACGAAAAATGGAAGTTGCGGCCGTCACTTAACCGAAGGGTTGCGCGATCGGCTTCGCAGCGCGGCGATGAGCGGGTGAATCCAGCGATTGTAAGGAGGTTCTTGGTGACTGCTTACGGCAGGAGTTCCTTTTGGTCGAACATCGAGTGGCAACACCACAAGCTAAAGCGTGGTCGGTTGGGGAAACCTGTGAGCGGAGATTCCGCGAACGACGTCGACCTGTGATGTGAAAGTGGCCTTTGTTCACAAATACAAACGCTCTGTCGCAATTCGTGGGGTTGTTTCGGTGGAAAACAGCGTCAAAGTGGCAGTGATTCGAGCTAAATTCCGGTCGGGCGTAACAACTGCGATCGAGGAGAGTGACCGCACACCAACGCAAAACGCAGTGGTGTTTGATGAGTTCGAGTCATGTTCACTCTTCTGGACTTCGGAACGTCGCCTTTCTTTGTTGTCAGGACACTCGCGTTCTCATTTAATTCCGCACGTGTGGGTTCTTCTTTTCAAACTACAGTCGACGTTCTTGTTCCGCTGTGGTCAAAGGGCGGTTTCCGCAACGAGCTTAGGCGGTTCTTGGGGCTGTTGAGTTGGAAGCTAGATGCAAGATATCTGTTTTATTCCATCTGGCCCAACTCAGAGCACCCTTCTTGCTTTGCCTGATTGATGGACGGTCAACAATGAGAGCAAGTTTTGTGATCTCGTCGCTGCATGAACGACCTTCAAGAAGAGATGAACGGTGAGAGCAATCCTGACAAGAACAACGGATTCCGATGTCTTGACGAAGTTTACGTGTGCTGCCAATGTGCTGTTCGTTGTCGCCGCTTATTCCGTTTTTCGTCCGCATTTTTGGGGTGAAGCGAAACGGGGACGAATACAACCAAGCGTTATCGGATCAAATCCCTGAACTGGAGCTTTCTTTTGGCAGTTGAAATTCCGCGAAAAGGACGAGTTGGTCGATGGCACGCGGTCCTCGGCTTGTACGAGTTCTTGTGTCGTAACGTTTTCCATTCCGCGCTGCGCTTGACATGCTTGTCTTCGAGGAACGATGAAAGGTTGCGGAGTTGAGATCATTCCTGCGCTCTGTCACCTTTGTTCTTGACCTTCTACACGCTTTCTTCTTTGGCTGTGACCGGCTGCAGGTCTTCTTCACCAACGCCTGCTGCGGCGTCGAATGGAAAGTTTGTTCCGCAGTGTTTTCGTGAAGGTAGTCGTCCCGTTTCTTCAACGTGCTGCTGGTCTCCTTGCGACCAGGTCATCCAACGGCAAACTTGCGCGCTTGCAATGTGGACGGCTCGTCTGTCCCACTCATTTCCCCGGCAAATTCGAGTAGAAACCAACGGAAAACACGTGAATGGCGCCCGTCTACGAGTTGAGACCTGCCAGCGCGCTCGTGAAGCGATTCTCCGCACTTCAGAAACGTCTGCAAAGTTCGACTCCGTCCATCAATGCCTTTGTTTTGCTGCTGTCTTTTGACAGTCGTCATTGATTTTGCATGCTTTCTAAAGAGACAGTACGGCGCCAAGAGACAAACGATGCAGGGTTGATGAGCAGTGTTTGATTTAAGCAACGTCGTTCGTGCGATTATTCCGCGCACTAGCGGTCACACAGCTTCGGAAGCATTTAGTCCGAACGAACACACTTGTAGCGCGCAAGGCGACAAGGTGGAGAATTAATCAGATGTTGGTAGTCGATTCGTGCAGCGCCGTCAACCCACTGGCATCCTTTCTCTCGTCTCTGGTCGTTGTTTAGGAGTTTGGTAATTCCGTTCGTTCGTTCGCTATGCGAGCAATGTTCCGTGGCGATCGTTGCTTGCGAAGCTCAAACGAGGTTGTTTCGACCATTGCTGGAGGTTGCAGAATTCTTGCGTTTTGTTTCTCGTCAGATAGTGCCCGAAAAATCAGCAAACGATTCCACGCCGACCCTTCCGTTCACAGTCGTTCAACCAGATTCGATTGCGTTTCGTTTCATCTTCATCACGCTCGTGAATGGTGTTATCGTTTGGAGAACAATTCCGCTACCTCTTCGGGCACGTGATCAGCTCTTTGTTTGACCGTGTGAGCGGGATCGACCGTTCTTATCGGCTGGCAGGTGGCCAGGGATCTCGTGATCGATCGATTAACCCGCAGACTCGTTGTTTTTCAAGTGGATTGCGGCAGCAGGTCTACGCTTTGTGGCCACAACATCCGCTAGCCGTGTGTTTCTCACACGCTTCTTTTCTCCCCAATAGCCAGAGAAACCAACCTGCTTCCGATCCAACAACTGGGCATTGTCACTCGTTTCCATTGATCATCCATCGTTTATATGCCGTGTTCAACCGAATCTCGCATTGCAGCTCTGAAAACGAAGGATCAATCGAGAAGAAGCACGAAACTCCTGCACGAATTCTCGCTCCAAACAGCCGGCCGATCGGCGGGACGAAAAACGCCCAGAATTCTCATGGCTTCCAGTCGGCCGAAAGAAGCGATCGGCCGCCACTCCGCGTGATTCGCCTGGTGACCTTTCCGCCCCGCCCGGCCACTTTCCGCCCGCCGCCGGTCGTCGTGATTCACTGCTTCTGGGCGGAAGGCGGACGGAACGCAGACGGAAAGGAGTCGATTGACGATCACACGGAAGAACGAAATGGATCCGATGGGATCATTTGTTGCTCTCAGCGGAAACCAACGATTCTCCGTGCACCAGCAGAGTCGCGGCCTTCGGACACGATCCGCTTTGATTGGTATTATATCTGTTGAGCTTTAAGGCGAAATTGACATCCACGGCACAGCACGCTCGGCCGTTCCGCAGCAAAGCGGACTCGCAAAATGCCTTTCCGCTCAACCCCCGCTCGCTGGCGATCTTTGACCCCTCGCTGCCCGCGGATTGCGCAAACCCGCTCCCCGCCCGCCCTCCGCGATTTTTTGCGCGTTTAACGCGAAATAGCTTTCTTACGGATAAAGATATCAAAAAACGAATTGCAGATTTAGATTCAGCGTCAAAAACTCTACAAATCCATCTGAAAAGTTTCCGTTTTGCACCATTTTGCGTGACCGACTGACCGACACTAGCGGATTAACTTTTTGGATTCCTCTTGTTCTATTCCACCGAACAAGTGGTGGTTGAACAGGAAACAATGGACGCGTGGAGTGTCCCGCGCCGTCCAGTAAGTGCAGAAATGGGGAGGGAGTAGCGAGCGGGAAGAACCGAACACGCCCATTCTTCGCCTGTGTTCGACGAAAAGTCGGGACTCCACTTTCATCGCGCCGGCCGCGCCCGACTGCCAACCGCTGGACGGCGCGGTACGCCGCCTTTTCTGATTTCGAAGGAAGGCGGGGGCGAGGCGAGCAGGCGCTGCGGTTTCGACGATCCCCTCTGCACCTATGCGGCGATTCGAGAGGCCGAGTGGACGTTTCAAGTGCACGTGGCTTCTCTCGGCCGCTCTTCGTTTGCTCCTCGCAAGTCCACCGTTGGCGGCTGCCCGCCGATTCGCCCGCCCGCAACGGAGCGATGGAACGTCGCGGCCAAGCACCGCTGAGTGAAGGCTGGAATCAAATTCCTATTGCTCACTTCTTGGTTGCTCGAACTTGAGGAGTGCACGCGATCGATTGCTCGCACGAAGTCGTCGGAAAAGCAAAGCGGCCGTTTGTTTCAAGCAAACGCCGACTCTTCTGCCCTCTCAAAAGTAATTTATCGCTTCGTTTCAACAACGGGCAACGGAATGGAACGAGGACGGCAGAGCGTGTATCAGCAACTGAAAGCGCGCGTCACCTCGAACGCGTCCTCCGGGTTTTCGCGCACGAAGCTGAGCGTCCAGTCGGGCGTGCTTCAGTGTTTGAGGTTCTCGCGAACGAAAGCGCAGTTTGCGCCTGAACGCGCCCTCGTGGTCGTGGGTGAAGACGAGCTTGAGGTCGCGCACGACGGTCGGGACGGCGATGTCCTTCACCAGCGGGACGAGGCACATCTCCTGAACGAGCGAAGCGGGAAAGCGGCTGGCATATGGGAACTAACGACCAGCTGACGAGCAGCAGGCGGGGAGCGACCTCGGCCAGCTCCCCCATCTTTGCGGAGCAGGAGTTTGATCGAGTCGGGGCCCTTCTCTTTTGTTTCGAGCGTGAACATCTTGCGGAAGACGGGAGAACCGAAGCAGACGATCACCTCGTTCTCCTGACCGGGAATGAACGAGAAGAGTGAAGTGACTGACGGGAACACGCGATCTTAGACGCGCACCTCGACGTCCGCGAACGTCTCGGCATCGAAGTTGGCGGCCATCTTTCCCAGGACGCCCGACGGGGTCCAGCGGGGTCGCCTTGCAGACGACGACCAGCGGGCCGCCCTTGACCAAGTCGATCAGTTCCGCCTAGCTGCACAGCTTCGGCCATCCCCAACTGGTGCCTGCGGGGAGGAGCCTGAACAAGAGAGCGTTGTGCATCACGGCAGTCAGGCGACTCGCCGTGCTTCTTTTCGTTCTCGATGGAGAGCGGACGGGCAGATTCCGCAAAAGTCGAAAACGTGGAGGAAGATCGCGCCGTCCTCTCCGTCCTCCTCGCCTTTGCGGAAAAACGCGAGGCAGAACTTCGCTTTGGCCCGCCGTCCAGCTCGAATTTGGGGCCCTCCCACTCGTCTTCGACTCGTCGAGCGGCTAGCGAAAGGCCGTCGGCTCCACCGCGACCATGTTCGAAGGCGACCTGCAACGACGGGGAAAACCGAAGAGCGGGCGGCCGCACGTCCACAAAATGCAGAGAAGCGGCTAATCGTGAGGCTTCTCCGGTCGCTCCTTTGCGCATCGGCAAGTCATA
Source organism: Aphelenchoides fujianensis (assembly GCA_024699865.1). Taxonomy (NCBI): domain Eukaryota; kingdom Metazoa; phylum Nematoda; class Chromadorea; order Rhabditida; family Aphelenchoididae; genus Aphelenchoides; species Aphelenchoides fujianensis. The sequence continues at coordinate 198,193 of JAMPIO010000090.1, read as the reverse complement.
TTACCGCGTTCTTTCGATGCAATTGACACCGCCCATCGTCGACCAGAAAAGAGGGCTCCCACGAAACGAAGCGATCTGAGGGGGCGGGCGAGCTCGAGCAGCAATTTGAGTGCAGAGAGCGCAGTCGGTTTGAGTTCGTCGATCGTTGGCTGAACGAAGCCTGTCGCTGCCCTTTGGCCGCTCTTTCGACGGTTTGTTCGACTCGAAGAGATCGTGGGGCTTTCACTCGACTACCGCCGTCCCAAAGGCGCAATTGACGATTCGCGGAAGCTGCCGGTTCTTCTCATAAACCTGCCCTGTGAAAGGACCCTGCGGACTTCCGACTGGTGGAAGCTCGGGATTCGAACCCCCTGCTCGATTTTTTTGACGCCCACAAGACAGAAACGTCTGCCCTCTCCAACCGCCCATGGAGTTCGTTCACAAGACGAGATAAGCCGGCGACAGGAACACCCGAACGAACGAGACGAGCGGGACCTCGCCGCATTCCGCCCGCACTCAACCGAACCGGCGGGCGAGCAAGACGCACTTGGGCGGTCAAGGCGGCCGTCACGCCGAGTGGCCTCGTGGCGCAATGGAAGCGCGTCGGTTTCCGGTACCGAAGGTTAAAGGTTCGAGTCCTTTCGGGGTCGACGATTTTTTGCTTTGCGGCGAGTGAATCCCACGTCTTGCAGAAGAATAATTCGTTTTGTTCGTCGAGCGGCCCGTTCGGTCGATGCGGGAGTCGGTGGACGGCTCCAGTTCTCCGCCGCCGTCCGCTCGTTTAGGTTGACGGAGGGCGAAAGAGCGGCAGGAGGGAGCTCTGCGGGGTCGAAAGCAAACCCAACGGCCCTCTTTTCTTCGAATTCAGCAAGACAACCAATTTCTTTCCGCCCTCCCCCCAATCAACGGCCGACCGCTCGAGGCGAAAAAGCGAGCGGCGGGCAGCGGGGCGCACGCATAAGCGGGCAGAGCGGCGAGCGGGCGAAGAAGCGACCCGCAAGTTCGAGGAGTGTGTCCGTTGTAGTCTAGTGGTTATGATTTTCGGCTCTCACCCGGAAGGCCGGGGTTCGATTCCCCGCAACGGAATCATCTTTTGCCTCGGTTGGTGGAACGGAGACTGGTCCGTTTGACGCCAGTTTTCCCGCTCGTTCACCATTTTTGTTTCTTCCACATGCGTGAAACGAGTCGTGTTGTCCCGCGAGCACACGAATGGCGCCATTGAGAGTACGTATTCGACGGCTGAACCGAGGACTGCAGTGGCGGCGTGCAAGCAAGGACCAAAAGTGCAGAAGAGACCACGTAAAACCTCCTGCCGTGTGATTCGAACGCTATCGCCACCGTGCAGGCAGAGACTGAGCGACTCGCCTGTTCGTCCCCGCTCTCCACCCGATCCTTTAGTGAATTCTTCCCGCTTGACCTAAACCGTCCTCATTCTACGTCGTTTGCGTCAAACGGGTCGCAAATCAAAACCGAAAGGTCGTTTGGTTGAAGGGAGAAACATGTTCGGGAAGCGTTTCGGTTGACCCCTCGTTGCGCACTCCCGAAAGGCGAACAATTTGCAGGTCTTGGTGGAAACACAGCTTTGCTGCATTTCTGTTCTGCCGACAGCCAACACTTCCAAAGATCCTCTCGTTTAGCGGCAACTTGAAACGAAATCACTCGATTTACGACTCCCCGTCTTCCGCTCGCCATTCGCTTCGCCCGCCTGCCCAAACAAAAACGAGCGAGGGAACCCGCAGTGCGCACACACGCCCCGCTTCTCCCCGCTGCCGCACGCTCGCCGCCCGCCCGCTCGCCGCCTCTTCCCTTCCGACCGCCCGCTTTCCGTCGTGGCTTCGTGGTCTAGTGGCATGATTCTCGCTTAGGGTGCGAGAGGTCCCGCGTTCGACTCGCGGCGGAGCCCTCAACGTTTTGCTCTTGCACGCTGCTGGCGGTATCTTTTGGCCATGCGGAGAAGACGAACCATTAGCGCTGTTCGAAACTCTTCTCCCGACAGACGCCGCCGCTCTTCCATTTTGTCCAACCATTCGTGAACCGACCGCCCATTCCAAAGCTTTATTCCACCTCCTCACAACGACGAACAGAACGAAGAGCAGAACGAAGAACAGAACAACGACCCAAACGCTTCCTTGCTTCTCACTTGCGATGACGATTCGGATCGATGGCGCCGCGGTAGGCCCAGACGCCTGAACGAAGACGACTCGACTCATTAGAGGGCCACCTACCGAGCGTGAAGGCCTCGAAACGGAGCTTGCAGCGGAAGCCCTCGTACGCCTCCCAAATGCATACCGCGAACTTCGCGTCGCACCAGGTTTTGTACGCCTTGGCGTTCCACCACGACGCTTCCTCGTAGCAGCGGTCGTGCTCCGTGCAGCAGTCGTTCACTAAACGGAAAGAGGGAGTGAGTGAATGGAGAAGAGTGGAACAAACCGGGACAACGGAGACACTCCTCGCCGGAAGCCCAGTTCCACGCCCACTTCATCGTCTCCGGCAGCGACTCCTTGCCGCACTTCCACGGGCGACGGCCGCCGGACGGGCAGTTCAGCTGCTGGGGGAGCTCCTTGCCGAGACAATCGGGGCAGGACTCCTTGAGCGGGTCCTCGATGGCCGCCAGACAGGCCGTGCACTCGTCCGAGTAGACCTTCTCGCCCTCCAGCTGCAGGAAGAAGCGGAAGAACTCCTCGGGCGGCAGTTGGGCGACGTCCGAATGAACGCCGCTCTTCCGACTGATGAGAGCGCCCATGAACGCCTTCTTCAGGAACACGGGCTGCAACGAGCAGTGGGTGGGAGGCGGGCAGCGGGGGACTCACGCATTTGTTCATTTGGGGCACAAAGTCGGGGTACTCGCGCTCCACGTGCTCCTGATCGTTCGCCGTCCACTGCTCGCGGGCCGCCTGTTCGCGCCGCTGCCGTTCGGGGCCCACCTTCTGGCTGGGCTCCTCGCCGCTCTCCTTGCCGAATTGTTGCTTCAGGCGCTCGAGCACGTCGTCGAGGATGCCCGCCTGCAAGAAGCATTAGGGGAGGAATAGGAGTGGAACGCACCAACTGAGCCAACGGATCGGGCAGATGGTCGCGATGCTCCCGCTGATCCACGGGGAGATCGCGCGTCTGCTCGCCGTTCCAGGCCGGCAGTTCGGCGAGCACGTGCGGGTGGGGAGTGCCGCCTTTCTGGAGGTCGCTGAAGTCCTCGGCCGGAACGTCCTCGAACGGCGGCGGCGTCCCACTGCGGCGAACCGCGACTCCGTCCGCGCCCGCTCAGATCGCCGCCACGCACACGACCGCGAGCAGGAGACCGCCGCTTTTCATCTCGACCGGACGGGAACCGAATGAACGAAAGCGAGCGGTCGGAGGACGGAAATGATCGCGTTCGCGGGCGGGAGGGATTGCGCTCTCATCCAATGCCAGAGGTTATGCAGGAATGCATGAAGTGTTGATTAAACTCAACGATGTGTTGCACGTATTCTCTTATCGACACCTTCGTCTATTTTCACCGTCCATCCTTGTTCCCTTCAACCAGAACGAGCAAGAGAATGCGATTACGTGCTTTTATTAGGGAGCTTCTCGCCTTTTTTCGCCCATGCGCGATCGCGAATACGGCGATTGGCGCGAGATCATCGAAGTCCCTCTTCAAACCGCTCAACCGATGACCAACCCTCGCAGTCGGAACGTCTTGAACGAAGCGAAGGCCGTGCAGACCCAATTGCTCCACTATTTCAACGGTCCCGGAGCCGTTAGCTGGCAAGACGAACGCATTTGAAAGCATTCGACCCGATTTGCCGCCTTCCTTCTTCCACTGAAACCTTGCTTCCCACATTTGGCCTCAGAACTCGTTTGTGTTTGTTCCTCCCGATTAGGTCCCGTTAATAGAGTTGTAGATGAAGCTTTCCTCTATCAAACGACACCACAACGACCGCCACGACGCAGTAGATCGTCTCAAAAAATCAAACCGTTTGATTTCTCGGAACTGCATTAACAGCACTGTTGTTTGCAGTTCCGCTGGGCTCAACAGCACCATTGGAAGCGGGGAGCTTACAACGGTGCAGTGGGCAGTTGAGGTTGCTGTTTGCAGTTGCCGTGCCTGTAGAAGATCAGCTTTACGCACCTTTATTATTTCACTCGCTTAAACGGAAAAGGACGAAAAATAAACCGACGATCGGGGCGACGAAAAGCAAACAAGTGGCTGAGCGGAGAAGTCGGGAGATGCGGCCATCTGTTCGACGAAACAAACAACGAGGAAAAGGGTAAAAATCAGAGAAGCGGAGGAGGAAGTTTAGAGGAGGCTGAGGATCATCAGAAGTTCAGTTGCGCCCCGTCGTCCTGGAAGCCGGCCGCCCGCGAGTACACGTAGCGAAGATTATATCCCTTGCGAACGGACTGCGGCCCCTCGAACTGACGGCCGAGGTCGTGGAAGGCGACCGTTTGGTACGGCAGGTAGCGGGCCTGATCGTACACGCGCTTCTGACCGGTCGGCTTCTGAAAGCATGGAGATGAGTGAGTGGAGGAGAGATAGGCGGATTTACCTCGAAGATCAACGCCTTCAGGGTCGGGCGGGAGTGGACGAACTTGCGGAAGAGCCGCTCCTCGCACAGGACGCCCCGCACGGTCAGGCAGTCGGGCTGCAGGTGCGTGTGCTTGAGGAGGAGGCCCATCATCTGCTTGCACCACGAGAAGCGGTAGTCGCACTTAAACTTGATCTCCGTGAGGCCTGCAGAAGTTGGAGTGATCGAGAGGGGTAGGGGATGAACGAACCCTTGATCTCCACGTCGACCGGCGGCGTGCACGTGACCATCGAGAGGAGCGCGTCCACCTGCTCCAAGCCGATCGAAACAGTCGAAATGAGCGGCGGAAAGGGCAAGCGGATCGGCCCCTTCAGCGCCTCGCCCAAGTAGAGTTGCTGCTTGAAGCAGCGGTGGGGACCCTTGGTGAGGAGCTTGTCGGCCAGCCGCTTCGTGTGCCGATCGACCAGTCGGAACGGGAGCAGCCCGCGCCCGTCCTGCCGCCCGTAGCGCGGATCCACGTTGTCCACGCGGGCGCTGAAGCGAGGCGAGAGGTGAGTGAACGAACGAGGGGAGTGGAGGAAAACTCACAGGATCATCTCCTGGATCTCGGCCGGCAGGCGCATGAATGGGAAGCCGTCCGGCGCGTCCGCTTCCCGCCGCTTCTTCACCCCCAACTGCTCGTCGTTTTCGATCAGCTCGGTGAGCATCGCGCGGCCCTTCCGCAGGCCGACCTCCGTACCGTGCAGATTGACGAGGAAGTGGTTCCAGCCGACCTGCTCGACCTCGAAGTGGCAGCAGACCTTCTTCTCCAGGGCGCCGAGCGGAGTCCGGCCGCCGCCGCGCGGCACGCGGATGAGGCGGAGGGCGGTGCGGAGGTCGACGACCACGTCGTTGGAGGCGTGCCGTTTGCGCGGCCGCGACGCCGTGCAGACGGCCGCGGAGGCGGACGGGCCGGCGGCGGCGTCCATCTCGGGCGTCTTTCGGCCGTCCGCCGGCTCCTCGTTCTTCGGCGAGACGGGCGCCGAGGCGGCGGCGGCGTCCGAGCGGTCGGCGGCGATCTTCGCGGCGTCCATCGCAGTCGGGTCCAATCGATGCCTTCAAACAGAAAAGATGATGAAATCGGCGTGATGAGATTCGAGTGGAGAAATGCGAGGTAAAAACGAAGGATTTCACTCAAATCCAAGTGGAAGTCCCCGCAACCCCTTGTGATTTGAACGGAAATCGGGAGATATTCCAAGAACGGCCGCGTACAAATGCCGCAAACAACCAGCAAGCTGACAAGGGCCGCCGATCGCTGCCGGCCACGACCAAAACAAGCAGGCCGCCCGACGCCGCCGAGCGGAGAAAACGCCCGCGATCCCCCGACCGCCCGACCCGCAAACGTAAACAAGCCGCCTGCCCGCCGATCGCAACGAGGCGGCGGTGGGAACGCGCCCGCGATCGCCGGCCGGTCGGTCCGCCTGCCCGACTGCCGACTGGGCGGACGGCGACCGCTCGCCTAACCGCCGACCGCACGCCTTCCGCTCGGGATCGAACGAGCGAACGATCGGGGGTTTCGGACGGACGCGGCGAGCTCGAGCAAACGACGAAGTACCCGTGTTCTCTTCTTTTAGTGCGCGGTTCACATGAATTTGTGAGCTAATGGAAACGTTTATTCGCACAAATCAACAACCGCAATCGGAAACATGCAAAAGAAACCGGAGAGTGGGAAAAAGGACGAAAACCCGATCAAAACGGATAAAATTCGATGAACGACGGCAATGAGCAGCAAAGTAGTGGGAGAAGAGAGGAGAAACAAGTGACGGGCGGTCGTCTATTTCGAAGAGAAGTACGAAGAGTGGACGGACGCGTTCTGTCGGTTGTTTTGAGCGGTGAACGGCCTAAAAGCAGCGAGTGAACACAACAATCCCTTGACTGACACCCACCGATTGAAGTGGAAGACGAACTGCTGGCCCTGGTCGGCCTCGATGCGCAACTCGGCGCACTCCCACAGGAACTCCGTTCGATCGCACTCGACGGTGATCTCGGCGGTCGTGAGTTCGCCGATCGAAACGGCCTCGAATTCGAACACCACTCGCTGCAACGAACAATCGAGATGACTTCTGATAGATGGGAGGACTGACGGAATCCTCCGAGTAAAGCGGCTTCTCAGGTTGTCGGTCCTCGAAGAAGGTGGTGAGTTTGCGGTAGGAAATGTCGCCGAATTCGCCGAACAGGTTCAGCCAAATGGCCGCGTCAGGGGTCAAGTTGGAGGCCCCCGTCTGCACGTGTGCTTCGTAGATCAAATCTGAAGGAAATAGACGAATGAACGAAAGTACGAGACGCACTCTGGAGCGGTGGACGGTCGGGCCAAAAGACGGGGAACTCGAAGATCTGCTCGGGGACCATGCGGGTGTTGGCCGCCGGGAAGCGGATCTCGTCGCCGTTCGCCGTGTCCGAGAGGCGCATCTGCGAGAAGACGGGAGTGTTCACAACCTCCATTCAATCCGCTCACCTTTTTGATGTGAACCATTTGGTCGCTGGACGAAGCGACGGCCGCCTCCTCCGCTTTTCCGTTCGTTTCCTTCGTGCTCTGCGGGCCGAGGAGTGCGCGCCGCTCGGTCTTCACGCGTACTTTGCACAACTCGCCGAGGTCCGCCCCCTTCAGCCGGTAGCTGAGGAGGTTGTCCGTGGGCGTGTTGCTGATCGCATTCATCTGCAAGCACAAGGTGGACTGCAAGGGGATGCCGCCCACTCACTTCGGCCGTGTCCTTCATTCCGCACAGGAAGATCAACGGCAGCAGGCGCGACTCGGCGTCCAACGACATGGAAAGCAGCCAGGAGGGACTCTTCGGCTGAGCGCTCTTCTTCTTACTGAGCCGCGTTGAGCTTCCTTCGAGCGCTGAAAGCTGGAGACGATCGTTGAGTTTCGACGAGTGGAGGAAGAAACAAGCCGCTTCTTTCACTTCGATGAACGTACCTGAACGCCGGAGTTCCTTCACGTACGGCTCGTCGGGGCTGGAGCGCGGTCGGATGCACGAGGTGTTCAGGACGTAGCGGTAGGGCGTGTGCGAGCCCTCGCGCACGTACAAGAAGCCCACCAGCCAGTCGTTGCCCGTCGTGCCCAACGGCGTCAAGCGATTCGACTCCGCGTCGTGCGCGTTCCAAATCTCTTGCAGGATCGCAAAGCCCTCGTAGATTTGCTCGCCTGAAAGAGAGCAACGAGTGGATTGAAGGAGAGGAGATGCGGGCGATCACCGATGTCATTCGGCTGCATGTACAGACGGGCCACTTCCAGCTTCCCAATGCTCACGGCCTCCACTTTGAACGAGAGATCCTAAAGAAGATGTTGAGTAGGAGAGGAATCAAAAGAAACTCACGATCTTGCCGCCCTTCTCCACGGCGTCACCCAAGTCGACCCAAACGGCGCCCGTGCTCCCGATGTCGCCCTCCAGCTCCACGCGGATCAACGGTTCGATGCACTCGAACTTCGGCGGTGTGATTCGCATCTTCCCGTCGTACGTGATCACTAAAACAAAAGATTGGAAGAAACGTATGCCGGAACTCACTGGGCAACGGCTCGGCGCCCAAGCGAAAGTGAGGACCTCGCGGAAGGGTTGATCGCCCTTCTTCGTGCTCCCCCACCGCAACCACTTGCCGCACGGCACAACGCAACGATGCTGAGTGTCCAGATCGCGGAGTTCCACCTGGTCGAGGAAGTAATCCGGCTGCTCGCCCTCGCCGTCGATCTCGATGCGCAACTTGAGGAGTTCGCCGATGCCGTTGAAGTGGCACTGCATGAGCGTCTTCGAGGGCACCTCCCGCAGCTCCTTTTCGTTGGCCAACTCGACGGAATTCGAGCCCCGAGTTCCGAAGCCCACCAGGCGGAGGTTGGACGTCGTGCCGCCCTGCCCCTTCGAGTCGCCTGCAATCCGATGGAGATGAACGAACGAGCGGTCGCCGACCAACCGTTGTGCAGGATGACCTCCCAGCGCGAGTGCGTGACTCGCTGCATCGCGTGCGGAATGGGCTCCATGTCGTAGTACGCACTCAACCGCAACGTGCGCTCTAGCTTGCCGTCCACCTGGCCGCTGTCGAACCACTTGAGGCACTGGAAGAGGAAGGCGCGCCCGTTGACCGCGTCCTCCGTCACGACGATCCGGTCGATGAAGATCCCGGCGCCGTAGCCCACGGAGTCGTGGCCGACGATCAGCTTGCGGACGACGCCCAGGAACTCGCAGTCCACTTGCATCGAAAACGTGTCCGAGCCCTCCTGGCCGTAGTGCTTCTCCTCGCTCTCCAGCCAGTTCACGTACTTCTGCCGCATGTAGAACTTCTCCGACTCCTTGCGGTCGCCGATCAGCGTCACGTACAATTCGGTTTCCGAGTCGGCCGCCCACCGATTGCCCATCTTCACGGTCACGGTGTAGGAGTCGACTGAAACCAACGATTGCAGGAATTTGTTTGCATTTGAATGAACAAACCTTTTTCGGGCCCCTGCGTTCGTTTGGCGAGCACGTCGTCTTCGTCCTCGTCGGAGCCGCTGCAAACGTCGTGGTCCGGCTCCGTGTCGTTCCTGATGAGCGTGACGGTCGGCGGGGCTTTCGGCTCGGGCTCCGGCTCTTCGGCCTCCGACTCGCGGCTGTAGAACGAGGACTCGGGATCGTTGCTGGGCGGCGGGAGGTCCAAACGGAGAGCTTCCGCTTCTTCCGGCTGCTCGCCGGTCGGCAACCGCTCGATCTCCGCGTGGGTGGTGAGCACGTGCTCGTCGGCTTGCGCTTCGTTGGCTTCCACTTCGATCTGCTCGTCCTCTTCTGGTTTGGGCACTTCTTTCGTCTGAACCACGGATCCGTCGATCACTTCCGCTTGCGGGGCGAAGTGGACGTGTGCACTCTCTTCTTCGTTCATTTCTTCCTCCACGTCCCGTTCGACTTCTCCCTTCGGCTCGGGCTCGCTTCGCCTCGACTGTCCGGAGGCCGCCGAGTGATGGGAAGCGGCGGAGCGGCGAGAAGTGGCCGAATGGGCGGCGGAGGCTCGTGAGTGAACGGACGCCTGATCGTCGTCTTCTTTCTCCTCTGCAGCTGATGGGGGGCGTTCGATGTCAGCGGATTGCGGGCGATTGGTGTCTCCTGGAAGAAGAACAGTTTGCTCCTTTCTATTCCGTTGAACGAACGTTTGATTCGCCGTCGGGTCAAGAACCCACGAGCTCCGGCTTGAATTTTGGTGGCCGCCTCGTCCTCGTCCAACGATTTGGTTCTCCTCAACTCTTCCTGCGGGTTTGTTCGTCGTTCTGAACACTCAAGTGTGCTTCGAATCTTCCAAGAACTCACTCTTCATTCGCTGCCGGGCGAGGAATCCCCGAGCGCCCGCTTGGATCTTCGCGGCGGCCATGTACCGAGCGGCCGCCGTCGCCGCGTTGATCGCCGAATGGATGCGCGCTTCGTTGTCTGCAAACAAGGAATAAAGGGGCGATGAATGAGCGACATTCCGTGCAAGGACCCCGTCGCATTTCGCTATTCCTCAGAAAACTCACCAGAGGCGCTGCCCGGCTTGATGGTGTGCACTTCACGATCCTCCCGCTCCTCGCGCAGTGCGAGCAAATTGGCGGCCGCCCGATCGTCTTCGTCGTCGTTTTCGACGGCCGCCCGCCTTTGCCGTTGCTCCTCCTCTTCGGCCTCCAGCTCCTCTTGGGTCATGACGCCGGCGGGTTGCTGGGGATAATCGTCGTCGTCGTCCTCCTCGTCCGCCTCCACGCCGTCCATTTCGATGCGCGGGGGCTCCATCTCGTCCTCGGCGTCGCCGTCCGCCTCGTCCGACTCCTCGTCCTCCTCTTCGATCTCCTCGTCGAACTCGTCGGGCGGCACGGCGGTCGTGTGGCCGTTGGAGAAGTCGTTCGAACTGCGCGGTCGACCCGAGTCCGAGTCCGCCGTGTTCGTCGAGGATTGCAGCGTGTTGGCGACGACGCCCGACGAGGTGGCGGCGATCGCGGCGGCCCCGCTGATCGTGTGCGTCGCGTTCCAGCTTTTGGACGGCGCGATCGGCCGCTTCCGCCCGCCGTCTGCAAGCGAACGAATTTGAATGCGGGACGAAAGTTCGATTCAATTGTTTCTTTCTTGCTTTCATTAGGTGTCCCTCCGCTCACCTCGTGCCGCCCGCTTCGCTCTCCACTGCGTGGTCTTGACGGTGGCGATCGTCGTGGTCGCTTCGACGTTTTGAATGCGCGGGAAGTTCGGGGCTTTTCGTTCCGTTGCGGCCACGAACGACGAGCTCGCCGCCTGATTCGAGGGCATCATCGTTTCGTCCAGCGACGCCTTCATTTTGCCGGCCAGCAGACTCGAGACGTAGCGTTGCCGGTTGGCCGCCTGCGGCAGAGTGGCGGCGGTGGGCGGGAGGAACGCTTTGCGAGGTCGCTCGATCGAGTTGCTTTGCGTTTGCTGGGGCCAACGGCGAGCTGAAAGCAAGGAGAGTAAATGAGTGCGGTAGAGGGCGCACTCGATTTATTCTTCTCACTTACCGGCACGCGCATCGAACTGATTCGAAGAGGAGCGGGAGGAGTCGCGCCATCGCCGAATGGGCGGCAGGCCGGCGGGCGGCGCCGACGGCTGCGGCTGCTCGGCGTCCGCGTACGCCCGCCCGTGCAGCATCAGGCGCTCGTGTCGGGGGACGGCCAGCACGCGGTTGTCCTTCAGCTCCAACAGCTGCTGCACGCCGGTGATCCGCTCGCCTTCGTACGTGTAAATGCGGAAGATCGCCACCTCCAGCCCCTGGCTGACTTCCTCGAGGACGGACTCCAAGTCCAACGGTCGGGCGGGGTTCAGCACGGCGCGGTAGATGTGCGACGGCCGTCCGTTCAGCACGAAGTAGACCTGAACGCACGGGCATGAACGCGACATTTCGAGCGAATAAACAAGAAGAAGATGGTGGACGAGAAGAAGTGGACGTGCAATGAAGAAAAGAGATTAGAAGCGACCACCAAACACAAACGAATGAAAGCGGAGGTGTCTGCATTGGCGGTAATCCGCCGGCGGTAATCGCAATGATCGAGAGACGAGTTAATCCTTTCGAGATTGCAGGAAAATGGTTTGTTGAGTTCATTTGCCTGCTTGCAACCCTCTTGCGCTCACCTTCTTGCTGTTCCGCATTGCACACTTCTCGCACGCGTAATCAAACGACGGTTTGTGCCTTCTCGACATTGGAGTGACTGGCGGCAACGACGACGAGAGGACGGCGGTCGACGGGGCGGAATTCGGAGCTCGCAACTGGGCGGGACAAAGGCGGCCGGTGGGCGACGCGGTCGACGGGAGACGCGAGAGGAGCATCCGTTCACTGGGATAACGGAGCAAAGACAATGGAAAGAATTATGAATAGCCGTTTAGCGAGTATCGGCGAGGAATGTTTGTCTAGAGCTCAAGACCAAAGACGTTTAAACTGTGGCCCTCAAAACAAGCGCCGTTTTCCCACCGACCACACAAACGAGCAGAAACGAGTGGAGCGTTTGTTTACCCAAAATTCTGAGGTTCACGGCGGGCGGGCGCTGGGGGGTCCACAAGCCTCGCGTTTCTTCCAGTCGCTTGCAGTCCGCCGAAACGGGAAAGGCGGGCGTTAAATGAGTAAGCAGCTAATGGAATGAGTGAACGGACCCCCTGCACTCGGCCGCTCGCACGCGAACTCCCTTCTTTTCGGCCGCCGGTTTCCGCCCGACCGCACGGCATCGATTCCGCTCGTTTCTGTTAGGAAATTGGGAGAGAGGTGGCGTGTTCGGCCACTAACGGCTGCCGATTCTCTCTTTCCACGAAAAGAGTTCTTGTTGGTCTTCCAGCGGTTTTTGGGTGCAAAAGTCAGAACTGAAGGTGGTGATGTGAGAAACTCGCGAGTAACACGTTTAATTTCCTTCTCTTTGATATCATTTGCACCTGCTGGTCGAATTGTTACCGTCAAACCCTCAAGTTGGACAGCTGGTAGACGGGTGACCTCTCATCAAAAGAACGATACAAAAGCGAAAGAATAGACGAGTGCAAGTGGAAAGTAAAGTCGAGCTAACGGACCGCCGAAACTAATAAACCAAACAAGTGAGGGCACTCCCGCCACAACCACTCAACGATTCCACCTTCGATTCCGTTGGGTTCAAGAAACACATCCAGCACTCAACAGTTCTACCGACCGCCCACACACTGAAAAAAGCGAACTCACGTGTTTGGCGGTGGCGGGCGTAAAATTCGAGCCGTAGGACTGGCCGCCCGTCTGTCGGGTTGAGTTCACGCGTGTTAGTCGGGCTTTGAACGAACGATTGCTCCCGCCACTCTGCAAAATGCGATCGATAAGATTGGGCATCTCGAGCAGGCGTTTGAACTTTGAACTCTACTTCTAAAACAAAAGCAGCTCCCGAAACAAACCATTTTGTTGACCCAAACAGCCTTATTTTGGAGCGGCATCTCTCGAGGATCCCCTCGGTAATCCGATAAAAAACTACGACGAATACACGAGTTTTCTCTCGTCTCGTTTACCTTCTGTCTTCGCTCCTCGGGCACCCGATTCTTGCCCACGGCTTTAGTGTTCATCTCACACGCAACAAGCGAGTGTGGAGATTACCCGCCGATCTCCACCGGCCGCCGAATTGCCCACTTATTGCCGGGATTATCTCCTCGACACTCCAAAGATGATGGCCGGTAATCGTCCAAAAGCGGTGAGTACCCAATCGTCTGGCCGAAAAGAAGATGGCCGTCGACTTCGGCCGGCGGAGGGAGTAATTGAGGAATGATGAGTACTCATCACTCCTGCTTTGGAATGTTGCAATTAGAGTCGAAAAGCTCATTCCAAGCAGTAATTTACTTCTCACACTTACCAACATTTTAAAACAACGCCATGAATGTAGTGGATCAAAACTCATTCCTGCACTGTTCCCTATTCCGCTTTCAAAACAAACTAAAAACCTGTCACGTTTGAGGCAACAATATCTACTCATCACTTCAACGATCATCCCATTTTGTCGAAACAACAAGCATGGATTACCGGCCAGCCGCTAATTACCCGACTTCCTTCCGCTCGCTAATCCCCGCCCCCATTTCCGAGTGATTTCACTTCATCGAGTGGAAAGAAACTTACGCCCCACTCGGTGGTCGCGCGGTCGATGGAGGTCGGATTGCGGTAGCGAAAGGCGGCCTCCCGCTCGCGTTTCCGCTTCTCCAGCGTGTCCATGTCGAGGCCCTTGCCGCGGCGCGTGGACGAGGCCACATATCTGTAAGCCGGGTAGTCGAACGGATGAGGCGCGTTCATGACGTAGCCGAGCGATCGCCGACTCGTCCCCCCCCGCTCACGAATCCCGAGGAGCTGCCGGCGGCGAGCGGCGGGAGAGCGTCCGTCGTGTAGGGCCGCTTGTACGACTCGAAGACCATCCTGCTGCTTCGTTTCCACCCGGCTTGCTTTCGTTTCGGTTGCTTCAAGTGAAAGACGAGAGTGGAGGCAGAGGAGAGAAGCTCGAGGGTATGATTTCTTTTTCACTTCATCGACGAAATTTTCCTCTCTACAACGAAAGATGTGAGTTGATTGAAGGACGAGGTGAACGCGCAAGAAAGGGGAAAAGGTTCATTGGTGAGCAAGCAAACGAGACTAATGAGTTCGAAACAGGGTCGGCCGACTTCCTTTGCAAACAGCCGCAAGTTAATTGGCAGCTGGAGACGAGGGGAAACCAATGGCATCATCTTTTTGGGCGCAAAAAGCAGCCTGTTTGACCAAAAGTCGCCAATTACTCGCGCCGACGACCAAACCGACGGCCAACTTCGGGAGTCTCGAGAGAAAACTCCCTTTTGCCTCGTTACACGGCATTCCACCACCAATCCACTCGGTGGAGGTGCGTGTACTCGCCGAATGGCCCCCGAATTCTCTGCCCGAACGAACGGGCGATACGAAGTCCAAACACACGAACGAAAGTGGAGGGAGAAGAGAGAAAATTGGAACCGAAGGAGAAGACGGTCGGTCGGATTACCTCCTTTCCTTCAGTCCAACAGACTCGTCGATGAATGGGCAGAGAAATCGCGGCTTCGATGACAATCGCCGGACCAACGAAGGCTTTTGTTCCGCGATGGGAGCGAAATAATCCGACCACTTCAATGCTGTGGGAATGAGAAGAAGGTGAGTGAGTGAACAGGTAAACAGCAAAGCCCAGTGAGAACGGCAGAATTGAACAGGCAAGCCGTCCCTCCACTGAACTCTTTACTTAGACGTTGAGCGTGTAAAACGACAAAGCGACTATCCTCAGGGTAAAACAAACAGCAAGCAACACATCCGCATCCTAATCACCGGTGTGCGGAGTGAAGGAATCTGCGGAAATTGGCGCTTTCCGGCCGGCCGGTCGGCTGACTGCCAAGCGGGCAGAGGCCCTCGACTCGGCCGGGAGGTGGAGTGGAGCAAGGGAGAGACTCGAATAGACGCCAATTAGGCCCCAACTCATCTCCAGCGCTCGTCCGCATTCTCCCCTTCGTCCCCCAGCCGAATTTCGGCAATTAGCCGGCGGGCAGGTCGGCGGACACGTGAATCGCCGGCGAATTCCTCCTATCGACTATCGCAACGAAGAGGACAACCCACGCTCTACTCTCGATTGAACAAAGAAGCAACCTTCACAGCAACGAGTAAAGAACGCTCGCATTCACGACAAAAGACGGTGGACACGACGATGCGGGGAACAAGTGTGTAATCAAATGAGTGCACACTGGGCTGAAGAAAAGTGATGTATTTCGTTAACTCAACGGGAAAACGGCGACGAACTCGCGAGCGAAACAAGTGAACTCCGAGAGCGCGCCGAAACACGCTCGATTCCACCGGTCGCCCACCCGCCGCCGGCTGCAACTCAAAGACCGTCGGGACGAATTCGAGCGATCCGAAGTGAACACTCGAATTCAATGCATGATGATGAAGCACAGACCAGCAACACCTCAAACATGTTGGCTCAAGGAATCTCCTCTGCCCTTCTTTGATAAATCGGCCCTCCGTTTTCCTCTCCCTTCTGCACTCGGCAACGACCTCTCCTCTGCGTTCTGCAGTGTAGAGAAGTCGAGAGGGTCGCGTGCAGGCGGCGGATTGACGTCCCGCCGAAGGGCCGACTCGCGTGTCCGCAGGCGCCACTTTCTGGAGAAAATTGAGGCGGAAATGCGACGTAAATCCCGTTCCTCTGTCGATTGCCGTTTGGAAGCTAGGTAATCGGCGGTTGGAACAAAACGTACACGCACATCAACGTAATCGAGCAATAGAGAAGAGAATGTAGAGAGCAATTGTTTGCGGCTATTCTATTCGTCCGTTTCTTTTACTTATTTTACGGTCTTCGCTTCGAACAAACGGTCCTACGCAACCAATATGCTGGTTTTCTTTTGGTCTCACCGTCCCAAGTGCTCCAACTGGTCGAGAGTCTTGATTGGCGTTCTTCCGTAGGGCGTGTACAGATGCCGTGCGCCGTACGGCAGTTCGATCCGCTCGTTCAACGTATCGAGCAGCGAGTTGATCGTTCGGTAGCGCGCTTTCGAGATCGGCACTCGCAGTCCCTAGAAAGGATCAATAGAAATGAGAGAAGGAGAGAACGAACGGTGTAGTAGGTGTCATTGTCCTTGTAAAAGAAGACGGTCTTGGCCGAGTGCGGGCGCGTGAACGTGCGGTGTTCCGTCCCGTACGTCTTGATCATTCCGTTCACGGGCGCCGGCGGCAGGTTGGGCAGGTAGACGGTTTGGTGCACGTGCAGGCGCTGAGCAGACTGCCGGACGGCCGCCGGTCCGCTGACGACCGTCGAGGAGTTCGTGGGACTCGTGGAGGTGCCGCCCGGTCGTTCGCCGATCACTCGAGCGTAGCCGATGCTCGGCGGCTGGTGGTGCTGCAAATTTTAGAGTTGAGGGGAGAAAATCGTTAGAAGACTAGGGAAAGAGAACACGAATGATCCAACAGCAATCCCCATAAGAGAACTGTTTGTGCATGAACGCTCCATTTGACAAGCGAAACCGACCGCCGCGTGCCGGCCGAAATCTTCTTGGACTCCTCTTGCGGACGGCAAAAGGCCGACCGAAGAAACCTTAGAGTTTTTGATTTCGACTGTCCCATGAGAAGCGAAAAGGGATTAGTCAACCGTCGTGAGAGATACACGAAATGAACGTTCAGGCACGAGTGTTAATGGGACACACCAACAGAAATGAGAACGTGAAAGACTTTGGGCCTTCCCCCTATCAAACGCCGAGCAACCTAAGAGTTTCGCAGTTGCCTTCCCCAAATCCAATCGAATTGAGAGGAATGCGGAAATCTTAATGGAATCCCCGCAACTCCCCGATTATCCGCAACGGATTGACGGGCGAAAAGCAATGAGAGTAAGCGGTAGGTACGAAAGCAACTGCCGTCCCGTCTAAAAGAAGCCCCTAATCTTCACAACAACCGGCAGGCAAGTGGCTATTTGCAGCGCAGATTTGCGGCCAAAAAGACGGACGGTTACGAAAGGAACTGCCCGGCTGCTGTACGAACCTCCCCAGAGATTTTTGTTGAGTAATCCCCGATTCCGTCTACTCATCAAAGAACAGCCTGCTCTCGAGCTGTTCGAGTTATTCGGCCGCATACGATTGCTGTCCGCTACCTCGAATTCTTTTGCCCGCCCGGTAACTCACTCGAGAGACCGAAATGAAAGCAGGCAGCTGAAAATTTCAACTCAAGCGGCCGTTTCGGTTGCAGATTCGCGAACGCTGCCGTTTCTTAATTTGAAGGCAAGCAAAAGAAGCGGGTAAACAGCGTTCTCCCTCGTACTCTGCAGGACTTGCGCGATGCCCGACGGAATTACCGCGAGCTCCACAAACAACCGAAATTGAATCCTTTACGAAAACATACGCGATCAAATTAAACGAGCGAACGAACGTTTGGGGTGAGTAAACAACTACTCATTAATGAGGCCAAAGAACTTAAAGCTCGCAGGCGGGGACGACTTTCTCGAATGGTCGTTCGGTTGAACTGCACATGAGTTTGCAAGACGCCCACAAGAAAGCCCGTGAGAACCGTGGAAAACACACGAGAGAACGGAAAGAAAGAAACCCACGCCCTCACGCTCACCTTCGCGAAGCCGCGCTGTCGGGCGCCGTTTGTCGCCGGCGGGATTTCGGGCGGCGGCGAGACGATGGCCGCCGTTTTCTCCCGCTCGTCCGCGGGCACGACGTTTATTGGAGTGGCGGGCGGCGGGGAAGCCGTTCCCGTTTGTAGGGAGCGGTCGTGAGTCAAATCGGCGCTTTCGGCCGAACGGTCGGCCGCTTCTTCGGCGGCGATCACGCGCGTCTGCTCCACGTCGACGTTCACCACTTCGGCAGTCTCTTCGGTTCGGTCGTCGTCTTCCGTTCGATCATCGTGGCGATCGAACGACTCGTTGACGACGCGAGTTTCGGCCTCCTCTTCGCGCTCGTCACTGCGCAACGTCGAGCGGGACGCGCTCACGACCACGAGGTTGAAGACGGGCGCCGGCCGTTCGAGCGGCGGCGGCCGGCGGGCGGCTGCCGAGGCGGAGACGACGGGCGACTCCGGCGCCGTGCCGCGCATTGGCGACCGCCGCTGCTCGTCGACTTCAAAGGGCACGAAAAAGTTGGAACATCGCGACGTGGTGGTGCGGAAGGGCGCGGCTGGAGCGGGAGGCGGCGGGGGCGACGAAATGGTCGGCGGCTCGTCTCAAACGGCGGCGCGGGGCGCGGTCGGCGACGTGGAAGCGAACAAGATGAGGAGTTTGCGCAGGGCCGTCCAGTCCATCTTCGTTTGGAGTGTGGAACGATCTATCGAGTTGATTGCTGCTGATTCCGTCGGAACTCGTAGGTCTCCGCTCTTTTTGAAGGACCTGCAATCAAACGATGTCTCATGAACTCTACGAGCAAGGCTAATCAAAGAACAACGACGCGGATGACGCAGAAGAGAGAAACGAGACAAGTTTTTCCCAACAGTGCGGTAGTTGTCGCACTTTCCGCTTTTTGTACGCGACGAACAGACGTAAATAATCGGAAATACAAAGCGAAGACGGACGGTTGGACAAAAACGCGCCCACCAGTCGCGGATGGACGAGAACTACGAACGCTCGAGCGGAGGACGTGGATGGAAATCAAAGGAAGCGGGGAACGGAGACGAATCCTTGTTCAAGGAATGGTAGAAATTGATGCTTGTGGATTGTAATTACTTGAAGCGAGCGGGGAACGCGGAAGGAAAGAAAAAACGGAGCAAGAAAACGCGAACAGCCGCCACCCGCTTTCCTCAAACGACTTTCGCGAGATTCTCGGAACACGCGCCGGCCGTGGCTCGTAAGCGTAAGAGACTAGAAAATCGAGTATTTGCGTTCACCGCTGCAGAAAACGGCGTCTTGCTGTTTGCTCTGCTGGGCTTGTGGGCCAGAAGAACGCAACTTCTACCGCAATGAACGAAGTGACTAATTGCCACCTGAAAAACCAGTGGATCGTCTGTCGCCGCGACGTTCCCGGAAATTGACGCCACGTTTCGTCCACTCGGCCCGTCCAATCAACGGGCATTCAAGAAGGGAGTTTGAAGAAGAGCGTAGACGCCGATGAGCACATTGACGAGGAGAGTGAACACTTTCCGCAAGCTCCACGCAACGCTTCAAAAAGAGCAGACAACGGAGGAAATCAAGCAGAACGTAGCAGTTAACGACTAGATTTGACCTGACCGCCCTAACGACTGCTTTCTCACTTT
The DNA here is from genome assembly GCA_024699865.1 of Aphelenchoides fujianensis. NCBI lineage: Eukaryota > Metazoa > Nematoda > Chromadorea > Rhabditida > Aphelenchoididae > Aphelenchoides > Aphelenchoides fujianensis. The sequence goes on along the minus strand of JAMPIO010000090.1, from coordinate 179,045 downwards.
CCCGCACTTCCGACTACTCATCCCCGCAGCTCGTGACCGGCAACTCGTCGACGAGCGGCACGTGCGGCTCGTGATCGCGACGGGCTTCTTTGTGACGCGCCACGCGACGGAAAGAAGGAAGTCGACGAGGAAATCCGCCCCCAGGCCGCGAAATCCATGAGAACTCGGCCGGGAAGCCGCACAAGTGCAAGCGGACGGGCGGTTTACGTGGGCCGACTGTTGATAAGCGGAAAGAACCGCGAGGAGGACGGCAAGTGGCCAAACGTGATTAACGGGGCGCCGTTTCCTCCGCACCGGCCGGCCGTCCACTTCGCTCCCGGCGGTCCGCGGGAATCCACTTAATTCCGTTGCTTTGGCAACAATTCCGCCCGCCGAAAGAAGCGGAGGGGGCGGAAATGGGCGCTCTTTTGTGGGAGAAAGCGGCGATCCATCCGCTTGTCTCCTAATCCGCCGAATTAAACTGCCGCTTACGAAGGATTCGCTGAACGTCTTACGATTACTTTTTACTTCTTTGCGTACAATAACGAAAGAAAAATTGAATGCAGTTTGGTTCGATTCGTTCCTCACGTGCGCTGATCTACTTGTTTGCTTGCGTTAGAGCAATTGCTTTTTGTTTCCTTTGCAGACGTCATCGCTTATCGGTTTCCACTTGTTTCCCCGCAACCCATGATTCAGGCATTCATTTAGCGAACGTTTCTCGATCAAACATCGACTCCAATTCAACACCATCTTTTCGTTCAGATCGATCGTTTATTCAATCCACAAACAATCAACAGAAGACGTTTTGGAACGAAATGGTCTTCGGCAGCGGGCGCGGATCGGCGGGATTGTGGGCGGCGAAGGCCGTGCGGAGGAGCGAGGCGGGTTGGCTGAAAGAAAAGAAGATGATTAATGAGGATTGTCTCTTTCGCTTACCCGACGGTCAATCGGTAGGAGTTCCACGTGTAGGTGGGCGTGCCGGAGCCGTCGAACTGCCCGTTCGCGGAGGAGAGCGACCGGCGGATGTGGGCGGTGAGTTCGCCGTTCGGCTGCACGTGCAGCAAGTCGGTGGGCTCGTGGGTGTCCCACGTGTCCTCCGCCCACTCGGCGTACCACGCGCAAGTGCGGAGTTCGTCCACGAGCGGGCACTCGACGGTCGTCCACTGGCCGGTCAGGAGGTCCAAACGACGAAGTCGGGGCAGCAGGAAGCACTCCTCCCGCTCGTCCATCGCCCCGCCGACTGCTTGCCCCAGCACAAAGAGGAAGTGGCCGTGGAAGGCAGCGGACGACTTGGCAATGCCGAGGGAAGCGACGTTCAACTAAAGCAACGAATGAATCAAATGAACGAGCAGGAGACCGCTTACCTCTTCCTCCTTCTTCACCTCCACCACTCGACACACGTCTCCATCGGTCGGATTGATCGCGCGGATCGAAGTGATGCGCCCGCCGTCGTGGACGAGCACGTGGAGGAGGCCCGCGTGGAAGTGGACGGGACCGAACGCACCCTCGCGTGCAGGAATCTCCAGCAAGACGACCGGCTGGAGGGCCATCGTGTTCAGATCGAAGAAGTGGAAGACGGCGTGCTGCTCGTTGCGGAGGAACGCAAAGAAGAAGTGGGCGGGATGGTCGGTCGGGGTGATCAGTCGGCGGTAGTGCTTATGGGGGCAGATTGCGGTGCGCGGAAAGCGGAGCAGGATGGCGGTGCGGAAGCGGCCGGTCGCCCAGTCCAACGAGATCAGAGCGAAGTGCTCCCGAGCGACGACCAGCAGGCGATCCTCCCCGACGGCCAAGCAGTCGAGCACGTGGCCGAAGCTTCGCTCACCCGCTGCCCGGAACGTTCTGAAACAAGAGAGGCGTGAGATAAAAGAAAGGTGGAAAAATGTACTTCGTGTGGCCGGTGAAGGTGTCCAGAACGAGAATTTCCAAGAAGTTGAATTCGATGAGCAGACGGCCGGTCGTGAACACGTTGCAGACGTGTGGGAACGAGCGCTTCCCGCAAACCGTCGACTCGGTACTGGCGTACAGCAGGCCGTGGGCGCCGACGGTCGTCATCTGCAGCGGAGAGCATGGTTGTGGACGGGAGGACGAATGAAGATGTTACCGTTGAGCAGAAGAAAGAGGCTTGAAAGAGCGGAGTGATCGGGAGAAGGAATGATCGAACTGTCCGCTCCTCCGCTTTTTATCCACTTCGCCCGGCTGCAAAAATTCACACCACGCGGCGTTCACACGCACGAATGCGCAACCGACAAGAAAGGGAGCGAGCGGCTGACGACCTCAAGAGTCGTGGGAAAACCGATAGGTCACTCCCGAGAGTAATGTTGCGTTGACTGTTTGCGATCACAGGTCAGACGAAATAAATCGATGTCGAATCAAGTGTTTACGATATTATTTCACTTCCTGATTCCCCACGAGTACTCATTGCTCCACATTACGAACTGTCCAATTATCAAACGTTCTAATTTGATGGCGGACCGAAAGTACAGAATTTCGTAGTTTCGGTCTGCTTTGCTGCAGGAACGTTCGCTTCAAACTTTGGGGACGTCACACGTGTTTGCTCGCGGCTCGTTTGTTTGCGGACGGCCGCGACTCAAACGAATGAGCGGGCGGCTCGTGACTCACGGCGGCCGGAAGGAAGGAGCGCCGATAAAAGCGGAGATTATTGCCGGCTGGGAGCTTCTTTTCACTCGAAGCGAACGAAGATGAAGGTCCCCAACCGCTCGCCCGCTTACTTCTGCTTCATCGCCGCCCAACTCGCGCTGCTCGGCGTCCTCGCGTTCGGCTGGTGGTCGCCGGTGGTCGGCCGAGATCCCGACAGTTGCGACGAGAAGGTGGGTTCTTTCCGCTGCCTTCTCACTTTCTTTCGTTCTTTGGGTGGGCCTCCTGATGGTCCAAATCGGGGCGACGATCGAGTCGGGCGTGAAGCTCCTCGTCCTCCTGATCCACGCGTGCACCGACCGCTTGAGCAAACGGCCGGAAGCCGCCACCAAGTGGATTTCCGGTGGGTTCTGCTGCCGTCCACTCGTTCATTCGTTCGTTTAGGACTGGTAACCTTCCTTGTGATGCTCGTGGTCGCCATCTCAATGGTCATCTTTGCATCGGGCGTCATCCGAAAGTTCGCCTTCTGGCTGGCCGTCCAGGGCGGCGGCCACGCCGTGGAGGCCGCCTTCCACTTCTTCCACTGGCGATCGCACAAAGCGGACGAATGATCTCAACTTCCTTCTTACATTCCGTCTTTTTCGTTCAAACACCACTGATCGCACGTTTGTTGATGGCGAGCATAAACAGCAGCACGTGCAATTGACTACCGCTTATCTATGAGGCGGCGTTCACTAGCAGAGTGTTGATTGAAGAGTTGAGCAGAACGACTGAAACAGACTGAACACCCGCCTCTAATTAGGCAGGCTTCCGTTTGTGCTGCAATCAAACCGTCTAATGGATTGGAGGTCGCCGATCGGCTTCAAACTCATCAGCCTATCGGTCGCCCCGTTTCCCACTGTCGATGGGAAAGAAGTGCCGCTTTACGACCTCTGCGCGGTCCGTTCAGGGTAATTCGAGCGAAGGAGCGGCACTCGACCGTCTTGTTTGTTTTGCCGCGCGGCCGGCGAGGAAGTGGGTCATTCGGTTGGGGTTCGGGTTCATTCGAACGCTTCCTTCCGCTTCCTTTTGTTGCGGCTTGTTGTTGTGCGAAATTCGGCAGCTTCTCCCCGCGGACCCGCAAGTGTTCACTCGGCCTCGCTTTCAAGTGGCCGCCTCGTGTTCGCCCGCTTGTTCGCCAAACGGCCGGCAAACGGGCGGGCGGCGAAATTGGCGCTCGATCGGGGCAAAGCGGTCCGCGCGGCGTCCCCCACTGCTCGCTGCCATTCGGCCCGCCGAAATCTTCCCGCCCGCCCGCTTGCCATTTCGCTCGCTCGCTCCCTCGTCCTCCACCCCCGCCTGCCACCCGCCTCGCTCGTTTGCCGAACGGATGGACGAGCGGGACGCGCGGCTCGACTCACCTGCTTCCTCTTTGCGGATGGTTTCGGGGGATCATCTTTTGTTTTAGTGCTGTTCGTAACTTTGTAATCATAATTGCTGGAATTAATTTGGTACCTTTTGTTTCACACGTGTCTAACCACAACGAATATTTACCTGAATCAACTTTACACGCGTATTTGCTTGCAATTAACTTGATTTTTACCTCCAACCAATTCCAGCAATGGACCACGACAACTCCACGTGTGCCGCCACCTCGACCGTCTGCTCGTCGCCGTCGTCGGGCGGCCGGCCGCTCTTCCGCAAGCAGGAGTCCGAGAGCTCCGTGCTGCACGTGACGGAGAGCCAACTGAAATGCCCGATGTGCAAGCAGTTCTTCCTCAAGGTTCGTTCCTTCCTTCCATCTGCTCAGTTCCTCGTGTTCAGCCCGTCACGCTGTGCTGCGGGCACACGTTCTGCAAGTCGTGTGCGAAGAAGTGGCTGCGGTCGTGCACCACGTGCGCCGTCTGCCGCATCCCCACGCTGATGCCCGTCCAGAACAAGGAAATGGAGTTGGTGGGTCTTCTTTTCATCTGCTTGCTCGTTCATGCCTGCTCGTGTTCAGATCCTGGAGGAGGTCGGGAAGATCCGCACGGCCGAGCTCTCCACCTTTCAGCGGGCGGTCGCCGAACCGCTCCGACGGACGTTCCGCCGCGGCAAGCCCGTTCAAGAGGTTCGTTCCATTTCGTTCATTCAACAGTTAGTTACTCTTGTCCTCGTGCTTCAGATCAAAGCCTTCCAACGGGAATCGAATCGCGCGTCCGTTCGCCGCCCGAAAACCCTCAAATTCGAGGCCCCAAAGCCGCCGACCGTCGGGACGAGCGCGAAAGCCGTCGGGAACAAAGAGAACCTGCCGCTCGACGACCGCAACAGCGCGTGGTACCGCAGCTTGCGGAAAATTCGGGGTTTCTTCTAATCCCTCCTGCTTGCATTCCTTCTTGTGATTTCTACTCACTTTCTTGTTTGTTATTGCTTGTCACATTGCTCAACTAGTCATGTTTAAATGAACGAAGACTGGTGATCAAGTGTGGGTCAAAGAGAACGATTTGTATGGGGGGAACGGGGGCGAGCGGTACAAAACCCGATCACTTTTCGTAATTTCGCGCTTCCGTTCCGCTCATCCGCCGGCTGATCAAACACCCGGGCGGACATTCGAGCGACCCACGAGTCAGCGAGGGGGAGGTGCGGAGGCTACGAGCGGCTGAGCAAGCCGACCATTGAGCGGACGTTTCGCAACTCGTGACATCGAGATCAAACGAGACGATGTGGGTGGATTGAGCGGGTATAAAAACGGAGAGATGAACGGTGGACAGCATCCGCTACCGCTCCTTTCCGTTTATTCAATTGCCCAAAAATGAACGTCTCGCTTCACTCTCTCCTGCTGGCCTCGATGGTCGTGTTCAGTTCCTTCTCCGCTGAAGCCGCCCCCACCGCCCCGTGTGTGGGCCAGCCGCTGAAGATCGGCGGCCACCTGATCTGTCCGGAAGGCTCCCAGTGGTCGTTGGGCGGCCAATGCTGCCAGCGGGTGTTCGCCCACCGGGACTCCGCCGCCTTCGTTCAGCGACGACGATCCGAACGCACGAAGTCGTCTGCTCGCCGGGAGCTCAACAAAGCCGAGTGCCCGTTCCCGGCAGCCGAGATGCCCGGCGGGAAGCGACTGTGCCCGAGAGAACACCACTTCGATCCGCGTGCTGACGCCTGCTGCAAGAACAAGAAACAAGCCGCGTCTTCGTGATCGCCCGGAGTGTGCTCCTCGAATGTCTGTATTTACTGTCCGTTAATAAACGCACTCTTCTCGACATCTGTGACTATTGTTGGCACGCTTCAATCATTTCAATTCACGCGGTCATTCTCGATGGTCTTAAATCCGATGGACAACGTTTTGTCTGCTTGTTCAAACGCCTCGGACAGGTAGTCGTAAGCGCAGAAGAAACCCCAACAGGTGCACCCTAAACAAACGGATTGATTACTGATTAAGAAATCAAAATAAAACGCACGGGGGCCGCAAGATCCAACACCAGACACAATCCTTTAGGACACTGGCTAGTCGGCGGTTGACACCGAACAAGCGAGAAAGAGAAAAGCACGAGCAGCACTTGGAGGAATTTCATCGTACGGAGGCGGGGATTGAACGGAAATTTCTTTCAATCCCGACCGGCCGCTCAAATCGCCCGACCGCTCGTTCATCTGCAACCCAAATGAACTGCCATGGTTCGTGCGTACAAGCTGGCCAAAAGCGACCGATTTCATCGTTTGAGCTCCCGTAATGAGAATTTTTAGTGGCGGGTCAGCGGCAGGCTCGTGCGCTTGCCGCCGAGCGAGTGCAAGCCGGCGCGAGAGCGGGCGGCTGAAAAAGGCCTGCCCGTCTCCCAGCAGTGTGCCCGGTTAGCTCAGTCGGTAGAGCACCAGACTCTTAATCTGGCTGTCGTGGGTTCGAGCCCCACATCGGGCTACCGACTTTTTGCGGCGTGTACATTTCAAAAGTAACTTTTTTACTCTCTATACACGATCAGAAGCAAAAAATGAACGAGTAGACGAATTAGTTCCGTTCATTTTTGGTTGCCGTTGGCGGACGAGATGCGGACCGCCGTTCGAGCGGCCTTGCTGCCGAGAATCACGCGGTGGATGACGGCCGTGATCAACGCGTCCAGCGAGTGGGTGGTCGCGAGGTAGGGGCCCCAACTGGCCGCATAGTCCAGCTGCAGCACGTTCAAGAAGACCCACACAAAATGCGGGGTCGCGTTCAGCAGCAGCTCGGAGCAAATCGAGTAGGCGGCGAGGGTGTTCGCGCGGCGGAAGTTCGAGTGGACGTGAGTCTGCAGACGGCGGTGGGCGGCCAGCTTGCGGAGGAAGACGACCGCGAGGACGGCGTTCGACGTCGTGCAGACGACCTTCGGGATGACCGTCAGCAACCCCAGCGATTTGGGCACCAAGCAGCGGAGCGTGACGCAACCTTCAAACAACGAATGGAAGAAACGCAGGGGAAGCTCACCAGTGATTGCCGGCAGCGGGTACTCCCACCAACACACGACCGCGTAGAGAACGACAACTCCGACCGAAATGCAGCCGATGGAGCGCCAGAGGAATGCTCGCGGGTTGTGCGCGTAGTTCAGCGAGTGCACTCGTTCGAGCATCACAAACACAACAGAGGCAGTGACCGCCCACGTGCAAACCGACTGCAGATTGCCCGTGTGAAAGGGAAGGGCGGCAGGAATAAGCAGCGCTGCAGCGAGAGATTGAATGAGCGAAACAAAAAGAACTCACCGTCTTCCCGTCCGAAGCGCCCAATCGAAAGCGTGTGGCTCAAAATCGAGGCGGCGGCCAGAATCCAGCAGAAGATGTTGAGCAGGATGGTGGACGAAAGAACCTTGTACGTCTTCTGCTGCGCGATGGCGGCCAGCAGCAACGATTGGGACAAGCAGGCGATCGAACAGCACGTGATTTGAAGGAGGTACTGGTAGTAGACGACGGGAAAAATAATTGATGCTGTTGAATTCTCACTCATCCTTCGGATAAGAGCGAAAAAGTGCCGACTTCTTTCATGAGCAATGAGAGGACCTTCTAGTCTTCCTCTCTAGTCCAATGTACGTAGAGCTTTCTCGCTACGCTGGTCGCTGTTTTGTAGGCTATCTTCTTGTGATCGTCCGTGTGTGTCGAGTACAAAGCGGCACGAGCGAGCCGGAAGTCCTCAAAGGTCTTCTGCTACGGAAGTCACATCGGAGATCACTCGGGACTGGAGGGAATCTTTGTTTGAAGATGCGTGTTCAAGACGAGAGGAACGAATCTTTTCGTTTTGCACTCTCCGACCACTCCGCAAGCATGCACAACGGAGCTACAAAGTGCGCGCTCGACTTTTGACGAAAACTGCACGTCAGAATATTGGTTTTTTGGTTTGGTCGATTGCAAGCCGGTTTTCATCGTGAATTTCGTCTAAATGACGCCGAACATGCTGACGCTCGGCAGGGTTTGAATCAAGGATGTAGTTTCAAATTCCGTTTGGAAATGACTTGCCTTAAGACCTAAAGTTCAATCTGGTTGTTGCAAGTGTTTCAACGAAGAAAATTCCGTGGTTGTACGTGAAACTCGACTTGTTCCACGAATGTCGACCACTTCGTTTCAATATTCCTTTGCAGAAGCTCACGAAGTTATTTCTTTTCTTTGCAGCAGCTTCCTATCGGTTGCTTCTTTCATTCCGTATTCCATTTTGAGTGGGTATTGGATCACTCGGATAGAGAGGGAAGATCGAAGCCTTCTTTCGCTATCAACGAGTCGTAGTCTTTCCTTGATTAGCCATGGAAATTCCGTTGTTGTTGTCTAAAAGATTCCTTTTGTTCACTCTTCTTTCTCGACAACGAATATTCAATGTTACGAGTTTTATTCCGTCTATGTTCACACCACTCCTGCGCTTATTCGGTTCGTTTGCGTTGTTGCTTTCGAGGTTAAACAAGTCGTTCTTTTTTGTTTTGTTCGAATGTCCCGTAATTGTTATTTCGCATTCACGCGTTCACGACACAAAGCTATCATTCATTCGTTCACAGTTTTGTTTTCAACCCGAAGAGCAGAATAAACTCACCGGCGACGAGACGAGCGGGCCGTCACTCTGTTGGTCATTGACGTCGACCGCATTAGATTTCCTGTAGCTTCGAGCAGTGCAATTCAACACGATCGACTCAACGAATGGAAAGCGAGGGTCGAGGAATGGCGGGCGGTCGGCAAAAGAATCGAAGTTCCGACTGACCGCTCGCGAGTTGGCGGCTCGCACTTGACTCCTACTCCCGCCCTCTTTCCGGCCGAGCGGAAGGGGGTGCGAGAAATCGAGGAGGGTTCCACGAATCGGCGGGCGACCGTCTCGATCGAATAAACAAAGACGAAACAATCGGCGATGTTATCGGGTCATCACTCGCTGCCGATCGGCCGGGCAAACGGAAAGTGTTGCAATAAACAAATGCCCTCATTGACCCGCCGATTAGCGAGGCGGCCGCCGCTCTAATCGCTTCGCGCGGCCGAAAGATCCGATTGCACGAGGCGATCCGAATGTCGAACAGAGAGCGACTATTCGGCGACGTTCGATCCGAGCGGGTCTTGGCGGGTGGTCCAAATGAAGGTGGAAATGGACGAGCAAAGCCGTCGAAACCATGCGCGAAGACGTCTCGTTTGGGTCTTGCTCGGAGGTGGTCGGTCATTCCATTTGTTTGCGGTAAAGTCGCGTGGATTTCAATTGTTTCCATTCGATTTCGATGCACTGAACAACGAATTCTTTCCGAACAGCCGACGTCGTTTGCATTGCGCAATTCATTCGGTCGGCGAGGGAGAAGTGGACCTCCAAATGCGATCGGCCGCCCGCTTCCCAGACCGCCGCGGCCCCCGAAAACGGGCAAACGGGCCGCCGACACCCGCCGCCGCCCGCTTTCCGCTCGCTCCTTCGGCCCGCCGACCTGCCGGGCGGTCGGGCGGGCGGCGTTTGGGCGCAGAAAGTCAACGGCGGCGGGCCGCCCGCCCGGTCTGCCGGCTTGTTTCTTCGCCGTTTTTCCGCCGAAAGTCCGCCAAATGTTCGCCGCAGACGATGCGGGCGGTCTGCTCGGCTTCTCACCATCAACGGATTTATTTGAGTAAGAATGTCGATCCACTAGGGATTCGCCACTTTCGCTACTGATCGGGGTGCATTCGAGATTGGCGGGCGTGTTTTGAAATCCTTGTTTTATTCCGTCGCTTTCCGTCTGTTTCATGCGTTCTGATTGCAGCCGCCGTCGGCGCTGCGCGATGGACTACAGCTTCTGCCGCCACGACGAGGACGGGAACGCGGTCGGCGTCCTCCGACTGCCGTCCCAACTGGACGCCGACGACACGTCCCGTCCGAACGCGCTCAACTGGAAGCGGGCGGACGGCCTCCTCTTCCGCATGTTTTTCCACGCGCGCTCGAATGAGGGCGACGAGTGGGCCGAAGTCGGCGTCGACATCTCCGAGTTCAGCGGCTTCAAGTACGCTGACTGTCGGCTGCATTGCCGCGTTTTCGGCGAGAAGTCGGAAACGGTGGTCGAAAGCGGTGAGTTCCGCCCGACTCTTCTTTTGCTTTTCACCCATCCGTCTTGCAGACCGGGAACAATGGAGATTCGTTCGCGGAGAACGAGAAGACTGGACGTTCCGAGTGCCCCGCCGCCGGCTGGAGGACGCGCAGGCGAAGTGCGGGCCGCTCTTTGCCGAGTTCAAGCTGCAGATGGTGACGAACGACCGCCTTCGCTACGCGCTCTCGCCCCTTCGCAACGGAAACTCCAATGGTAAGCAAACACCCGCCCATTTATCGCACCCATCCACCGACCTTCTTCCAGACGCCGCCTCAATTCCGTTGATCGACTTGACGTCGCCCGAACGCCCGACTCGACCGCCGCCCGTTCCGGCGCCCGTTGCGCCCCCGCAGACCGACGGCGAGTGGTCCACCTTCTACCTGCACGTGCCCAACGTGGGCGAGAGGGCGTCCTTCAACGGGCCCCGGCTGTTCGACGGACGCGCCTTCGTGCTTCGCTACTTCCCGCCCGACGCGTGGTGCAAGACGGCCAACTTCGAGTTCGTCCTGACTCGCTTCAACAACCACCAGAACGTGTGCTTCGCCATCAAGTGGGTGGTGGAGAACAAGAACAATCATTTGCGCTTTCTTCATCAGGGTGAGTTCGGAGGATGGACGGCAGTCACTCAATCGATCATATGACTTCAGAGATCGTCCGGTTCGCTCATTGCGCCTGCTCGTGGGGACGCGGCTGCCGTCACAAGCCGGTGAACAAGGCGTTGTTCCGCGTGGACGCGCACAAGCTGCGGATGTTCGCCGTCGGTCACCCGGTCCGTCTCGTCGTGAAGTTGCGCGTGGAAGAAGCGGGAGCGACCGCCTTCCCGTCCACCGGCCATCAGGGCGCCCCCGCGCCGCCCGTCCATCACCAGGGATTCGAGAACGCGCCCGCCGTCCACCGCTGGCTGCCCGCCGGCCATCACGAGCCCAACGGACTGCCGAATGCCCTCGAAGCCGCGCGCGCGCTCTTCGAGCGAACGGCGGCCGCCGTCCCGCCCTCGCGCGCAGTGCCGCGTCTCCAAACGCCCATTCCGCCGCCGCCCAATCCGTTCTTCCCCCAAACGGAGGTCGCCGGCAGCCACTCGACCGTCGGCAGTACTTCGGAGCGGTCGACCGCTTCGACTTCGATCTCTCCGACCGCGATCGTCGCCCCGCCGCCGTCTCCCGCCTCCACCCCCGAGCTGCCACTCATTCGAATCACTCCGTTCGGTGCGAGGACGACGGCGACGGTTCAGAAGACCAAAGAAATTTCCAGTAAGTCCACGGTCAAAAGTGAGCGAGAGTCCACTTCGATCGTTCCAGACGGCTCCTTTCTTCCGCCCTTCGAACACCGGCAGAAGACGACCCGCGCGGAGCCGATCGACATGTTCGGGGACAAACGAGGAGTTGAAGGAGGGGAAAGCGGTGAGTCCTTCGCCTTTCCTTCTTCCGCTTATCGCTTCATTCCAGTCGCTTCGCTGTCGCCGGCAGTCGCCGTGGCCGAGGGCGGAATTCCGAGTGGAATCAAGCAGGAGACGCACAACGCCGAGCAAACCACCGGCCAAGAGCAGCGACCGCACGTGGAGCAACCGACCAAGAAGCCCACGAACGGAGCCGCCGTGAAGGTCGAGCTGGGCGAAGAGAAGGACGCCGAAGGCAACGAGCGGCTCTTCGCGCGCAAACGCCTCCACGCTCTTCGGTCCCCCAACCACAACGAACGCTCCGAATTGAAACGCCAACGGACGAGCGAAGAGAACGTCGAGGAGAAGACGGAGCGTCCGAACGGCCACGATCCCTCCATCCAAGGCCGCCTGCTGACGATCGTGGTGGGCGGCAAGGAGTTCGAGGTTCTCCTCTGACAATTGATCTCCGTTCACTCCCACTCTGCTTGCAGGTCGAAAGGGACCTCGTGATCGACGAAAGCGGGTTCTTCGCGAAAAGGCTGGCCAAGCAGGAGGATCCGAGCGCGGGCCTCTCCGAAGTGATGAGCGTCGAGACGATGGCCGCCGTGGTCGAGTGGATGCAGACGAAACACGTGGCCGAACTGGACGGACGAGCTCGCGAGTTGTACGCGGCCGCCAAGCTGCTCGGGATGCCCGACCTTCAGGTACGAGCCGAAAGATTGAGAAGCAACTGATCGTCCTTTTGTTGCAGAAGACGTGCGTCGAGGCGATCAAGCGGACGTGCAAGCGGTTGGACGAGAACCACGCGGCGGCTCTGATCTTCGCGGCGGAGTACGAGGACGCCGAGCTGCTGAAAGCGCTGGACTTCGTGTGGGAGCGTCCGGAACTCTTCCGCAAGGTGATGAAGTCCGACGAGTTCCGCCGCGTCTTCCGCGAGCGGCCGGGATTGATGGAGAAGATCGTCGACGCGATGTGATCGGCTGCTCCCAAATGGAATGATCTTCCCTCTTTTATTGTCTCGTTTCATTCGTTGTTTACTCCTAACTTTGACTACAGGCGATCGTTGTTTCGTTCTGATTGTTTGTTGACCGAGTTGTTGGTTTTAGTCGTTTGCTAATAAATTCGTTGCTTTCCGTGAACGAAGAGATGAAAGAGTGCAGCAAAAGCCGAGTGTTTGGCAGCGGAGCATAGATTGTTGCCCACAGACCGAAGCTCCACCGCAAAAACTGTCTGCTCGTTCGCACATGCTTTTGTTCACTCGGTGCCCATCGTTTACTCAAATTTGAGATCAAAGAACGTGGATGACGGTGGGCGGCCCCCGACTGCTGGCGGTGGCGAGACTCGTGGACGCGCTCCCTTCCGCCCAGCAGCCGCCGGCCACTGCCCGACGGAAGGGGCGGATGAAGTAAATCTGCAGAAGCGAACATAAAGAAGGAAGGAAAGAGGACGGACCGTGTTCATCGGGTTGAGCAGCGGGTGGAGGGCGCCGACCACCGAGTAGCCGAGCGAAGCGAACTCATCGGCGGCGCACTCGGCCGCCCGACTCGCCACGTACACGCCGGGCAGCACAACGGTGAGCAGTGGCGTGAGGGCCGTTGCGAGAAGCATTCGATCGAGCTCGCCGTTGCGCCGACGGGCCGCCGCGCTCACCGAGTGGCGGCGGACGAACACGCGGATGGCGACCGCGCACGCCGCGACCACCGCGTAGCCCCCGCACAACGCCGCCGAAAATAAGTTCTTGTAGAAGCGGGGCGCCGAATCGTTCTGCAATCTGCGGTCGTGATCAACTGCCGGACAAAACGCATGACGAAAGGGTCATTGGAACAGTGCAAGAAATAATCCCCCTCATCGAGCGACTCAATTTGCGGTCAGTCTACCACAACTCACGAACGTCACGCCGAAGAGCTCGTTCGGATCGAAGTCGCCGTAGCCGAGAGCGCGCAGGATCGCTGTCGTTTCGTTGGCCGTCGCCCAGTCGACGGGCGCCAGAATTCGGTTGTTCTTCATGACGATCAAAAGGTAGACGCCCGCGTAGGCGACGGTGCACACAACGAGGAAAGAACGGAGGAGACCGCGCGGAGGACGACCGCTGCAATCACAGAGGATGAACGGGCAGGTGTTCTGTCCGCACTCACCTGCGCACCAACCGCATTCTCCACACGAACTGGTACGGAAACACGCCGCGGGAATCCGGACATTGAGCCCCGCTGTAGGAGCGAAATTTCGGTTCATTGATTTCCGCGTTCGGCTGTTCACAAACGATCGATTTTTCCGCGGAATGTAAGGAGTACGGTATTTCGAGGGGTCCAGAAGTGAAACAACCCGAGAAACGTTCGAAATTAACCCGAGAGATGGCGCTGTTCAAGACCGAACAAAAAGCAGCTTCGCTGGGCGTTGGAACGCTCAAACTAGGCCATAAATCCACTACTGAACTCTAAACAACTTTCTGACTGCTCCGCGTAAATTCCCGAACACAAAAAGTGCATCAGGTACCTTGTATAGACCTCTGCTTGTCAGCGACGGTCAACAAAACACGGGATCGAGCGAAAACTTCAAAGTTTGATCCATTCGGAGCGCTCTAGTTTGTTTGAAACCCATCGAAATCACTACATTTCTTACTGTTTGTGTTCTCCGTGAAATGGCGAACAAAACTGGTGCTGTGGATTTCCGTAAAAAGCTCGCGTTCACGAGCAGAGGTTGTCAGAAATGAAAACGTTTGAGTAGGGAGCATTCGCTGCGCTCAAACTCGGAAGAGAAGAGGAGAATAGGTTCGGAAGTTGATTATTATTGTTGCCAACAAAACGGCGAACAAAAATGGTGCTACGGATTTTCGAATTAGGCCCCCCTTCGCGAGCACCAATCGGCGGAAGACGAAAACAAGAGGAAAAACTCGGACAGTGGTGCATTCGGCGCGCTCAAAAAAGCACACCAGCGACTAAGGTTAATCGAATTTGAGATGTACGGAATCTCCACGAAACGCTGAGTAGAAATGGTGCCGCAGAATTTGCGATTAGTCCTTTATCTCCGAGCAAAGGCCGGTCAAAGTAGATCGACAAGACCAAAAACGGGAGGCGCACGTATCTTTGCATCAAAGCCGAACTGGCGGAAGTCTTCAACTAAACTTGACAAGGGCATCATGCTCACATGTTTATTCGTTCATTACGTTCCCCAAAAACCGGCACAGAACACCGCAAACGGCGGTCGTCCCGCAGTGGAACGAAAATTGGCGTTTGAATTCGCGCCAAAACGCAATGCCCCTCAATGTCCGCCGCTCAGTGGAGCGACCTGCGGCGTGCGGAAAGGAAGCCCAATGCTGAAGCGAATTGTTAGGAGATGCCTCCATTCATCCACCTGCCGTGTAGTTGATCGCGCTGACGGCGAAGCACATCGCGGCGGCCGCCCAACGCGTGCGCACGTGCAGCCCGTTGTTCGAGAACAAAATCGTCCGCTCGTAGCCGAAATGCGTGAAGCGGAGGACGCAGAGGTTGGCGGCGGACATCAGAGCGTCCATGAGGCAGTTGAACCAAACGAGTGCCCGCATTTGGTGCAAGTCGACGGGCGTGCGCGCGATCAACGTCGCCAGCAGAACGTTCAGCGCGAGGGCGACGGCCAAAATGCTCGCTGTCGCGTCCCGATGAGCGGAGAGGAGCGGCGCGTAGTCGAACTGCTCGAAGGGCCCGTCGCCAACCCGCAGCCCGCGCTCGTCCACTTCGAAGCACGCCGAGCGGTTCGCCGCTGCTCCGGTGACCGTTCCGCTCCCGAGCATGTGTTGCCAGAAATCGACTATCACCGCCGACATTCCGGAGTAATGTGAATGAAGGAAGGAACGCAACGACAAGTTAGAACTGGCGAGTCACATGCCATCGACTGGATTCTTCGAAACCCCGACGTAAACACGCCCGTTTGTAGCCCTTTTTTGTACTCTTCCTCGCTATAAACCGAGCGGTTTGAATCCACACGTTCGGCAGTCAAAAAGAAAAACCTCGTTGTTAGAATGAACAGTTGGCTCGTCGTTTCTGTTGCTCACTTCTTCCGCGTACAAACCCCTCTGTTTGTATCGTGAACGCTCGTGCGTATTCCCGCATTTGTTATAGAAAACGAAGTAGAGACTGTAGAGAACGCAAAGATCACAATCGAGTGACTCACTCCGTTCGTTTAGGTTCCACTTTCGCTTTTCGTTCGACCACCTTACCAAATGCAATCAGCAGACGCTTCTGCTAGCGAGGAAAGGCGCAAAAACGACCGCCGTGCGCTACTCGGCCGCTCCCTGATCAGGCGACCGCTTTCCCGTTGGGAGCCGACCGACCGGCCGCCGCGTCCGCCCGCTCGCCGGCTGCCGCTTTTGTCATCCTTTTCGCTTTCTTTTGCCTTCACGATGGCCGAAGAGGCGTTTCGGCACCTGCAGAACGCCCTCTACTCGATTGTGCTGACGGAGGGCCGCCAGGGCGTTCGATTGAGCGATTTGGACGCCAATTACCGGTGAGTTTCGTTGAATTTCGGAAAATTCCACAAAATTCACGTATTTCTCTTACTTTTTGTGCTAATTCCCGAATTTTAGCGCAGTTTGGGCGACGAACCTCGACGCGGACCTGCAGAAGGCGGGCTGCCAGTCGCTGGACGATTTTTTGTCCAAAAATCACGGCAAATTCGCGATCCTCTTCGACGGGAACGGCGAGCAGCGCCTCTTCGTCTGCCGCGTGAAAGAGGAGGACGCGGATCAGATGAAGATGATCGTCGACAGGAAGCCGTGAGTTCTTTCCGCTCCATGCATGTTCTCCTTTGTTGTTGTTTGCAGGGATCCTCGCCGATCGACTCGCTCGTCCTCCAGCCGTCGCTCGGAGTTCGGCGACGAGGCGGCCGTCGAGCGGCTGCGGCGGACGGTCGCGCCGCTGCCCTCGTTCTCCTCCGTCGATGAGGAGCTGGAGGCGGCGTTCGTGCGCGGCGGCCTCACCGAACCGGAGGACAGCGACGAGGACGAGGCGGTCGGCTGGCCGAAGGCGGAGGGCGTGAAGACGGAGCCGAACGAACAAGAGGAGGAAGTGGTGAGTCCATTCACCGCATCTAACCTAACGATCCCCTTTAGTTCGAAGAGGAGCTCGACTTCTACCCGTCGGCGGTCAAGCAGGAGGCCGAAGAAACCGAGCGGAAGTCCCGCTGCCACTCACTGCTCGTCGAGGCGCCGCCCGCTCATCCCGCGACGCGCACGATGCGGGCGGACTCGCCGAACACGTACCGCTTGAAGAAGGCCGAGCGGGAGGCCATCAAGAAGCCCTACCGGCGGTACGCGATGGTCCTCGACGGGCCGCACAAGGTTGGTCGACTTTCCTCTTGTTTAATCAATCGATCGTCGTTTAGATTCACCGCGTGATCCTGCCGGCCTTCGACTACGAACAGCGGCACGGGGACGAGGCGGCCGCCAAGATGATCGAAGTGGAGGTGGTCGGCGTCCTCTCGCCCTCGTGCGTTTGGATCCGCCGCCGTTGCACGAACTCGGAGGTCACCCGCCTGCAGTTGGAGATGTGCACTCTCCGCAAGCCGTTCGTTTCTTTCGCCTTCTTCTCACTTCTTTCTTTCGTTCAGGTTCCAGATGCACCAGGCGATCGCGAAGAAGGTCGAGCAGAAGGAGGAGGAGGGCGGAGAGGAGGACGAGCTCCCGATCAAGTGCTCGACGCCGACCGAGGAGTTCGAACCGCTCGTCCCGTTTGGCTACTACTTGGCGCCCCGTCTGGAGGCGGACGGTGACGAGCCCGAACTCGTCTACTCGCGCGCTCGGCTGCTCGAAATCCGCGAGCGGCGGTCGGGCACCTGGTGCTTCGTGCACTTCATCGACCACGGCTACGGCCAGTGGGTGCTGTCGGTGGGTAGTCCAGTGTTCTCTCAGTCGATCCCCCTTCTTCTTGCAGGAGTGCCTGGGCGAAATGCCGCTGCGGATGACCGGCATCCCGTGGCTCTGCACTCCGATCGCCCTGTTCGGCTTCTCGCCCGTTGAGCCCGAGGATGCGGACGAATGGGTGAGTGCCTCTTTTCCACTCGTCACTCCTCTCTCCTCCTCTGTTCAGACCCCACACTGGACGGTGGAGCACAGCCGGAAGCTGGCCGAACTGCTCGCCGAGTTCCCGCGCCTGTTCGTCCGCCCGGTCGTCCACCCCGAGCGGCTGCACACGTACAACGACTACACCCGAGTGGAGATCTGGGGCCGAGAGGTGAGTGCATCCTCCCGCCCTCTCTCCTCATTCCCCTCTTTAGGTCGTCGATGTGGGTGCCGACGACGACTGCCGGCCGGCCGACCGCTTCCAGTCGATCAACACCCTGTTCGCCAGCCGCTGCAATCTGGACGAGGAGTGAGTGAATTTTACGGGTCTAATCGATGATTGTGCGTGTGTTCAGGTCGCCGGTCGCGTACAGCCGGCACGTGGACGCGTGCGGAGACCAGCAGCTGTTCCCGGTCGACGGGGAGGTTTGTTCCCCCTTCCTTTTGCTCACTCCTCTCGCTGCAGATCCCCGAGCCGCCCGCGGAGCCCCGCCATCTGCCCGACTTCTGCACGCAATTCCCCGACTTCTCTCAATTGGACGCCGCCTTCGCTTTGGACGACTGGTGATTCGCCTGATTACTCTCGTCTTTGTTTCTCCTGATGTTCCCATTGGTTTCATTCATTCAAGTTGGTCTTCTCTTCCGTTGATCATGGTACGTAGCTATGGAGGGATAAACACGCAACGAGAGAGAAGGCAGGGTTGGGCCTCAAACAGGGTGCCTCTCAATTTGAAAAGGACGAACACCGGCAATCAACCAGCGAGAATCGCCACTCGGCAAAGGCAAACGACCAGCCGATTCTCGTTCCGCACAACAAAAACGCCTTCTAGCATCTCCAAAAGATGCTAAAAGTTATTGGGCTCCGCCGCGATTCGAACGCGGGACCCTCTCGCACCCGAAGCGAGAATCATACCCCTAGACCACGAAGCCACACGCCTTGGGATGAAAATGAGCGAGAAGAGCACGCCAAAGCCCCTACCGCTTGCGTGTGTGCGCCCGCCGCCCGCTCATTCTCCAACGGGCGGGCGGCAAGCGAGCAGGCAGCAAAGAGGAGTGGATGTGCGCACACCGAGCGGCTCGCACTTCGCTCTTTGGCGTTTGACCGCGCACGAACAAAACGAAGGCAGAAAGCCACCCCAAACGGAAGGGACTGCGAGTTTCTCGACTCAACTTTCCCGTTGTTTCGAACGCGTTAACCCGCGGAACTCAACAGATTGGCAGAGGCTAGAGGACTATTTGCTTATCCATTCGCTTGTTGAAGAGAAAGATGATTAAAAACGAGTGGCACGAACAACCTCATTGGTCCCAGGACTGCCACACATTTGATCACCTCGAACGAACAAAGCAAATGAAAGCGATCCGGAACTCGGTGAAAGCCCACGAAGTCCGGTCGCCCTTCTTCCTCATTCATCTCGCAGATGTTCTTGCGGTTTCTCCAAAACGACAAACAGCCCACTACGCAAATTACTCACCTGCAGCTGCACGGAAGGCCATCCGCCAACCGAGATCATTTCCTCCACCGAACGCTTTCGTTCATTCGTTTCCTGTGCGACGGCGATGAAAAGCGGCGGTCTTCTGCTCGCGGTCGTGTGCGTGGCGGCGATTTGGACGGGCGCGGACGGAGTCGCGGTTCGCCGCAGTGGGACGCCGCCGCCGTTCGAGGACGTTCCGGCCGAGGACTTCAGCGACCTCCAGAAGGGCGGCACTCCCCTTCCGCACGTGTTCGCCGATCAGCCGGCGTGGAAAGGCGAGCAGACGCGCGATCTCCACGTGGACCGGCCGGAGCAGCGCGGGCATCCGAGCGATCCGTTGGCTCAGTTGGTGCGTTCCACTCCTATTCCTCCCCTAATGCTTCTTGCAGGCGGGCATCCTCGACGACGTGCTCGAGCGTCTGAAACAACAATTCGGCAAGAAGCGCGGCGAGGAGCCCGTCGAACCGGTGGACCCCGAACGGGAGCGGCGCGAGCAGGCGGCCCGCGAGCAGTGGACGGCGAATGATCAGGAGCACGTGGAGCGCGAGTACCCCGACTTTGTGCCCCAAATGAACAAATGCGTGAGTCCGCTCGCCGTCTCCCACCCACCGCTCGTTGCAGCCCGTGTTCCTGAAGAAGGCGTTCATGGGCGCTCTCATCAGTCGGAAGAGCGGCGTTCATTCGGACGTCGCCCAACTGCCGCCCGAGGAGTTCTTCCGCTTCTTCCTGCAGCTGGAGGGCGAGAAGGTCTACTCGGACGAGTGCACGGCCTGTCTGGCGGCCATCGAGGACCCGCTCAAGGAGTCCTGCCCCGATTGTCTCGGCAAGGAGCTCCCCCAGCAGCTGAACTGCCCGACCCGTCGCGTATGGAAGTGCGGAAAGGAGTCGATGCCCGAGTCGATGAAGTGGGCGTGGAACTGGGCTTCCGGCGAGGAGTGTCTCCGTTGTCCCGGTTTGTTCCACTCTTCTCCATTCACTCACTCCCTCTTTCCGTTTAGTGAACGGCTGCTGCACGGAGCACGACCGTTGCTACGACGACATCTCGGTGTGGACGTGGGATCCCTCGGAGCCGCGCACCAAAAAGATCGCCTGCGACGCCGCGTTCCGCTCGTGCATCGAGCGGGGCTACGAGGACAACGCCCGCTGTCAGGCGCACTTCAGCCTGTTTTGGAAGGGTGAGCGCTTCTCTCGGCAAAACCACAGTCGACTGCTGCTTTCAGCCGTCCGCTTGGCGCCCCCCAAGCAAGGCTGGTGGTCGCTGTTCAATCCTTTGCCAGTCCGCCACTAGGTATTTCGATCGTTCTGTTCTTAGTTCTGTTCGTCGTTGTGAAGAGGTGGAATAAAGCTTTGGGATGGGCGTTCGGTTCACGAATGGTTGGACAAAATGAAAGAGCGGCGGCGCCTGTGGGGAGAAGAGTTTCGAACAGCGCTAATGGTTCGTCTTCTCCGCATGGCCAAAAGATACCGCCAGCAGCGTGCAAGAGCAAAACGTTGAGGGCTCCGCCGCGAGTCGAACGCGGGACCTCTCGCACCCTAAGCGAGAATCATGCCACTAGACCACGAAGCCACGACGGAAAGCGGGCGGGCGGAAGGGAAGTGGCGGCGAGCGGGCGGGCGGCTTGCGGGCGGTCGGCAGTGGGGAGGAAGGCGGGTGCGCTCGCTCGCTTTCGACCGAGTGGGCGCGGCGAAGCGAATGGCGAGCGGAAGACGGGGAGTCGTAAATCGAGTGATTTCGTTTCAAGTTGCCGCTAAACGAGAGGATCCTTTGAAGTGTTGGCTGTCGGCAGAACAGAAATGCAGCAAAGCTGTGTTTCCACCAAGACCTGCAAATTGTTCGCCTTTCGGGAGTGCGCAACGAGGGGTCAACCGAAACGCTTCCCGAACATGTTTCTCCCTTCAACCAAACGACCTTTCGGTTTTGATTTGCGACCCGTTTGACGCAAACGACGTAGAATGAGGACGGTTTAGGTCAAGCGGGAAGAATTCACTAAAGGATCGGGTGGAGAGCGGGGACGAACAGGCGAGTCGCTCAGTCTCTGCCTGCACGGTGGCGATAGCGTTCGAATCACACGGCAGGAGGTTTTACGCAGTCTTTTCTTGCGCATCTTCGATGTTGCCCGCGATTGCCCTCGTCGTTTCAGTCGTGAACTCGTTTTCCCCACTGCGACTCTCGCGTGTGCTTGCGGAGCTGGACGCCACGTTTCCTGCTCTTTTGACACTCGCGTGGAAAGAAACAAAAAGATGATGAACGAGCGTCAACTCGGCCAACAAATGGGGTCAACGTTTACTCTCCGTTCCATCCGAGTAGGCAAAAAGTGAATTCCGTTGCGGGGAATCGAACCCCGGCCTTCCGGGTGAGAGCCGAAAATCATAACCACTAGACTACAACGGACACACTCCTCGGGCTTGCGGGTCGCTTCTTCTCCCGCCCGCCGCTCTGCCCGCTTGTGCGTGCGCCCCGCTGCCCGCTTTTTCGCCCGCCTGCTGCCTGCCGCCTCGAGCGCTCGGCCGCCCGTTGATTGCGGGGAGGGCGGAAAGAAATTGATTGTCTTGCTTTATTTAAAACAAAATGGCCGTGTCGGCTTTGCTTTCAACCCCGCAGAGCTCCCTCTTGCCGCTCTTCCGCCCTCTATCGTCCTGAACGAGCGGACAGCGGCGGAGAACTGGAGCCGTCCACCGACTCCCGCATCGACCGAACGGACCGCTGGACAAACAAAAAGAATGATTCTTCTGCAAGACGTGGGATTCACTCGCCGCAAAGCAAAAAATCGTCGACCCCGAAAGGACTCGAACCTTTAACCTTCGGTACCGGAAACCGACGCGCTTCCATTGCGCCACGAGGCCACTCGACAAGACGGGCGACTCGTCCGCCCAACTGCGTCCCGTTCGCTCTGCCGCTCGGTCGAGTGCGGCGGAGTGCGACGAGGTCTCGGTCGTCTCGTTCGTTCGGGTGTTCCTGTCGCCGGCTTATCTCGTCTTGTGAACGAACTCCATGGGCGGTTGGAGAGGGCAGACGTTTCTGTCTTGTGGGCGTCAAAAAAAATCGAGCAGGGGGTTCGAATCCCGAGCTTCCACCAGTCGGAAGTCCGCAGGGTCCTTTCACAGAAAAGTTTATGAGAAGAACCGGCAGCTTCCGCGAATCGTCAATTGCGCCTTTGGGACGGCGGTAGTCGAGTGAAAGCCCCACGATCTCTTCGAGTCGAACAAACCGTCGAAAGAGCGGCCAAAGGGCAGCGACAGCCTTTGTTCAGCCAACGATCGACGAACTCAACAAGAACGCTAAGCAGTCCAAAACGACAACCGACTGCTCCCTTTCCACTCAAACTGCTGCTCGACGAGCTCGCCCGCCCGCCCCCACATCGCTCCATCTCGTGGGAACACTCCTTTCCGGTCGACGATGGGAGCTGCCGACTGCATCGAAAGAACACGGTAAGATGACTTGCCGATGCGCAAAGGAGCGACCGGAGAAGCCTCACGATTAGCCGCTTCTTTGTATGTGTGGACGAGCGGCCGCCCACCTTTTGGTCTTCCCCGCCGTTGCAGGCCAAAATGGGCGCGGTGGAGTCGACGGTCTTCCGCTGGCAGCTCGACGGCCTTCGAAAACGAGTGGGAGGGCCCCAAGTTCGAGCTGAAACACAAGCCCAACGCCAAGTTCTGCCTCATTTTTCCCAAAGGCAAGTGCGAGGAGGACGAAGACGGCTGCGTGATGTTCCTCCACGTTTGCGACTTCGGCGGACATTTGCTTGAGGCCCGAGCTCTGCATCAAAATCGGCAAGAAGCAGGGCGAGTCGCCTGGCTGCCGTGATGCACAACGCTCTCTTGTTCAGGCTCCTCCCCACAGGCACCAGTTGGGGATGGCCGAAGCTGTGCAGCTAGGCGGAACTGATCGACTTGGTCAAGGGCGGCCCGCTGGTCGTCGTCTGCAAGGCGACCCCGCTGGACCCCGTCGGGCGTCCTGGGAAAGATGGCCGCCAACTTCGATGCCGAGACGTTCGCGGACGTCGAGGTGCGCGTCTAAGATCGCGTGTTCCCGTCAGTCACTTCACTCTTCTCGTTCATTCCCGGTCAGGAGAACGAGGTGATCGTCTGCTTCGGTTCTCCCGTCTTCCGCAAGATGTTCACGCTCGAAACAAAAGAGAAGGGCCCCGACTCGATCAAACTCCTGCTCCGCAAAGATGGGGGAGCTGGCCGAGGTCGCTCCCCGCCTGCTGCTCGTCAGCTGGTCGTTAGTTCCCATATGCCAGCCGCTTTCCCGCTTCGCTCGTTCAGGAGATGTGCCTCGTCCCGCTGGTGAAGGACATCGCCGTCCCGACCGTCGTGCGCGACCTCAAGCTCGTCTTCACCCACGACCACGAGGGCGCGTTCAGGCGCAAACTGCGCTTTCGTTCGCGAGAACCTCAAACACTGAAGCACGCCCGACTGGACGCTCAGCTTCGTGCGCGAAAACCCGGAGGACGCGTTCGAGGTGACGCGCGCTTTCAGTTGCTGATACACGCTCTGCCGTCCTCGTTCCATTCCGTTGCCCGTTGTTGAAACGAAGCGATAAATTACTTTTGAGAGGGCAGAAGAGTCGGCGTTTGCTTGAAACAAACGGCCGCTTTGCTTTTCCGACGACTTCGTGCGAGCAATCGATCGCGTGCACTCCTCAAGTTCGAGCAACCAAGAAGTGAGCAATAGGAATTTGATTCCAGCCTTCACTCAGCGGTGCTTGGCCGCGACGTTCCATCGCTCCGTTGCGGGCGGGCGAATCGGCGGGCAGCCGCCAACGGTGGACTTGCGAGGAGCAAACGAAGAGCGGCCGAGAGAAGCCACGTGCACTTGAAACGTCCACTCGGCCTCTCGAATCGCCGCATAGGTGCAGAGGGGATCGTCGAAACCGCAGCGCCTGCTCGCCTCGCCCCCGCCTTCCTTCGAAATCAGAAAAGGCGGCGTACCGCGCCGTCCAGCGGTTGGCAGTCGGGCGCGGCCGGCGCGATGAAAGTGGAGTCCCGACTTTTCGTCGAACACAGGCGAAGAATGGGCGTGTTCGGTTCTTCCCGCTCGCTACTCCCTCCCCATTTCTGCACTTACTGGACGGCGCGGGACACTCCACGCGTCCATTGTTTCCTGTTCAACCACCACTTGTTCGGTGGAATAGAACAAGAGGAATCCAAAAAGTTAATCCGCTAGTGTCGGTCAGTCGGTCACGCAAAATGGTGCAAAACGGAAACTTTTCAGATGGATTTGTAGAGTTTTTGACGCTGAATCTAAATCTGCAATTCGTTTTTTGATATCTTTATCCGTAAGAAAGCTATTTCGCGTTAAACGCGCAAAAAATCGCGGAGGGCGGGCGGGGAGCGGGTTTGCGCAATCCGCGGGCAGCGAGGGGTCAAAGATCGCCAGCGAGCGGGGGTTGAGCGGAAAGGCATTTTGCGAGTCCGCTTTGCTGCGGAACGGCCGAGCGTGCTGTGCCGTGGATGTCAATTTCGCCTTAAAGCTCAACAGATATAATACCAATCAAAGCGGATCGTGTCCGAAGGCCGCGACTCTGCTGGTGCACGGAGAATCGTTGGTTTCCGCTGAGAGCAACAAATGATCCCATCGGATCCATTTCGTTCTTCCGTGTGATCGTCAATCGACTCCTTTCCGTCTGCGTTCCGTCCGCCTTCCGCCCAGAAGCAGTGAATCACGACGACCGGCGGCGGGCGGAAAGTGGCCGGGCGGGGCTGTAAGGTCAACAAACGAATCACGCGGAGTGGCGGCCGATCGCTTCCTTCGGCCGCCTGGAAGCGACGAGAAGTGCGAGCCTTTTCCGTCTTGCAGACCGGCCGGATGTTTAGAACGCAAAATCGTGAGTGAATTCCGTGTTTCTTCTCGATTAATCCTCTTCTTTCAGAACTCCGGTGCGAGGTTCAGTCGAACACGGAATAATGCAGCAAATGCTTTGGTTGTTAAAAGCGAGTAGCGATGCCTTCCGTTTGCGAGCAGGTTGGTTCCTGGAAGTTTTAGTAACGAAAGGCCCGTGAGAAACACCCGGCTAGCGGGCATCGTGGCCCCGAAGCGTAAACCTGCGGCCAGCAGTTCACTTGCAAAATAACGAGTCTGCGGTGTGATCGATCGACCACAAGGTCCTCAACCGCTATCAGCCGCCGAAAGACGGTCGATCCCGCTCACACGTGGTCAAACAATACGCTCACCACGGCGGGTTTGTTGCAAAATGTTTCTTCAGAAATAATTCACGAACAGCGAGCGTAAGGGAAGAATCTTTGTAAAAAACGTATTCAAACGAAAAGCGGTCAGAGATGACTAAACACGCATGAACAGGAGAGATCCAAGCGGGTTTGAGCGCTCTATTGACGAGGGAGGGAACGCAGGTATTCCGCCCTTCGACGGAATGTCTCGCTCATAATCCGCAGCCAATGATCACTCATGACATGTCGAAGCAGCAAACGAACGAACGGAATTACTAAACTCCTAAACAACGACCAGACCCAAGAGAACGAATGCCAGTGGGTTGTGTAAGAGACGGGCTCGTCTCTTGCACTCTCTCTTCTCTCTGCTCCACCCCTTTCAGTCCGCATATAAAAGCCGCCTGCCCCGATGAATAAACAAGAGTCAAGCCGCCAGTCGTGAGCGAGCGAGCGGCCGGGCGGGGAGCGGGCGAGGGGGAAGACCGGCGGGCGAGAAAGCGAAAAGCTAGGAGTTTGTGGCACGAATGAGGAATCAACTTGGAATGACGGCTGGAAGAATGGGCAACACCAGTCGATCATTTAACTGTTGACCGGCTACACAAATCAACTTCCGTCCTTACGTCAGTTCTTCGTGTTGTCGCTCTGCTCATTGGACGTTCGTTTAGACTAAATGCTTCCGAATCAGTGTGACCGCTAGTGCGCGAAATTATCGCACGAACGGCGTAGCTCAAACCAAACACTGCTCATCAAATGGGCATCGTTAGCCCCTTGGCGCCCATCGTTCTGTCGCTGTGTTCCTTCTTTAGAAAGCAAACCAAATGGACAGCGAAAACCACCAGCAACTGTCGAACAACAGCAGAAGAACAAAGACGTTGATTAACGGAATCGAACTTTGCAGTCGTTTCTGGAGTGCTGAGAATCGCTCCACGAACGCCGTGGCAGTTTCGACTTGGAGACGGGCGCCATTCACGTGCTTTCCGTCGGCTTCTACTCGAATTTGCCGGGGAAATGAGTGGGACAGAAGAGCCGTCCACATTGCAAGCCCGCACGTTTGCTGTTAGAAGAGCTGATCCTAACAAGAGTAGCAGCACGTTGAAGAAACAGGACGTAGACGTGCACAAAAACACTGCGGAATAAACTTTCCATTCGACGCCGCAGCAGGCGTTGGTAAAGCAGACCTGCAGCCGGTCACAGCCAAAGAAGAAAGCGTGTAGAAGGTCAAGAACAAAGGTGACAGAGCGTATGAATGATCTCAATCGCCCCACTTTTCATCGGTCCTCGAAGACAAGCATGTCAAGCGCAGCGCGGAATCGAACCAAACAATGCAAGAACTCAAAGGAATTAAAGAACGCGTTGGTAAAATTGCGCGGCCCTCACGGAATTTCGATCGCCAAACGAAAGCTCCAGTTCAGAGATTCGATCCGATAACTAGTGGTTGTACTCTTCTACGTTTCGCTTCACCCCAAACATGCGAACCAAAAACGGAATAAGCGGCGACAACGAACATCAGTTTGGTAGCACAGGGCAACTACGTCAAAACATCGGAATCCGTCGTTCTTGTTGGCATTGCTATCTCACCGTTCATCGCTTCTTAAAGGTCATTTCAACAAGTACAGACGGCGGAATTCATTCTACTTTTCAGCCGTCTATCAATCAGGCAAAGCAAGAAGGGTGCTCTGAGTTGGGCCAGACGAAATAAAGCGACGCTCTTGCATTTAGCTTCCAACTCAACAACCCCACGAACCGCCTGATCTCGGTCCAGAAACAGCCCTTTGACCACAGCGGAACGAGAACGTCGATTATGGTATGAAAACAAAAGCCCATAAGTGCGGAATCAAACGAGAACGCGAGTGTCCTGACAACAAAGAAAGGCGAGTTTCCAAAGTCCAGAAGAGTGAAGATCACTCGAACTCATCAAGCACCACTGCGTTTGCGTTGGTTCACGCCAGCTCGCTCGATCGCAGTTGTTACGCCCGACCGGAATTTAGCTCGAATCACTGCCACTTTGACGCCGATTTCCACCGAAACAACCCGACGAATTGCGACAGAACTTTCGTATCTGCGAAGAACGGGCACTTTCACGCCACACATCGAAGTCGCCCGCCGAATATTCGCCCACACTTTCGCCAACGACCACGTCCGATTTGTTGTTGCTGCCACTCGACGTTCAACCAAAAGAAACTTCTGCTGTAAGCACTAAACAAAAGAAGCGTCAAGGACCTCCTTACAACCGCTCGACTCACCCTCTCATTGCCGCGCTGCGACGCCGATTGCGCAACCGTTCGGTTAAGTGGCGGCTGCATTCCTCACTTCTTTTCGTTGCGCAACCCCGGCGAGTATAAAGAGGGGCGGGAGCAACGGGCGGCTCATCCCCGCTCTCTCCCTCGCCTCGCTGCGATTCGCTGCTCCGCTCTTCGCTCATTTCTTCCCGCTCTGCTCGCTCATGGACGAGTCGGCTGCTCCGTTGATGTGCGTGGTGAAGGAGAACAAGTGCAAGATTCTCTTTCGTCCCTTCCGTCGGTCTCGCGCATTCCGTCCCTTCGAATTCTCCGCTCGGCCGTCCGCTCGGCCGTCCGCTCGGCCGTCCGCTCGGCCGTTCGCTCGGCTCGGTGATCCACTCTTCTGCAGCAATCGGAGGTGATCACGAGTCTTCCAGGCCGTTCTTCCGTGCGGCTGTGCTGGAGCGAAAAGGCCGGTCCTTTCGAAGCGACTGATGCGGTTCAACGAACTGAAGTCGGACAGCAGCGTTCACCTTCGTTGCATTGGTCGCCTAAAGTGAGTCCTGTCTTTCCTGCTACTTCTCATTCTGTCCTTTCCTTTCCAGACCATACTTCGAGGGCGTGTGCAGAATGCGCTTTTTCCTCCTCGCGTGCATCGGTCTACCCGATCGAGCGGTGAGTTCTCCTCTGCGGCCAACGACAGGCCCTCACCTCTCTACTCACTAACGTGCCTTCATTTCAGGTTTTTGCGTCCCGTCGCTGCGTGCTGTTCCAAGCTTTCTGCATTCCATCCGGGCTGTCGAGTGCGAAAGAAGACGAGCGGCAAATCCGCTGCTTAACGAGTCCAACCTCCACGCCGCTATGGTGAATGCGTTTCGTTTGGTCCCAGTTTCTAATTGGGGAACTTTAAGGTCCGCAGACGAACTTTTGGGCGGATCGTCGAGTCCTGCTTTCAAGAACCCAACAGCCGCTCGTTTGGTTGTGCGGCCGCGGCCGTGGATCCTTCCAGTCGAATGGATTGCGGAGTCACTTGCGAGCGGCAGCCACTTCTTCCTGCAAGGGCGACTGGGAACGTCGAGTGAGTTCTCCGCTCGTTCAATTCACTCGTTTGCAGTCAGACGGCTGCGGGTGGCGGAGAAACAGGCGGTCAAGTCCTCGTCGTTCTGCCGGTGAGCGAGGAACGCGATGCTCTGTCGATCCGTACGTTCCTGCTCTTGCCACGTGATCCCCGCTCCTCTTTGCAGCCGGTTGCGCACCAGCCGTCCGCCAATTGTCAAGGACGGGACTCCCGCCACCACCGGACTGCACTCCCGTTGATCTTTCTTGTGCTGTTTTCGGCGACAACTCGTGCGAGCCGTTCGGTCTGCACGCGACAAGCCTTCTGTCTGTCGAATTGGAATAAACAGTGAGCAGCGAGGCTTGTCGGCGGCTTGAAACTCCGCTGAGAAAAGGAAAGGAACGAGTGTCAACCGTTCGTTCTCATCGGCCAGTCCCGCTCCGTCCGCTTTCGAGTACCCGATGCTTGTCGATCCGACCGTCTTCTACCAGCAGTACGCCCACTACAATGCGGTCTTCAAGCAGAACATGTGGGCCGTCCCGTCGATGTCGACGGGCGAGTGAACGCGAATATCTTCGCATTCGATCCGAACGGGCCGAAGTTCTGTGCTCACTGCGGATTGCCGTCCTTGTCTTGAATTCCAGTTTGCAGTTGGATCGCCGAGCGTTGCTGGACGGGTTGTCAGAACAATAAAGACCGAACACGTGAGCCGTCGATCAGTAATCACAAGTGCAAAAAGCTTGCCCTGCACTGGAATCGAACCAGTGATCTTCTGTTCGCTCCGCTCGCTCAACTGCGTACGAGACAGACGCCTTACCACTGGGCCAGCAGGGCGCTGTCGGTCGTCGACGGGAGCGTGTGTTGAGCGAAGGCGGGCGCAAGGTGCGGCTCGCCGGCCGAACATTCCGAATGCGACCGTTTTGACGTCAACTGCACGAGGAAGCATCCACGGGCGATGAAACAACAAGAATTCTGTTGAGAAAAAGGGCGTGGACGGCGAGTAGAGGGAACTGCAGCTTGATTCCCGCACAACATCGCTTCTTCTGACCGACTTCTCCAACCATGGTCTCGTTAGAAGCGACTTTATTCGTTCAGCAGTACAAGAGTGAAAGGATGAAGGGGATAAAGATACGGTCGAACGAGTCAACTCGAAGACCACTTGCGGATTCTGGGCGACGAACTGCACGTTCCACTCGGGCACGGCGAAGATCGTGTCCACGTTCGTCTCCGCGAACTCCCGGACCTGCCGCTCGAAGCCGGGGATGTGGCGGTAAGCGAAGGCGAGCTTGAGGCCGATGAGGATCGTCTGCAGCGACAGGTGAGCGACGATCGACTCCGCGCACAGTTTCTGAAAGGAAGCCATCAGAAATGGAAGGAAGCTAGAACGCACTCGCCTGCAGCAACTCCAAATGGAATTCCTTGGCGGGGAGGAGCAGACGGGCGGCCCAGTCGTTCAGATCGTCCACTCGGTCCGCGTACATAAACTCGAGGACGCGCTTCATGACGCTCGGCCTGGGCGCTTCTCTTCGGTGTCGTTCAGGAACAGCGCCTTGAAGTAGGTGGACTGCGCGACGAGCACGAATTTGTGGGCTTGCAACGAGAGGATGGGAGCTGAACGGTGTGTCGGAAGGGACTCACCTTAAAGACCTCGCCGCTGTCGTGGATCTCGACGTCCGCGAAGTGCGTGTCGCCGAGCATCGCCGCCGACTTTTCGAACACCTGCGGGATCACGTCCGTGACCGTCGGCCGGTCGGCGGGTTGCGCCTCGCCGTCGATCGTCGGGACGGACGTGGGCTCCGAAGCAGACGGAGCGGCCGGCTTCCGCGGGGGCGGCTTCGAAGCGTCGACGTCCGGAGACTCCTTCCGGGGCGAGAGCGTCTGCAGAGTGACGAGCGTCGGCAGAGCGCTTCGGGGCGTGCGCGGCTTCTGGACGGCGTCGAGGACCTCGATGTCGCAGCAGACGAACAGCGAGCCCGACTTGACGACCTTCCGCAGGGCCTCCAGCGTGTACCAGAACTTCCAGATGAGCTCCTGGCGCGCCTCGAACGTCACGGTCTTCGCTGAAGTGCAGGAGGTTAAAGGGAATTGTAATGAAGCAGAAGGACCCACCGCACAGTTGGCTCTTGTTGTCCTCCCACTCGAGCCAATGGACGATGCGGAGCCGCACGGTCGAGTGGTTGTCCAGCAAGCGGCACGCCAAGTAGACGCCACTCTCGTTCTCCGTCCGCTTTGCTCGCTCTTCGGCACAAACACGAGGTGGAACTGGGCGCCCGGGATGCCTTTCAGATGAAACAGTGGGCCCTTCCACTTCTTCCCGACGTTCGTCGCGAGGGCGCGCGGCCGGAAGACGCGTCGCTCAGCACGTCGTCAAAGGACAGGAGGCTCAAATCGTCCGTGGAGTCTATGGGCGAGCTGAAAAAGGAAGACGTGCTGTTAAAAAGGAAAGTCGAACGTGAGCGGGCAGCGGCGGGGTTGATTAGAATTGGGCGAGCCCTTCTGCTCGATGATTGCGGGCACTACGCGAAAGGCGCCGAGTTTTTCCAAACTTCTTGCAGCCAAATAAATGCGCGTCAGCAAGAAGAAACGTTGGCACTAGAACGTCAATGATGCGTGCAAACAGGCAACTGATCGCTCCATCAACGAAGAGCCGAGTCGGCAGAACAGTGGTTGAGTTCACCGTACGAATTAACGGTGGTCAAAGACGGATAAGAAATCGACGAAAGAGCGGAACGCGGCCGGGAACCGCGGCGTGGCATTCCCTCCGGCCGAGCGAACGGACATTGCAGTCGGGAACACAAAAGAAGGCTCTCGGCCGGTTCAGAGCACGGCGGACGCGGCCGTCTGCTTCTTCCGGCTGACCGCCGACGAGGAGGCGCGGCCGGGCGGCGCGCTGTGGTTCGCGACCTGCGACTGGCGTCTGATGCCGCCTAAATGGTGCCTAGAGTAGTCGTCGCATTCCTTCTGCACACTGCTTCATTGGTTGCAACACGTGCGAGTGGCTGCTTGAGGAAAGCGAATCGCTGACGCATCGCCTGAACGCGAACGCTGCCGAGCTGGAGGAGGACGCGCCGCGAGCCTGAGGACGAGCTCTTCGACGAGGTTGCGCAGCCGGTCGTTGCCGTAAGCTCCCGTATGTACTGCCCATTCACATTCACTTCCACTTGTTCTTCGTAGAGGCGGCGATCATGAAGTGGCAGCTGGGCGAGTTCATCGGCGAGATGGCCGCCGGCGACAAGACCATCACCGAGGCGGAGGTGCGCGGCTTCTTCCACGAGCTCGCCGCCGCCTGGACGGGTCCGAAGACGAGCCATGACGGGCGGGCGGCTCCATCCTTTGTTTCTGTTGCTGTCTGATTGAATAGACGCTTTGATCGCTCGAGTTGTTTACTTCCACCGTCGGGCGATTTGTTCGGCGGATCGCGGCAAAGTGGAGATCGGGCGGGAGATTAGCGAGTGGAATGACCGGGCGAGAGGTCGCGCGCGCGCGGCCGACCGCACGGCGTAAACAAATCGGCGAGCAATCCGAGCTGTGCGTGGATGGGCGAACGGGGGCGGGCGGACGAGCGCGAGAGGGCGGGAGGCACCCGAGTCGCTCTTGGCCGCATTCACCCGCTCGATCCTCTCGACAGAGCGGTCGGGAGTCGCGCACTGTTGTTCGCCGTCCCCCGCTTACTCGTTTTGTTTCAGGCCGCCTGCTCGCAGACGCGTGCGATGGAATGCAATGGTCGATCTCCCGTTTGACCAGTGGAATGACGGAAGGTGAGTCCGGGGCAACAAGCGGGCAGAAAGAAGGGCGGGATGGACGAAAGCTCAAAAAAACGAGTGGCGGAATAATCAACAGTAGAACCGATCGACGAACGCTGAAAGAAAGGCCGATAAAAACCTGAACCAGAAGTCGAGGATCAACGAGAGCAACGACCGAAGCAATGACGGGATTCCCGTCCAGCAACCCCCTAACGAACTCAACCTAAAGGAAGAATCGAACCACTGCCGACATCAACGAAAGACTCTTCGCCTGTCCATGACTCCAGCAAACGAACTCGATGTGCGCCGACCCAACAAACAACAACCGTGGGGGAAAAAAGCACGGAATTAGGAGACCTCTGCTGAAGTCTCGAAACGCGTAATAGAAAGGAGCTCTACCCCTATGACTGTCTCGGCGGTAGACATTCTTTTTCTGACTTTGTCTTTCTAACAAAGAACTCTGCTCGGATTATAAACAACGGAATTGACGAGCGGAAGGTCATAGAAGATTCAAAGTAATTTTGAGTGAAGAACAGCCA
Source organism: Aphelenchoides fujianensis (assembly GCA_024699865.1). NCBI lineage: Eukaryota > Metazoa > Nematoda > Chromadorea > Rhabditida > Aphelenchoididae > Aphelenchoides > Aphelenchoides fujianensis. The sequence continues at coordinate 146,384 of JAMPIO010000090.1, read as the reverse complement.
GCACATCACGAAAGTGCGCAACCACGGAACATCAAACGAAACGGGCGCTCAACCACCGACAACAACCGGCCGCGGCCGCAACGCTTCTCTACTCAACGATCTGTAGAAGCCAAAGACGGACGAGAACGGAATCTGCTCGCTGTTCCCCGTTGTGCCGGACAAAAGTCGACCTTCCCGTTCGAATCCCTCTAGCAAAGAAACATTCGTTTACCTGCGTTGTGCGGCTTTGATGACAATCAAAACGACGCAGATTGCTGAGATCGAAGCAAGAAGCTCCTTGTCACGTCAAGCTCCCGCCAGCTCCTCGAAACGAAGGTAGCAATTGAAACAGAAGGCACACGCTCGGTTGGGGCGGAATGATCGAACGGCTGATCAAGCAGTGCCCGCAAAGAAGGCATTTGTGACAAGGCGGACCTCAGCTCGAACTTCCTTTGTGTTCGACCAAACAACGAGATCAAGTGCACGATGATGCTCATGTTCATGCGGAATAAAACCGCACATTCATTGCGGCAACAAAAAATCCCAATGCTACACGGAATAAGCAAGCTACTAATCCCCGACTGCTACTGAAATAAGGTCGCTATGAACAACCGTTCTGCCGCTGCATCTTGTGCGTCTGGACGGACGTGGACGGAATAATCTTGTAGCTGCGTGCTTCTCTCGCGCGTAGTCTACAACTCGTCTATTTCAAACTGCGGAATAAAAGCTGACCAAACTGAGCGGATTACGACGAAACACAGGCCGGGCAGAACGACTCGTTTAGATGGCGCGCAAGACCGCCTTGACTAAAGCCAGAACGAGAGCTGTGCGTAATCAAGCCGCTTTCCATGAGAACTTCACCGAACATCAACGAGAATCTTCCATTCCGTGTTGACACCCGCGGACGGAATAATCTGGCTTCACCATTGAAACGAACAAAGCGTGACAAAGCAAACCAACTGCCGCCTTGTTCGAACACAACCATCAGGAGCACTCGGCGGCGGAATTGATGGCCGTTCAACAACAGCTGCTCGTCATTGAAGAAGCTTCTGTCTTAAGCGAACAAACGACCGTAAGAAAACTGGAAAGCAAGCGCAAATTGCAAAAGAAGTAAGCGCAACTCAATCGAACGAAGAACGGAATGAAAAACGGCAAAAAGTCTTCTCCGGCAACAACCAGTGCAATAGAACCGAGCACAACGTGCGGAATTGTGCTCCGTTTACTCACCCCGTCAACGACCGAACAAACTTTCCTCCTTGCTCACGGCATGTCAAGGAATTGAAGTTGCGGTCCTGTTCGTCGACCGATGCAACCACCTTATTCCTTTCATCAATGTTGGGTTTGGTGGCCGACCTCCGATCGTCTCGTTTAAACGACCGTTCTTGAAATATCTCGCGCTGGAGACGACGTTTGGATTTGGCCTGCTCGTTGGGCGAGAAGATCGCGATGTGATGGGCAGTAGAACCTCTGCAAATGAAAAGACTGCGACGGAATAAGCCCTTTGTGATGCCGTTCAAAACGACAAGAAACGTCGTTTCTTGTCGCCGAACTAAACCAAAAGAAGAACGAGAGCCGTCGACGAACTCTACGTTTAAACGGATGTCTTGCAGTTTCTCCCCCCCCCCCTCCCACCAGCTCTTGCAGTTGCTCCCCCTGGCGACCTTTTGCGGTTGCTCCCCCCCTCGCCGTCCCCACCCGCGCGGCAGCTCTTGCGGTTGCCCCCCCCGACCACCTTTTGCAGTTGCCCCCCCCCCCCTCGATTTTTGGTGAAACACAATGCCAAAACGTAGAAAATCGTTGCGGAACCTGTCACACCACTGTCTAATAATGACAACACACACACACACCCCTTTGCTCTTTTCGTCAGGCTAAGCCAAGCTTATTTACCCAAAAATCGAGGGGCGGAGCAACTGCAACAGCGTCGGTTCCCGCGCAGGTGGGGGAGGCCAAAAACACGCCTCTGGGGAGGGGGGGAGCAACCGCAAAAGCGCGTCCACGCGGCCACGCAGGTGGTGGTGGGGGAGCAACAGCAAAAGCAACGTCTTAGTGGAGAGGGGAGAAAACGGCAAGAGATCCGTTTAAACGATCGTTCGAACACGTGTTCGCGAAATAAAACACCATTGAGAAGAGAGAACGTCGGCTTGGAATAAAGTGCCGCTCACGTCGCCGAACAAACGAATCAAAACCGACCAGCAACAAGAAGCCGACAACCAACTCGGCGGTCAACCTTTGGCTTGTGTTCGCCTGAAGCATGGTCAAACGGAATTTTTATCTATACAAGCGCCTGAACGACGAAATAAGCGTTGACTGGAACACCTCAACGAGCAACACGAATGACGCCCGGTCCTTCTTTTCGTTCGACTCGAACAATGGCCTCAAGTTTCATGGCAGGACGATGCGAAATGAAAGAGCAGGCGCCCCCGGAATAAAGCCGATAGAAGATAGGCTCGAAACGATTGGCTGATCAGGAACACGGCTTTCGAAACGTGAATCCGTTTGTCGTAAAAGTCGTTCCGCGGAATGCCCAACATCTGCTTACTGAAGCCGTTGAAAAGACGGTCTTGCTCATCCGAGTGGACGGAATAAACACTCGCTCCAATGCTTCTACATCTTGCATTGATCGACGAAAAGACCAAGAACGACGGAATAAAGCACCTTTCAAGGAAAAGAAGCCCGCACTGCTCGATTCGAGCGGTGAAAGAATGCCTCCACCATCCACTCGTCTTGCAAGCAGCCAATACTCACGCAACGCTAGAAACAAGACGATACTTCCTGCAGTTTCGTGCTACAACCCAGCGTTTGTTCGGCAGTATTCAAAGAAAAACCGACGCCCTTCTGTTCGAGCTGGAGGTCACTCGTTCCGACAGCCCGCTGCTGAGCGCACGCACCGCCCATCCACCCGCGACCGACAGAAAAGGGCGCACAAATGCCGGAGAGCGCAGATGCTCATCCACCCGCAAAAGAGCGCGCCCCGCTCGCCACCTCGCCGCCCGGGCGACCCGTTGGACTGCCGGCCGAGCGAGCGGGTGGGGGAATAAAAGCGAGCGGCGCCGTTGGGGAGTGTTCATTCCAAATGAACATATACTAAAATTGGAACAATACAGAGAAGATTAGCGTTGCCCCTGCGCAAGGATGACACGCAAATTCGTGAAGCGTTCCAAATTTTTTGCCGTCGACTGGTCGTGCGAAGAAGTGGTTGTGTTCTGGTACTTGCGGTTGCGATCGAGCGGTAGCTCGTTTGGAGAAGCGGGAGTGGGAGTTTTTTTTGGTTCTTTTTCTGCGCGCTCTCCCTCGTGTTTTCCAGTGAATCCAGTCGTTCTCTACTCTCATAACATTAGCAACAAAAGAACGATGCATTGCATCAACCTCACCTTTCACAGCACATTCCAATTGCAAACGAGCAGCAGGAAGCGGAGATTAAAGCGCCCGTCAACCACCACTATATAATGGGATCCACTCGCTGTTTGCTGCTCTTTCTCGTCCTGTTCTAACCGACAACATGTGAGGACGAGAACGAGCGGTGCGCGGAGAACTTCTGCTTTTCCTCGTCGCAGTGCAGGGCCGTGAGGTGGGGACGGCCGCTCACTCCCGCCTTCCCTCGCTTCAGGGGGCATCGCGCGCTGGCTCTTCCACTGCTTCTGACTGAAGGATATTGGGTCGTCGACTACGTGTTGACGCACGGAATGCCAAAATGGGGCGCCTCTCCGCTTGCTGTTCCCCTGCTCGTCCTCTTTGCCGCCTTCTTCTCCGATGCGGACGCTCAGACCACTGGGGCTGGTCGGACTGCAAGCAGGGCGAATCCAACGAAGCCGCACATTCGACCGCTTGTTAAGGTTGCTCTTTCTGCCGGCTGTTCGCTTGCAACATCGGCTGAACGGCGTGGGCGGGATGAATTCTCCGTTAACTTTGTTCTCCTTCCCTCTGTCTTTTGACCAATTCCCCTTCATCACATTCAAAGCAAAGCTCAGCACGTTTTGGAACAGCCGGGTTTATTCCGAGTAACGACCGTTCGAAAAGAAACAGCACAGAAGACAACAGATTCGAGAGAACACAAAGGTTAGAACGAAAGGATCACTGGTGGGCAAACTTCAACAACGCGGCGACGATTTTCGGATTTTCGTCCTCGAACTTCGGCCATTCCGCCGACTTCAGGAGCACTCGAAGGTTCTCGTGGGCCAATTGAAAGACCTTCTGGTGGAACTCCTCGTAGTGACTCAGCTCGAAGGCCAGCGAGAGGCGATCCAGGAGGTTCGAATTGCGCAGGCCCGAAAGGATCGCGTCGATGCACAACTCCTGCAAATAAATATTGAGAAAATAGATGAACTCAAAACTTACAATCAGCATTCCGATTTCGAAGCAGTCGGCGGCACGCAGAAGGTCCGGGGCGCTCGTTTCCAAGTCCTCCACCTCGCCCGTGTACAGAAAGCGGAGGAGCTTCTCGATGACCTCGGCGTCGAACTTCTCGATGCGCACCAGCCCTTCCTCCTTCTCCCTCGTGTCGTTGGTGAGCATCGCCTTGAAGAACGGCGACTGGGAGAGCAGCACGAATTTGTGGACCTAAAAAAGAAGCATGATGAAAGGGAAGAAGAACATGAACTCACATTGAAGACGCGCTCGCCCACGTGCACCTCGAAGTCCGCGAGCTCGCCGCTCTCGAACATCCCGGCGAATTGCTTGCGGAGGTGGTCGTCCACGTGAAGGCGCTTCACCGAGTCGACGAAATGAACAACGCAGCAGACGATCAACGGAGAATCGCGAACCAACCGCAGGACGTTCTTGCGGCTCTCGAATTGCAACCAGCCAAAGCCGCCGACGTTCTCCTCGAAAAGGTGGTCCAGTTCTGCACGAGAAAAAAAGAATTATTCACGAATCCCACCGTCAAACCTTTCGTCGTCGTTTGATGCCCGTGCTTGTCCTCCAGCCACACGGTGTAGCGAACGCGAATCGACGGCCGACCGTTGAGGTCCGGGACATGCAGGAAAATGGAGCAGTAGTCGGTGGAATCCGCTCGGTCGCCGCACGGATAAATGCTCAGCCGGAATTTCACGCCATTGAGTCCCGTGACCAGAAACTCATCACTTTTGAGGCTCGTCCCGTTCGGAGTCGAATCGAGGCGCTCCTTGAAGTCGGGAATCGGCCAACGAAAGACCGTCTCGTCCGCCATTGTTTGAGCGACGGAAGCGGCCTGTAATCACGGAAATTAGGCACAAAACAAGCGAGAAATTACGTGCAACAACGCGCCCCAATCGGAAAAAAGCCGAACGGAAAGTCGAAAGAAAGCGGGCAGAAAGGGACGCCCGAGCGGAACGCCAAGCAGCGGCCGCCCGACGATTTTCCACTGGGAACGCTGCGGCGGCCTCTTGGTGGAAAACGGGCGGCCACTCGGCGAGATGGAAATGCGGGAATTTCGCGTGTAGTCGGATGCACGACGGAGTGCGTGGTTGGCAGTCAGTGTTTCTTTTGATCCTCTCATTCTTCCTTTGCTCCTCGTCGCTTTACGCGCTTCTTTCTATCTTCCCGAATACTGCTGGAATGCGTGCGATTTCTATCACGAGTATCGATTCGAGGAGTGTCCGCTAGCCAGTCAGAGGTCGTGATCGAATGAAATCGTCGGCTGCACTCTCGCTCAGCCGCGATCGATGGCGGGCTCTGCGGACCGCCCGAAAGGAAGCGCTGCGGTGACTCACACCCCCGCTGACGGGAAGCCGAGTGACGTCTCCCCGCAGTCTGCGGGCGGGCGACGGCCTCCTCCCGTCGTCTGCCCGTCCGCTCGCCCCTCGGTTGGGCCGCTTGTTTCCCTCGCGTTCTCTTCGCTCCGCGCCCACACACGCGAATTCTTCCTCCTCGACTCATTTCCTCGCGTTTCAGGCCGCCCGCGACGATCATGGCCGTCGCAAAGGAGACGATCTTTCGCTGGCCGCTGTTCGATTTCGAAAATCGCTTCCAAACTTCCGCCTTCAAACAGAAGTGGGATAGCGGCGATTTCGAGGTCAAAGGCGTGCCCAAAGCCATGTTCTACTTGGCGTTTTTCCCCAAAGGCGACCGTGAGGAGAGCAAGGACGGCTGCACGTTGTGCTTGTGCTGTGATGGTCGTGGCCGACCATTCGCCTACCTGAAGCAAAGTGCGGAGTGAAACTCAGCAAGTAAATCATGCACACAAGCTTCTTGACCACAAATCGCACAAGAAACCCGCAGCATGAAACAATTGCTGATCTCAAGGCGGACGGCTCAAATAGCAGAATAATGAGAGACGAGCAAAGCGAATAAATCCAGCAACGGACGAACGAGCGGAGATCCACGGGCCAAAGAAAAGGCGGCCGACCGAAAGCACAAACTACACGATCGCTCCCCACCGGCGGCGAGCAGAAATCCGCGGAAGACGACGAAACCGGCCGCCCGCCGGTGGGCATGAAATCACGCGCGGTGAATCGCTCGTGGCCACCCCAACAATCAAAACAAGTCGATGGCGAAAGCGGAGACAATGAGGGCGGTGGCCCACTTGTGAAATCGGCGCGCGATCAGCCTCCAATCGTCGAGGGAGCGTGCTGCAAAACATGAAGAAATCATGAGGAAATGCGTGACTCAAGCTTAGGTTGGAGGCCCAATCGAGTGCGCTTGCGACATCGCCTGAAATCGACAACAATGGTCCTCCGCCCCGCCCTCGGCGATCGACGGCTCTCCATCGCGGTATATAAGGCGGAGGCGATCGCCCACAATTCGAAGTTCTCCTCTCACTGGACGCCGAGGCGCGAAGCCGCCCGGTCGAGAGCTCCCGCGTTGTTCCATTGCTGTTTGTTGATCGTGAGGCCGAGGGCCGGACAATAAACGAGCAGTCGAGTCGTGAACTGTGTTTGCTCGCGAGTTCCCGCACGAACGGCACCGCCGTCGGGGCTCCAGCGCTGAAAGCAAAGCATCGACACTCCGGTCGTGAGCTCCAGTCTGGGACGAGAGCAAGACCCGTCGGAGAGACCTGTCACAGTGCGTTCGAGACTACGGCGGTCTCCCGTTCATCCGGCTGAAGTACGAGTTGGGACTCGAAAACCACACAAAAGAACGAGTGAAACGACCGAGTAAGTTGCCTAATTACCCGAAATTTCAACCGGTTGTGCTCTCCTGTAGGCTTCGAATTCGAATTCGTTTTTCCGGCCACGCACGGGTGTGGATGGTCGGGCGCCGTCGCTCAAACGGAACTCCTCAAGTTGGCTCAACACTGCCCGCTGGTCGCTTTCTGCAAGGTCACCCCGTTGGATCCCGTCGACACAATCCAGCGAGCAGTGGAAGCGGGCCCGTTGGACATCTGCCGCAGCCTCGCCGCCGGCTTTGACGTGGGGCAATTCGCGGACGTTGAGGTGCGCGTTCAAGAGAAAAACTTCAAGGTTCGTCACCAAACTTCGCTCCTCACCGTCGCATTTCTCCTTGCAGGTCTCGAAGGCGATCATCTGTTTAGGCTCTCCCGTCTTCCGCCGGATGTTCACGCACGAGACGAAGGAGAAAGAGACGGGCGTCGTCGAGATCAAGAAGGAGGACCCGCAGATGATCGAACTCCTCCTCCGCTACCTCTACTCCGGCAAGGTCGAGGGACTGCCGAAAGTCGCCGCCCGCTTGCTGCCGGTCGCCGACTGCTACGAGGTGCTCCACTTGGCCGTGAGTTGCCCATTCAACACTCTTTCACCTTTGCTCGTTTCAGGAGATGTGTCTGGAGTCGCTCTCGGACCAACTGTCCGTCTAGACTGCCATCCGCAACCTGAAATTGGCCTACACTCACGATCACGCCAACCGCTTCAAACCGAAGTTCCTCCGCTTCGCCCAAGAGAACTTCCCTCTCGTGAAGCAACAGCCCGAGTGGACGCCCGCGTTCATCCGCGAGAACGCGGAGATCATCATGGAGGTCATGTCGCCGCTCACTCTCTGATCACTGCATCTTCTTTTCTTTCTTTCTGTTGTTCCATTTGAATTTGTCGTTCAAAAGACGATAAATCACTTTCTTGCGAGCGAGCAGAAAGTAGTCGACAAGAACAAACAGTACTTAGACCGCCGCCCCCTGTCCCGTCAATGCTTTCGGAGGTCGCGGACAAAGCCCGATCCGTCCGCCCGTCGGCCGCCACTGCATCTGCACTGCCCGGATCGACGGCGGGCAATGCGAAGAGCTTTGAAATGGACTCGATGATTCACGCGCCCGCAAAACGGCGGCCCGAGTGGCGTCTTCCCGCAATTTGCGGACTGGCGGGGGCCTCGGAGCAAATGGCGTCCCGCGCGCCGTCTGCCCGTCCGCTCGCCACTCGATCGGTTGGCCGCTTGGTCCGGCGTGTTTTCGCGTTTTTTTCGCCTGGTTTTTGAGACACGCAAATGCTTCGTATGGATCGATTCCTTCCAATTTCAGACCTTTCGGACAAGCATGCCCGCCGCCAAGGAAACGACCTTCCACTGGCCGCTCAACGACTTCGACGATCGCTTCGCAAAGGCGACGTTCAAGGAACAGTGGCAAAGCATCAATTTCGAAGTCGAGAGCGTGCCGAAGGCCAGGTTCTGTTTGTCTTTCTACCCCAAAGGCGAGCGGGAGGCGTCCAAAGACAGCTGTGGGCTGTTCCTTTACGTTCTCGATTTTGGCGACCACCCGTTCCTCCGCCTGAAGTACGAGTTCTGGTTTGAGAAGGGAGAAAAGTCGCAATTAAAGAAAAAAAGTAAGTCGATTGAGCCCGTCATCACTAAAAAATCTCGTCGTTTAGGCAATGAGGCGAAGTTTCTTCCTACGAGCACCAACTGGGGCTTGTCTCAAATGTGCACCCAAACGGAGCTTCTCGATCTGGCGAAAGGAAATTCTTTGGTCGTCGTCTGCAAGATCGTTCCGCTCGACCTCATGGTGCACACGGCCGAGAGCGCCCCGTCGGACGTCCTGGACAAGCTCGCCGCCAACTTCGACTCGGTGAAGTTCGCGGACGTGGAAGTGCGCGTGCAAGGGAAGGTTTTCAACGTGCGTTCAGATTGCTTTCTCTCCTTCAGCTCTCCTTTCGTCTTTCAGGTCAGCAAAATGGTCCTCTGCTCGGGATCTCCGGTCTTCGATCGGATGTTCGCGCACTCGACGAAGGAGAAGAAGAGCGGAGCGATCGAGATCGAGAAGGAGGACGCGGACATGATCGAACTTCTGCTCCGCTACCTCTACTCTGGCAAGGTCGAGGGTTTGAAGGACGTGGCCGCCCGCTTGCTGCCGGTCGCCGACTGCTACGAGGTGCTGCACTTGAGCGTGAGTGCTCCCATCCCACTTTCCTCATTCCCCCTTGCAGGCCATGTGCTTGGAGTCGCTGTACAATCACGTGTCTGTTGAGACGGTGCTCCGCGACCTGAAGTTGGCGTACGCGCACGACCATGCCGGCTACTTCAAGGAGAAGCTCCTGCAATTCGCCCGGAAGGACTTCAAACTCGTGCGCCAACACGCCGACTGGACGCCCGAGTTCGTGGAGGGCAACTCGCAGATCGTGATGGACGTCGTGGTGTTGCTCACGCCGTAATCCGGTTGTTGTTCCTTTGTTCCGGTGCTGTCTTTATTGTTGTTCAGATGCGTCGATAAATCACTCGAGATGCAAAAAGCGGACGGATTTCTCTTCCGTTAGTAAAAACAGAAAAAGGGCGCGAAAGTGAAGAAAACCCACTTCTTTCACACGAAGACGCCTGCCGACTCGCAATTCAGCTCTTTCAGCAGCCGGCAGAAACCTTGCGGCCCACCTTTCCATCGAACAATCGTCCGTCTAGCTGGTTGCCTGAACAGCAAAGCGCTCGAAGTGTCCGCGGGCAGACACCTCGAGCGGCAGAAGTGATCGTCATTTACCCCCAATCCACCTGTGAGAAGTGGGTGGACGACTCGAAAGGCTTTTGCCGAACAGCTCGTCTTACCGCAGCGGCGGTCTTCTTGCGGTTCGCCGCCATATCGCTCTCCGCCCAATTCGAGCGCACTCCAGCCCACGCATGAATAAAACAATGTTTATTAACGGAAACAAACGAGTAACAACCCAATCAAAGAGCTTTCGTAAGGCGACACTCGAGGATGGCGTACATGATGTCCCCGCGCTTGCAGCCGAACGCCTTCCACTCCGACCGTCCGCACCACTCGGCCAGCTTGTCGTGGACGAAGCGGAGCACCCGCTCCTTGTGCTGCGCGCCCTCCTCGTGGTCGAACGTCCATTCGAGCACGGCCATCAGGCGGTCGACGGACGGGTGGGCGGCGAGGTCGGAGAGCGCCGAGTGGCACGCGTTCTGAACACGAGGGAGCACGCAATTGACTGCGGCGAAGACGGCGGACTCACCTGCAAGCGGACGACCTCGTAGGCGCGGCGATCGGCAACAGGCGAGCGGCGTTCGCCTCGAAGTCGTCAATCGTGACCTCGCCGCCCGAAGAGAACTTGGCGGCCATCGCGGTCGATTGACGGCAGATGACGGAACGGTGCACCTGAAAGAAGGTCATCAAAGGAGGAGGAGTGGTCGAACCTCACGTGGAAGAGGCGGTCGCCCACTCGTGCTTGGCAATTGTTGCAAGGTGAACGGTTTTTCGTGGCGCCGAAGACCCCTGGCGGATGACCGGAACGAACGCATTCGATCGGCTCGTTTTGTTTCTCCCGTCCGCCCATCAATCGACTTCCCTTCGTTCGCTTTCCGCGCACAAGATGTGAATCACAACGGCCGGCGGGCGGGCGGAAAGGTCACCGTTGATTGAGGAACGAGACGAGAAAAGGCACCCGGTGCGTTGGGCGATCGTCTCGAAGCGATGAGCAGCCCGGGCCTTTCAGCGTGTCGCTAGCGGGCGGGTGGTTGGTGCGAAAATTCGTGATTTGTGATTGACCTTCGTGATCAGCCTTTGCGTTTCCTTTTTACTGATGTCCTTTTTCAGCGGTAGACAGTGGAATGTACGCATCAGGCGGATTTTTCCGGAATTTAATGCAGCCTCGATTCGTCCGACGGACCTGAACGTGGCCTCTTCGTTTCACCGTGTGTATCGTGGCAAGCAGGTTGGTTTGGCACTTCTCGTAAACGAATGGTGGGACGAAAGAAAGTAGCAGAAGACTCGAATCATGCGTGGCTTTTCGCTCTTCCATCTGCGAACGTGATTGGTGGCTTGCATGGCTTGAATCAATCGTTCGATCAAGACAAGAGCTCGAACACGGACGAGCAGAAAAGCGGCCGAATCGACAAAACGAACTTCCGAGCCGAAACGCAAGAAACCGCACGAAAGTCCTTCCAAACACAACGAATAAAAGAACGGTAAAGAACGCAAGATCAATCGGTTAAATAAATAAATGTCAATCGTAGGATCCTCCCACGACCGCTTGTGCCTTTGACCGACAGCGCACGAAGTTTAGAACTTTACGAAGTACTCACATTGACGCCTCCTGCCGTACGCAAGGGAACAGCGTTTGACTAAATGAGAACTCTTTGGCCGAAATCCGTCTGTCGTGCAGCTCCACCTGCTTGTGAGCAGCAGCGATTACTTGTTTGTCGACCAACAGGATTGAAGCGAGCAGTGAGTGTCCGCAGGTGATGCCGCCGGCAAGTTCCTCTTCAAGAACCTCAAAAGCACTCTCTGCGGAATAACTTCAAACACCACGTCGAACATCTCTTTCGTTTGCCCGCACCAAAAGAACCAACGGTTTTAGAATGCGAAGCAGAGATGAAACACATGGATCAGGTGCTGATGCCGTGAGGGCACGGAATTGAGGCTTTGCTAAGCATATCTAGTCGCCACTTTCACCTTCCTGCAATCGAGAACAACCGCACGAAAACGTGAAGCTGACTGACGCGATCGCGGAATGAACCAGCGGCGGCGAGTTCCACCGTCCAGATCGCAGTTTGTCCTCACGCACGGCCGGCAGTCCGCTAGTTGTGCTCCAACGAATAAACGAACGCTTTCGATTGGTGTCGAGAAAGAAAGACAACCAGGTGCACCGTCCCAATCGGAATGTCTTTTTCCAGCAACCTGTATGCGAGCAAGATCATTCCAACCAAACAGAGGATCGACATGCCCGGTATTTAAACTACCCGCGTTGACAGTCAACCTAATTGAAAGAAGCATTCAACACACCGCGAATCCCTCAACCGCCGACCTTCAAGCCCGTTCTTCGTTGCTGAAGTCGTCCACTCGTGCAAGAAACAACCGGCCGTTCGAATAAACGTTGTGGGGCTGCTTATTCGCCGGTTTCTGTCCTTCCACTCCTCTCCGCTGCGCAATCCTATGAGTACAAAAGGGCGGCTGGAACAGCGGCCGGCTTATTCGCGTTTTCTTCCTCCGCTCGCTGCGGTTCGCTCCTCTCCGCCTTTCGCTCATTCTTTCCGTTGCTCTCGTCTGTCGACCGATCGGCTGCTCCGTAGCTGTGGCTGCACGAGGAGCACAACCTCAAGCTTCCTTCCCTCCGTTTCGCCCGTGTCTTCGGGTTCTCGCCGGCCGTCCGATCGGTGAGTCCACAGGGAACAGTCGGCAGTTCACGAGAGCTCGTTTTCTGCTTCATTTCAGGTCCTTCTTGTGCGCGCAAGGTGAAGAAGACGGCCACCGGCCAGAAGTGAGGAGTGCGATCGTGCAGACGTCCAGCTTCCAAGAATCGACCGCGGACTGCCGCCTTCTGTCCGCTTGTGAATTCTGCGTCGTCCCGTTCTTACGTGAGTTCTCTCGCTCTCCCGCGGTCATGCGTCCGATCCGTTCAGGTTCGATTCGCCTCCTACCGGCCTCCGCGACCGGTCGAACAATCAAGTGGTGAGTCCTCCTTCTGCTCACTCGACCGTCGTTGTTCGTCCGCTTGTTAGCAGAACGCTTGCGAGGGCTTCGTGCAGCTGCTGGCAAGCTCCACCAACTCGCACGGCCGAGCAAAGGGGGAGAACGTGAGATCGACGACGCGACGGAGCTGCAAGCCGTCAGAGCGGACGAACAGCTGCGAACCACAACGACCGCCGCTTTCACGACCACCGCGCCAAAAGAAGCCGTCCGTTTGGCTGCAGTAGAGCTGTGAGATCCTCCCTTCTTCCACTCCGACGACTCCCGCTTGCAGCTCGAATGGATTGCGAAGTCACTTGCGAACGGAGTGATCTTCTCCAACCAAGAAGCTTCTCGTTTGCTCGTGGGACATGGCGGAAGTCGAGTTTCCAAGAGTTCGTTCGGGTGAGTCTGCCGCCTTCCTTCCAATTCGTCCCTTCTGTAAAGCAAACTGTCGACCGAAAGACGAGGTGCCGGCCACTCGCTGGACGTCCAATGGGTCCAGCTGCTGCGCACAAACGATCCATCGAGCAACACGAATTCTCTTCATCGATTGGTGAGTCCTTCCCCTCGTCCTGTGATCTCCGTTCTCGTTTGCAGGAGTTGTTGCGAGCCCTTCCCGATGGACGACATAAGTACATTCCCGATTCCCGGATGTCCATCTTTTTGGGTCGCTTCTTGGGATGTGCTTTGTGTTGCTTTGAATGGAAATAAACACGCGAGTAGAACGAGAAGTGTGTTCTTGACACGGGGTCGAAGAACTCGACAGCAATAGCAGTTTGACTGACGCGATCGACTCGACAACCCTCAACCAGCACTCGTCTTCACTCACACACGGAATCGTCTCTCCAGCTTTGTGAGAAGCGAGTGGGTCACCCATTTCACCCCTTTTCCACTCTTTCCTCGCCGCAGTCCGCGATCACGTGGGTGGAGGCCGTTCGGCGGCGATTGGAAGAGCGGATCGCGAGACGCGCGCCGTCGGTTGGCGCCGAGGTCGCCGATCTTGCCAACCCGCCGCCCTTTCGCTGCCCGTGCCGCCGAACTGCCCGCCGAGCGGCCGAAGGAAGCGGAGTGAATGACGGTGAATTGTCTGTGAACACTCATTACTCCGTGCTTCTTCTTTCGAATAAATCCACGGCAAACAGCAGAGGGTTCATTCGAATCACACACGAACAACACCTCGAAGAACGAATGACTGAGGCCCGCTAGATGACGGTCTTCGGGCGGCCCTCCACGTAGCGGGCGACCGCCGGCGAAACGGCGAGAATTTTGCGCCGGAAGGCGTCCAGTTCGGGCTGCTCGGCGCGGAGTGGTGGGCGGAGAGCGAAGAGCGTGGTCGCGTGTTCGGCCACCACGAAGTCGGCGTACGAGAGGCCGGACGGGAGGACGAAGCCGCCGTGTTTCTCGGCCGCCCGCACGAGCTCCGCGTAGAAGGGGAGCGCCTTGCAGACGGCCGGCAGGAAGTGCTCGTCGCGGAGGCCGTCCTGAAGCCGCTTGTTCGTTAAAGAGACCCCAAGATCCCGCTTGCATTCTCTTTGCCCGGATTCTGCAGCCGGAACACGTGGTACGGGCGGTGCTCGAGCATGCGGTCGTGGAAGAAGGCGAAGATTTCGTCCGCGCGCGCCCGCTCGAACTCGTCGCCGCCGTCCAACCCGAAGCGGCGGGCGAGGAAGCGGACGATGGCGCCCGACTGCGAGAGGCGCCGCCCGTCCACTTCGAGCAGCGGCACCTGGCCGTTCGGGAAGTCTGCAGGCGGCTGAGCGGCGAGAAGCGGGCGCACTCACCCTGCTTGTGGTTCGCCGTGAAGTCGGCCAGATCGAAGCGGACGTCATCGAACGGGACGCCCGCATGGTGGAGGATCAAACGCGCCACTTCGCCGAGGCCGCGCACCGTCAGGTACGTGTACTTGTAGTGACTGTCGGACATCTTCGGGAGCGAGCAGTAGGTGGCTTTCCCGTACAATCGACGGGTTAAATACTGCTCGGAGGGCGTGTTCTCTGCTTCGTGTTGAACAGAGAACAAGGTCGTTCTTTCCGCTCAAACGAGCGCCAATTAGCGTGGGAACAGGCGGGAGGCGGGCGGGGGAGTTTGTGCTCTCCGCATTGAGGGGAGCGCCGCTCGTCGTAGTTTGGAGGTGACGTGGGCGCAGTTCTGCTCAATTTGGAGGCGTTTTGGTCGTTCCAATCGGGGCACGATTCGAACCAGAGGGATTGCTGGACGGTCGAGTGGTCAGCGACTTGGCTGGGCAACAGGTGAGCAGTCTTCTGCCTCTGGATGAGGGTGGTCTGTCGGTTGGACTCGCAGAAGGGAAATGGGCGGAACTCATGTCCTGGACGGTCGTGTGCTTCCGCTTGCTTCTCGACGGCGACGTCAACGGATCGGCGGGGGCATTGCGGATGGGCGAAAGCGCGAGAGAAGGAAGCTGCGGATCGACGGCAAAAGAGCAGAAAAGAGCCCTACCCCTTGCGTGTTTGTTTGCGTTCTTACGTAAATTACTTTCCTCTTCGACTCTTCGCGATCAAGCAGAAGGCCAAGCGCACGCTCGTCGAGTTGCGAGCAGCAGCAAGCACTCCGATTCGTTTGGAGACGTCCGCTTCTTCACAACAACCGGCTTTCCACGCATCGGGGCGACCGACGGGAGAGCTCGAACGCGAATCTTGAAAGCTCTCGAAAGTTCGTTCAGTTTGTAAAGATATTGCATCGCTTGTCCGCAGTTAGCATGGCCGGAAGCCGTCGAGTTCAGTGTAACAAGGACATGTCGAACTGGCCGCCGAAGGAACGAACATCACACCAATCCGAAAGACCGAGCAGATTGACGAGATTGGCTGCGGACGAGAACGAGTGGTCTGCACGAGCAGCCGCCCGTTTGACCCACAAACTGCCCCCGCCGCTCGCAATCAGCCCGCCAAACGATCATTCGAGTGCGGTGGCGCAATCCAAACAACGCGGCGTGCCCTCGCCTGCCGCGTTCACCGCGTTGTCGGTCACCCACTCATACTGCAGTAAGGGTCGGCGAGCGGTGCGCGTTGCTTCTACTTTTTATTTGCTGCAGACACGATGGCCGTACAGAAGGAGACCGTCTTCCGGTGGCCGCTGGACGAGTTCGAGGAGCGCTACGAAGAAGCCGCCTTCAAGCAGCATTGGGACAGCCCCGACTTTGAGGTCGACGGCGTGCCCATGGCCGCGTTTCTCCTGTGCCTCTACCCCAAGGGCAAAGACGAGAAGAACAGGAACGGTTGTGGTTTGTGGTTGCGCGTGCGGGACTTCGCCGGCCATCCGTTCGTTCGTTTGAAGTACGAGCTGTGGTTTGAAAACGGGGAGAAGAAACGGCTGGGGCAACGCGGTGAGTTCGGCGCTTTGGCCAACACGAGGTTCGTGATTGAAATCTCCGTTTAGCTGGGGAAAAGAAGTTCGAATCGAAGTGTCCAGGATGGGGATTTCCGCAAATGTGCACTCAAATGGAACTCCTCGAGTTCTCCCAAATGGATTCACGGGCCGCCGTGTGCAAAGTCGTCGCATTGGACCCGATCGATCCGCTCGAGTGGACGAAGCGGAGGGCAGCGGCGAACATCTGCCGAAATATCTCCGTCCACTTCGACGACGATCAATTCGCGGACACCGAAGTGCGTGTGCAGGGGAGGAGCTTCAAGGTTTGCATTAACTCCGTCTTCTTCCACCATCCTTTCGTTCAGGTGTCGAAGGTAGTCATCTGTGCGGGATCGCCGGTCTTCCGCCGGATGTTCACGAACGACACGAAGGAGAAGCGGACGGCGTGGTGGAGATCGAGGACGGGGACGCCGAGCTGATCGAACTCCTCCTCCGCTTCTTCTACTCCGGCAAGGTGGAGGGGCTGAACGACGTTGCCGCACGCCTTCTCGTCGTTGCCGACCGCTACGAGGTGCTCCACTTGGTCGTGAGTTCGGCCCTGAAGCTTTCCATTCCTGCGGTCTTCCTGCAGTCGTTGTGCTTCGAGTCGCTTGTTGCCTGCGTGGCCGTCGGAACCGTCTTTTCCTGCTTAAAGTTGGCGGACGCTCACGACCACACGGGCGACTTCAAGCGGAAGCTCCTGAAGTTCGCGCGCAAGAACCTCGAACTACTGAGTCGACTGCCCGAATGGACCGAAGACTTCATTCGAGAGAACACGAAGATCGTGCTCGAGGTGACTTCGGTTTGCATCGACTAGTCGTCTGTTTGCATTGTGCAGTTTCCGCTGCTTTTTGTTGTTGAAGCGAAGAATAAATGGCTTGCAAGAATACAGAAATAAGTCGAGGGACCAGCTGACCGCTTGTTGTTGGGTCTTCTCGTATGTGTGACCCACAAGCTGCCCCGCCGCTCGCGACCAGCCCGCCAAACGATCCTTCGAATGCGGTGGCGTAATCCATACCACGCGGCGTCCTCCGCCTCGTCGCTCACCCACTCACTCGTTTTGCAGTGGGGGTCGGCGAGCGGTGCGTTTCGTTGCCACTCCTGACACATCGGTTCTACGCCCACCATGGGCAATTTTCACTCACGCGCTCCCGAGAAGGAGGAGGAGGAACCCGTGAAGCGGTAAGGAACGAACGAGATGAAAGCTAATCAATCAAATGTTTTCAGAACTCCTCGGAAGGTCATGGCAAAGCCGACGGTCTTCCGCTGGCCGCTCGTCAACCTCGAAGATCGTCTGGACGGGTTCGTGTTCAAACGGAAGTGGGAGAGTGGCGACTTCGAAAGCAAGCAGGTGCCCACGGCCAAGTTCCGCTTTCGATTCTTCCCGAAAGGCGAGGCCGAGGCGCACCGGGACGACTGCGCGCTGTTCCTCTACGTGCGGCACTTCGGCGAGCATCCGTCCATCCGCGTCAAGTACGAGTTCTGGCTGGAAAAGGAAGGCGCCAGACCGCTGGAAAAAGAAGGTGTGGTGGCCGAACGCCCACGAAATGACCGGCTTTCGTTCAGAAAGCGAGCACGAGTTCACCGCAAAGAGCAGATGTCACGGATGGCCGTCGTTGTGCCCGCAGACGGAACTCGCCGAATTGGCGCGCGGTGGCGAGCTGGTCGCCGTTTGCAGGATTGTTCCGTCGGATCCCGTGGACGCGGGGCCGCGGGCGGACGAGGCGGCGCCGTTGGCCGTGCTGGAGAAACTCGCCGCCGACTTCGATTCCAGCGAGTTCGCGGACGTCGAGGTGCGCGTTCAGGGGAAGACGTTCAAGGTTTGATCCATGCTTCCGATTGCTCCCTTTTGTTCACCTGGTCGTTCAGGTCGTGAAGTTCGTTCTTTGCGCCGGGTCGCCCGTCTTCCGCAAGATGTTCACGCACGACACAAAGGAGAAGCGGACCGGAGTGGTGGAGATCAAGAACGAGGACGCGGACATGATCGAACTGCTCCTCCGCTACCTCTACTCGAGCAAAGTGGAGGGGTTGACGGAAGTCGCCGTTCGTCTCCTGCCGGTGGCCGACTTTACGGGGTGTCCGCCTTGGCCGTAAGCTCGTTGATCGCTTGCTCGCCTGCTTTGAACCCGTTGCAGGAGGTGTGTCGCTTTACGACAACGCCTCGGTCGAAACGATTCTCCGCGACTTGAAGCTGGCCTTCGCCCACGACCACAAGGGCGCTTTCAAGGAGAAGTTCGTTGGCTTCGCTCGGGCCAACTTCGAACTGGTCAAGCAACAGCCGGACTGGTCGCTCGACTTCATCCGCGAGAATGCGGAGATCACGAAGGACATCACGGAGTCGTTCTCTTGAGGGTTGCTCATCTTGATTGTTGTGCGGGTGCGTGAGAAATAAATGCATCTGGCGGTGTTAAAACAGCGGGTGGTGATTCGAAGCGCGCACGAAGTAGGTGATCAGCCGCCCACTGCAACCACGAGGTGAAAGCGAAGAGGTCACACGCGCACTCGCTGGCAGCAGACGGGCGAAAGCAGGCGAATGGACGACGAGTGTGCGCCTGCCCGATCGCGTGCTTCTCGTCGGTTTATTAGCCCAAGTTTGAGGTTAGCACTTGCATCCGACCCTCGCAGTGGTCTGGAGAGAAATTTTGGAACTTTCTGCTTCCCGACGGAACAAACAATCAATAGGTAGAAAGGCGAAGAGTGTCTCTTGGTGTGTGCAGCCAGAGAATGCGGAATCTGCGATTGAGTAAAACGACCCCTCCCCTTTCTGTTTCCTCTGCTGCCAACCGTCGATTTCTGTTCTCTGAATCACGTCGGAGACTGTTTGAATGCTGCGTCCGCCCACGCGCACCTTCTTTTCGTCAAAGTCGGGGGCCCGCGTGCGCAGCAGAACGCCCACCTGTTATCGCTTCACGTTTGCCGAGAGTTGACCCGACGCCAATTCGCCAACACGCAATTCCGAAGCGCCCTCCAGGGATCGGAGACGTTGCTTAGCGAGAGTTTATTGCCTACTGATGAGGGTACAGGAGTGCAAGAGAACGCGTTCAAGCACAAGATGAAGCGATCAGTTCGAACAACTCGGTGACGATCTCCGCGTTCTCGCGCGTGAACTCCGAGTTCCAGCCGGGCAGCACGACGAGGCGGTGCGCGTTCCGCTTGGCAAAGTCGAGCACGCGGTCTTTGAAGCCGTCGAGGTTGCGATGGGTGGCAGCGAGGCGGAGGTCCACGAGCGCCGTCTCGACGGACAAGTGTGCGGTGATCCACGAGGCGCACAGCTCCTGAAGGGACGAACCGACGATGAGAGAGCGGAAAAGAAGAGGAATGACTCACCTGAAGCAGCTCCAGCTGGTAGAAGGCGGCAGCGGGCAGGAGGTCGCGGGCGGACGTCTCCAAATCCTCCACCTTGCCAGTGTACATGAAGCGGAGGATTTGGTGGACGATCTCCGGCCCGAAGGCCTTCTGCTCGGTCACTCCCGTCCGTTTGACCTCTTCGTCGTGCGTGAACATGGCCTTAAAGTAATCGGACTGCGAGACGAGCACGTACTTGTGGACCTGCAAAAAGAAGAAGGAATGAGCAGAGAACAAAAGAGAACGCACCTTCCAGACCCGCTCTCCCACGTGCACCTCGACGTCCGCGAATTGCTCGTCGCCGAACATCCGCTCGTTGTTGTCGAAGACGCCCGCCTTCGCGTCCTCCTGATCGAAGAGGGGCGCCGTCGTCGCATCGAGCAGCTCGATCTGGCAGGCGAAGAAGGCGGTCTCGTCGTCCGCGAACCCGTCGAGCTGGGCGGACAGCCCGCGGCCGCCCAACGCGTACTCTTCGCCGGCCGAGAAATCCTTCGTTTTCTCTGAAGCGTGCGGCATGGAGTCGGCAGCGAAACTGAAACGCTTACCCGAGTGCCAGAACACGTCCGCGTCCTGCTCGTCCTCAAGCCGCGTGTTCACGCGGAGGCGGACGGACGAGTGGCCGTTCAGCTGGCGGCAGGTCAACCACAGGCGGCACGTCTGATTGGCGCTCAGGAGGTGCGGTTCGAAGACGAGGCGGAAGCGGGCGCCCGGCAAATCGTCCAGCGTGAAGGACGGGCCCGTCCACTTGTCGCCCACTTGAGCGCAGCGCATCCGGCGGCCGATTTCCGGCACCTCCCACCAGTGCTCCGTGCGAGGCGGCATTGCGGGTCGAACTGAAATCAAAAGGAGGAAATTCGGAGGGGAGAACGCGAGTACAACGAACAAACACGAGCAGCCCCACCACTCAACAGAGAACGGCAGAACCCGACGGAAATTCGCTCAAAACAACGCGGAAAGCGACGGCGGGCAGCGAGCGGAAGATTCGAGCGAGCGGCGCGTCCGCTTCTTTTCGCCAAGCCGCCCGCCGCTCTCCGCCGCACGACCGACTGCCCGGCCGCTTCGTCCGTCCGCTCGCCGGTCTACTCGCCTGCCCGCATGCTTGCCGCCCAGTGACGCCCGCACATGCGAGAAAAGCGAGGCCGGGGCGAAGGGAACGCCGTTCGCTTTCGAAATTGTGCCTTTTGAGCGTCCGAAAGGTGAATCTCACTCGCAACGAGCGAAGTGCTCACTCGTCTCACTCATCAGCAATTTTACTCAATCGAAACCAACGCAAACGACAACAAACATTCAAACAAAACAAGTGCCGATCGATTCGAACATTTCGGCGACGATTTCCGCGTTCTCCTCCGCGTACTCGGCGGTCCATCCGGGCAGCAGGACGATCGAGTGCGTGTTCTGCCGCGCGAACTCCAGCACGCCGTCCTTGAGGCCGTCCAGGTGGCGGTGGGCGAACGCGAGGCGGAGGTCGACGAGCGCGAAGTCCACCGACAGGTTCGCGAGGATCGACGCCACGCACATCTCCTGGAAGCAGCGGAGATTGGACGGAAGAGTAATGGGAAGAACTCACTTGCAACGGCTGCAGCTCGTAGAAGTCGGCGGCGGGCAGCAGTTCGCGGTCCCACCAATCCAACTCCGCCACTTCGCCCGTGTACATGAAGCGGATCACGCGCTCCATGACGTCGACCGTGTAGTTCTTGACCTCCACAACACCCGTTCGCTTCTCCGTCGTGTCGAGAGTGAACATCCGCTTGAAGTAGGCCGACTGGCTAATGAGCACGAACTTGTGGACCTGAAGGGGAGGTAGACGAGTGAATGAAGAATGCAGGAGTAAACGCACATTCCACGACCGCTCACCCACGCGCAATTCGACGTCCGCGAACTCGGCATTGTTGAGCATCGCGCCGACGCTGTCGCACATGCGCGCCTTCACGGCCAGCGGGTCGTACAGAAGCGCCTTGACCAGCTCGATATCGCAGCAAATATCGACGTCGTCGGTCTTGTGCAGGTCCTCGTACTCCGACCACTCGCGTTTCATCCACTCGTGCGCCGTGCCCACCGAGAACTCCCGCTCGGTCCATTCGTGCGCTCCGTCCGTCTCGGAATCGTCCGACTCGTCCGTTTCGTCTGCAATCTCGAAAGTATTTAGTGGGATGAATTCAGTGGCATACCCTCGTCAAGCAGGTTCTGCCCGTCGTGCTCCATCCGCACCTTGAAGCGAAGGCGGACACTCGAATGGCCGTCGAGCCGCACGCACACCAAGCGGAAGTTGGACGGCTCGCAGCTTTCGTCCTTGATTCCGAACTCCAGCTGGAAGTGCGCGCCGGAGATGCCGTTCAGTTGGAAGAGCGGGCTTTTCCACGTGTCCCCGTCCTGCGCGCGCTCCGCACGGTTCCAGAGCTCCTTGATCGTCCAACAGTACGAAGTCAAGGTGGACATGACGGGACGGCCTAAACGAAACGAGTGGAGAGTGACAGGGGCGAGCGGAGGAAACACGACAAAATCGCGACGATCCTGCAAAAGCACGAGCGAAACGAATAATGTTCGAATAGACCGAACGAAAGACGACGGCCGCAGCCGAAAAAGCGGCCGCCAAGCGCGTTTCGCCCCAACTCGCCGCCCGCCCGCCCGCCTGCTCGCCCTCCTTCACTCGCAGGAGGGGCCGGGCAGAGACCATTGCGTCACGCTTGCCGGCAGACGAAAGAAGTGAAGGCGGCGGGCAGGAGTTCGCGGTCGATGGACCCCAAGTCGTCCACTTCGCCCTCGTACACAAACAGCGGCACGCGGACGATCGCCTCGGCCGAGTGCTTCTTCATTTCGATCACTCCCATCCGCTCCTTCGCGAACAGCCGCTAGAAGCGGGCAGAGCGGGCGATAACGTCCGTTCGCTTGTCGTTTGACGGCCAGTTGAAGGGTGCAAACCGATCGAATGAATGTGGCCGATATTCCCAACAGAGAGACGACGGATGAAAAATTGAATGTGCCGCGCGAACACCTCGCGTGGTCGTTCAGGCGGATTTCGCTGCCCGCTTCCACCTTGAATCGACCATAACAGACGAGAGTGAGTGGCGGTGGATCGTGGCCTTTCGAACAGTAAGCGGACGTTCATGGATAGCGTTCTGCCGCCCGCTGGAGGCCTTCTTGACACGTTGTGCACCGCCAACTGATTTGTCGGCCAGAAATGAGCAGTCGGAAGAGATTGAGTGTCCCACGGGATTCCTACAAGAGAAACCGGGACATCGCTTCGGTTCTTCTCGTTCATTTCGACTCGTTCGCCTTTTGTTGCTCCCTCCATGCGGTTTGATTCTTGTGTTGGACACGTACGTCCAGCGATCGGTCGTACCTATGTTCGAGGATTAAATCGGTGGATCACCCGCCGTCCACTGGTCTTCGCCTCTCGCCGCTCAAATCAAAGCTGGTGCTGCCGGCGGTGGACGGTCGGGACGAATGCATCTGAGGATCATCAATTGCTTTTCTTTCTTCCGTCCGCTCTCCGCTGAGAAGGAGTGAATCACGGCGGCCGGCGGGCGGAAAGTGGCCGGGCGAAAGGTCACCGGAAGAATCACGCGGAAAGAACAAAAAGAAACGGCGGCCGATCAGTCGGGCGGCCGCCCCGAAGCGACAAGCAGTGCGGGTGTTTTCCGTCGAGCGAGCGGCCACGTGTTTGGAGCGGGAATTCGTGCTTGACGTTCATGTTTCTTCTCGCTTAACCGCTTTGTTTTCAGCGGTAGACGAGTGGCCGATCAAACGAAGCACTCGTGCTGATCGATGGCAGGAAATGCGAGGCCCAGTGTTGCGCTCGATGGATGCCGGCGGTGATGACCGCCACTTCGCCGGCGAGCAGCTTGGTTCGATGCGAGAAATGAAACGAAAACAATACCAGTTTGAAATGAAGAGCTCCGCATCTACCCTGCACACTCCCACGGAATCTGAAACAACAACCGAAACGACCACTCGAAGTTTGTCCAACGAGAATAGTCAATTTTGCGCTCCTACGCCTTATTTGATGCAAAGCAGCAATACGCGTGGGTCGCTTGAAATGCCCGTATTGCGGGCGGAATAGCCTGCCTGACGGTTGGTTGCCACCACTAACTTCTGTTCTTTGACGGGTACTTCTCTAGACCGAAAAAAGAACTGGTGGACGGCGCGGAAGCGCAGAAGCCAATCCCTCGTCTTTCGGCCGCTCGTCGGCTACCGAAGAACGGAATGAAGTTTGTGCAAAAACGTCCGGACGACAAACGGCAGCACCTTACGCGCAGCATTTCGGAATCTCGGCAATAACGAACATTCAACGACGCCTTGAAACGAGACGCTTACTGGACGAACAGCGGAGGTGAATGGGCGAATGACGCTGAAAAAAAGTCGCCAGAACATCATGACAACGGGTGTGTGCCGGAATCAAACGCCCTTCGCTTTGATTTGCAATGGAAGGTAAACAAGAAACACTCCAACAATTGTCGACTTGTAGTGGATTCTGTCCTGCAAACCGGAATTGTCTTCTCCAATTCATCTCCTCTTTACCGCCCTGTTTCCCGGAATAGTCTCTGTTTTAAGAATCGACACGTGTTATGCAACGCGGAATTTGACAAACTTGTGCGTTGTTGGAAAACAAGAGCAATCACATGCAGTTGCCCGTTACGGAATTCCGCTTTGCACTAAGTCGTCTACGAGCAGA
This sequence comes from Aphelenchoides fujianensis, assembly GCA_024699865.1. Lineage (NCBI taxonomy): Eukaryota > Metazoa > Nematoda > Chromadorea > Rhabditida > Aphelenchoididae > Aphelenchoides > Aphelenchoides fujianensis. The sequence continues at coordinate 122,292 of JAMPIO010000090.1, read as the reverse complement.
AGCCGTTTCAAAACGAAAAGCGCCATTCAACGAAATTAGCTACCGACTGCGTTCGACAATCGTCAATAAAGATTGACCAACGTTTTACTATTGAAACCGTCAACGACAATAATTTATTCCTTCAACACATCGTGGGAATGCTCCCAACGGAATAATCGTGCACACTGCAAGCAAGAGCGTGAATCCAACTTCGAATCGACTGCACACCAACAAACGACTTCATCGATTGCGCCAGGGGTGGAAAACGAGCCGGTTATTCACCTGCAGTTTCCACTCGCTTCTTTCCGTTGCGCATGCGTTTCAAGTACAAAAAGGCGGCGGGGCAGCAGACCGCTCATTCTCGTTTCCTCCGTCTTGCCCTTCGGTTCGCTCTCATTTCCTGCTGCCGGTCGCCCGTCGACGAGTAGGCTGTTCGCTTGTTGATGCCGGCGACGTGCGCACTCCCGCTCCGAAGACGGTCAAGCCGTTCCTTTCTTTTCGTTTTGTTCCGCGCCGTTCGTCTCTTCGGATTCTGCCCGGTCGTCCGATTGGTGAGCTCTTTGAATGCCGGGCGTTCACCCATTTCTCTGCTTCAGGTTGTTCTCTTGTGTCAACATCATGAGCGAGACGGCCGACTGATCGTTCAGCAACGATCGACCGCTGTGAATTGGAGTGTGCGTCACCGTCCAGTGGGACAACAAGAAGCCTCCGTCAGCTACCGCCTTCTGCCCGCTTGTGAACGCGAACTGGTCGACTTCTCAAGTGAGTCCTCTCGCTGTTGGGTGGTCACTCGGTCATGCCTTTTGCAGGTCCGTTTCGCTTCCTCCCGCCTTTGAAGCACTCCTTCGGTTGTTCTGGCGCCGTAAGTCTACTCCTCCATCCCGTTTGACGTCTCCCTCTTGCAGCTCGAATGGATTGCGGAGTCACTTGCGACCACGGACCCGGAGTTCGAGCAAGAAGCTCTTCGTGGGGATGAGTGGTGCGGAGGACGTGCCCGAAATCTTCCACGAACCGCTTGCCAATTGAGTTCGCCGTTCCCTTTTGTTCTCTCGACTGCTGCGCTTGTTTTGCAGCTGCGACAAACGAGAACTGCCCATTGCTGATCGACGAAGGGCGTCACGAAGGACGAGATGCCGGCAAGACTCCAAATGAATCTCGTTGTCGACTTCCCCTCGCAGCGAAATAAACTTCTTCAAGCATCACCTTCCCCAGCCTGCTTCTCGGTATTTCTCAAGAGAACTCCGTTTGCTCGCAGAGTCAAGCCGAGGCAGCTGTTGGGCGGCAGTCGAACCACGAAGCCGCCCGACACTGCCGCCCGTTGCAATCGTCCTGACAATATCCCTCTCGTTCCTTGCACGGAATCTTCGGTCTTCGCGACGACATGAGAAGAAATTGAATTCTGTCCAGCACTAAGGGGTCGAGCTGCACAGGAACACGGCGCCGTTATCGCACCGAGCTCGAAGAAGTGGACCAAACGGCGGTGTTCCTCTCCCGCCCATAAAATTGCTTCGTTCACAGCCACTCACCGCGGTATTCGGGTTGCCGATTCCTTCGCTCAAAACGTCGATTGGGGCAGAAGACGAGAAGTCACCGCGCTCATCAACACGATTGGTTTATTCAAACAAGAGAAAAGAAAGAACAACTGCAGTTCACAATCGGGCCCGCTTCCATAACGCGTTCACGATCTTCGCGTTCTCTTCCACGAACTTCGGCCACTCGGGCAGCTCCGCAATCTCGTCGCCGTTCTCGTGCGCGAACTCGACGGCCGCGAACTTCAGTCCCTCGGCCTGCTTGAGCGTGAAGGCCAGCTCCAAACGATCGAGGATGTTCTCCAGCGAGAGGGTGCGGGCGAGAGACTTCAGGCACACGTCCTGCAAAAGAATCGGATAGAACAGAAGCATTCCAATGGACTTACGGCCAACTCCTGGAGGTCGTAGCAGTCGGCAAGAGCGAAGAGGTCGCGAGCGCACGCGTCCAAGCCGTCCACCTCTCCCGAGGAGACAAAGCGGAGCATCTTCTCCACGAGATCTCCGGTTGTGTCTTGGATGTGCACAACGCTCGTTTGACGCTCTTTGGTCGGGTTCTTGAACATCGCACGGAAGACGGTCGACTGCGAGCAGAGAAGCAGTTTTGAGATCTGCAACAAAGGATCGGTCAAGAGCAGCTCGAAGCTCACGAACCTTCCAGCTCTTGCCGCTCGCCCGCACTTCGATGTCCGCAAAGTCAACGTCCTCGAAGTTGACGGCGAGTTGACGGCGGAAGACGGTGTCCGCCGGGACGTTCGGCTCGTCCAACGGAACTATAGGTTGGATCTTGCAGCAGACGAAAAAAGGTCCCCGTTTCGCGTGCTCCAGCACTTCGGACTGTGTGGCGAACTTTGGCCATCCCCACGCGAATTGATTTTCAAAGTTGTATTGGCAGGCTGGACAACCATATATTATTGATGCTTGCCTTAAATACTACTCACAGTGATGGAAACGCTTGATTCCGTCGGCTGATTCCATCCACATCTCAAAATCCAAGTGGATCGACGGGTGGCTGCTCAGATCTCGCGCAATGAGAGCCACTCGAACGAAACTTCGATAATCGTTCCAACCGCCTTTTGGAAAGATGGTCAGACAAAATTTCGCCCCCTTGATTCCAGCAACTAGGAACTGCCCGCTGTTCTTTTGGTCTCTGAACGCTGCGCGTTCGTACAATTCGGCGAAATTCGCGATCTTCCAACGGTAGGTGGTAGGCGCGGCCATCGTGCAGACGTCTGAAACTGAAAAAGATTATTGAACAGGGGTTCGCTTAATGAAATCTAGAGTGAAACACGCGATCGGGAGAACAAGTGGGATCCGCTCCCTTATGCACCCCGCTCGACCCACGCCCCCCGCCATCCGCATAGGTCGGAAGAGTGCCGCCTGCCCGTTCAGCTGAGCAGTGGCGCGGTGGCGGTAGGTGGGTCGAACGCAGCTTGAGCGGGCGCGTTGGTTTGCCCGAGTGCTCGAAGAACAAATGGAAGCGAACTTCGGACTTTGCTCAAACGACCGCCAAAAAGCAGCCAAAGCCGTTTCCCTCGTGTTCACGCGAATGCTCCCTCCTCTTTTCTTCTGCGTTTCAACCCTCACCGTTCTTGCGCGTTTGACGGTCTTTTGACTAGCAGGGGTTTCTCTCCGGTATCTTCTTTGGCGGCTGCCACGATCCCGAGGACGAGGAGCGGGATGAAACCGAATAGAAGCTTCATTTCTCGTGTAATGGTTGTGAATGAACGGCTGCACGAAATTTTTATACGGGAGAAAGGACTGGCCATGACGTTTCTACCGCTCCACCGCATTCAATCAGTTCCGGAAAGCGATTAAACGAGCAGAGACACGCAACTCAACAGAACGGCCGGGCGTGGCTCCTGTTTCTTATCGTGTGCTTCCATTCTGTAGGGTGTTCGACGATGAGAAGGCGGGCACGGATTGTCTGCTGTCACCAGCGTCTTTTGTTGGCACGCGGCATCATTTCACTCATTTGATGCAATCCAGCTCTCGAACTGGAGTCTCGACCACGCCCAATCGGCAAGCTGGCGACAAGCGGTTGCTGATTGCTCATGCAGTCGGTAGATGAGCGCGTCCGGTTGAGCTCAAGAACGAGCGAAATTTCGAGCAGCGATCATGCACACGTCATTCAAACAGCAGGCATCTCCTTGTAATGTCCGATCGAAGAAGCGGGCGAACCGCCTGTTTATGTTCGAGCGAAGCAACAGACAACGAGGGTCTACAGAGAACACAGCAAAAGGGAGACAACGTGGAGAGTGCGGAGAATTGGAAGAGCAGAAGAATTGAAAGAGCGGAAAGGACTATTGGAGGAATGGAAACAGCAGAAAACAGAGAAGGCATTGAGTCGGTTGAACGGGCAGAGAAATGATCACACGTCGGCCTCGGCCTCCGGCTTGGCGTGTTTGGGCGGCAGGCCGGACGGTCCGGCGGTCTGCCCGTCGTCCTCTTCGGGCTCCAGCGGGCGTTTCTCCGCCTTCTTGTGGACGGGGATCCACGGGCAGCGGAGGGCCATGTTGGGCGGGAGTTTCTCGAGCTCTTCGGCGGCAAATCCCGGCTCCTGCTCGTCGCGGCGGAGGACGGCGCCCCACGTGAGGTCCACGAGCTTCTTGGCGCGCCTGAAGGAAGCGAAGAGGAGTGAGCGGAGCATCGAAGGAGGGCAACTCACTGGTGGGCGAAGCGGTGGAAGAACTTCGTGTACCCCCGATGGTAGCGTTCGGTCACAACGACGAACGGCTGCCGCGGGATGACGGCCACGAAGCGGAGGTCGTCGGACACCCGCACGTGCAAGTCGATCCACTGCATCTTGGCCGGGCAGAACTCGAAGAGCGAGATGGTGCCCTCGTCGCGTTTCTGCAGGATGCACACGTCGTTGGACCACCACATCACGAATCCCTAAACGAACGGACCGTCAACTCAACGAGCGCAAAAGAAAAGAACAAACCCCGGCGGAGGTGTCGAACGGGCACTCCAGCTCGTGGACGGTCGTCTTCTTCGATTCGATCGAGTACGCACGGAGCTTGTTCGGCTTGGAGCGAAAGTGGTCGGCGGGGTCCGCAAAGCTGTAGACCGAGCCGTCTTTGTACGCGCACTGGTGGTCGTAGAGATCCGCGGGCAGCTCCATCTTCTCGCCGACCGTCAGCGAGTCGTCGCCGTTGATCGTGAGCAGGACGGCCGCCTTTTGGCTGTCCCGACCGGTCGCGTAGCAGAAGAAGACGCTCGGCTTGTCCGTCTGTTGGATCGTCTGCACGTAGCCGAGCACCTCGACGCGGTTGAGGGCGACGAGCTTCGTCGTCCGGAAGTCCGCGTGCGCCAAGACGAGGGCGGAAGTGCGCGTGTCGCCCGTTTGCACCGAGGTTCTGATCAGGACCGCCGTCTCGTCGATGAACTGCGCCGAAGAGGAGTGGCCGAGGATGGACGCGGCGGTCGGGAAGTCGAGATATTTCTCTTTGGCCAACGACGTGTCCACGTGCAGGTCTCTGGAATAGAATTGCCTTCAAGAACTGAACGGAAGGAAGCCGCTTACCGTTCCTGGTTGTGAAAGGAGTCGAGAAGATGGGTCGCTCCGTTCTCTCGGACGAAGAAGAAGCGGCCGTTCGTGGCCAGAACGTCCGCGTGGACGTAGCCGTGGCGCAGAGTGCACTGGAGAGCGCGCTTGTTCTTCAGCAGCGACGAGTCGCCGGCCAGCTGCACGTCGTAGGCGGAGATGTTCGTGCCGAGCGAGCGGTCGCCCTTCTCGAACTTCTTCCACCAGATCTTCGCGCTCCGGTCGGTCATCGAGGCGGCGCCCAGCTCGGAGCGGAGGTGCGCGAGGGCCTGCGCGAACGTCTTGCGTTGGTCGAACTGCTCGCGGAGGACCGCCCGGCTGGCCGCGTTACTGGCCTTGGCTTTCTTCGACATTTCGTCCTGAAGGAAAGGAGTGATCGAATGGATGGCGGTGGGAAGAGACGAACCGATCAGGAGACGTCGAGGTGGACGGAACAAAGATCGCTGCAACAAAAAGAGTGAAAACGCGATCGGAGAAGCGAGGAAAGTCGGATGGAACGCGAGCGGAGGGCGCGCTGCCCGCGAACAGAAGGAAGGAGAGCGCGGGGCGCCCAGCCGGCCGCTTGCCTGTCCGTAGGAAAGCGGCGGGCGTACGGCGGCCGCTCGATTTTGGCGCCCGATTTCCAAAACCTCCCGCCTTTCGAACAGCACGTCCAGCTTCCACCCAAGCGCGGCTCCCCGAAAAGCCGCGACCGTCGAGGAACTGACAGCGACATGAAGAGAGGGAATTCGTTGCAGGTTTATTCGATCGGCCGTCCGCTTCATGTTCAATAGAAAATGCCTCCCATTCTTGTGATCAGGACGAGCCCGGCCGGGCATCCGTTTCTGTTCGACAAACGAGCTGCAAAGGAGTTGGACGAGCAAAGAAACTCCGCTTTCTGCCGCCCGCTCGTGATCGGGCGGCAGGAGAGAGCGGAAGATTCCGCCGCTTGAGCCAACACTTCCGCTCCCCTTCGCCCGTCCGCCCACTCGCCGTTCGACGTCCAGATTTCGTCGGTTTCTGCCGCTTTCCAGCCGAACGATGGTGCCGACCGAACTCCCGTCGAACGATTCGATCAGCGCGGCGGTGGACGGACGGGCGGGACGGTCGACAGCGGCCTCGTCACTTGTTTGACGGTCTTAATTGTTTGCCGATCGTCGCTGAACTATTTCTCCGGCTTCATCAGCCCACGGCACGACCGTGTGTTCGCATGTGCGCGCCAAGCGAAGAAAGCGGCCTCTTTTTCGCCTTTCACTGCTTTCGCCCAAAGTCATCTGAAGTGAACGGTCCTCTCCTTTTCGTCTTTTGGTCAAAACGCCCAGCAAGTTGCGGACGAGAGGCAGACGTTCGTCCCGCTTCCGCCCGCTTCGTTCAACCGGCTGCTGCCCGAGGGCAAGAAGACGACGCTGTCACCAACGGGCGGGCGGAACTCCCATTTGCGAAGGTGCTCTTCCGCAATTAAAAACTCGTACTTTTGTTCTCTGACGGCGTCGTCGTTTGAGGGCCACTTTTTGCATCCGTTTTCCTCGACAACTGCCTGAAGAAATTCGGGCGAATTCACCCGATTTGTAGCCACGTACAAACAGAAGGACGACGAACTCGACTCGTCTCCTGCTCTTTCGAGTGCCTCGTTTCTCCAGCGATGCCTCCGGCGGTGGTTTACGTTCAGTTCGTCTCCATTTTCGCCTGCCACCTGATTGCTTTTTGCCTGCACGCCTGCCTGCTCTGCACGATCTGCACGACCTCTTTGCACAAACGACTGTCCGCCAACCTGCTCCTCAACATTGGCTGTTGGATTGGCACGTTGACCTTCGGCGGGTGCTTCGGCGGCTTCATGGTCGTTGCGGGGCTGTCCGAAGGTGGGTTTGATCGGTGGTTGGTAGAGCTGATTGATCCCCTCCATCACCCTTTTGCTGCACAAGAACACTCGGGCCCGCTGATGTTTTGGCGGTTGGTCGGCATGTAGTTCTTCGCTTCGATGCTCTCCGTTTCGGTCACATGTCTGCTGTTGGACCGGACACACGTGCTCGTGCGTCCCCTCCACTACGACCGGGGTCGGGCGCGTTTCGTGTTCCTTTTGGTGGTCGGAATTCCCGCCCTCGAGCTGCCACTCGCCGAGCGGACGAGCGGCAATCTTCCCTTGCTCCTTTCCGTCACGCGTTCAACTGCCTGACCACGAAAAGCGGCGGATTGCTGCAGTTGGCGCCGAAGATGGCGGTCGGCGTCCCGAACGTCGCGCTCGCCGCCCTCTTCCATCGAAAGCTTCAAGTGCACGGCGAGCAGCGGGCGGGCGCGAGACACCAGTGGATCTTCTTTGCGCGTGCTCTCTCACTTGAGGCGCTTGCAGTCGCTGCCGTCACCTCATACTGATCCCAAGTTGCCTTTTTCGAGCTAAAGTCGGTCGATCGACCCTCTGCTTCAGACCAAGCGCTCGTTTATTTCAACAGTAACACCAATCAACACAATCGAAACACAACAGCAAGTAGAAAAGATCACGTGACTACTCGAGACGGCAGACGGGGATCGGCTCCATCCCCTGGTAGAAGCTGCGGAGGACGGACTTCAGCGGCGGTTTGTTCATCTCGTGCTGGAAGCCGCCCTCGCCGTCGATCAGCTCGCGACTCTTGCGGGCGGCCGTCATGCAGAGTTGGGCGAGCGAGTCGGGATTGCTGGAGGCAGAAGAGAAGAGTGAGCAGGCAGGAAGGCGAGTGAACAAACCGATGGATCGAACGCTCGACCTTGAAGCGAGTGACGCGCTGGTCCCGCTCGTTTCGCTCCAGCTCCCACGTGCGGACGACGACGAGGCCGTCCTCCTCGCAGTCCACGAAGTTCAGGACGGACGAGACGTGCTGGAGGTTGTTCGCGTCGACCGCCGCCTCCGCCCACTTGCGGGCCGCGAGGTCGAGACGGAAGAGCGCCCTCGTCGTCGGGGTGACGCCCCGCGTGAAGGTCTTGAGGAAGAACGAGTGGGACGAGTGGAAGGCGGGCATCGTGTTGGCCTGAAAGCGGAGGGGAGATTCGAGGGAGCGACGGGGAGAAACGCGCCGTCCGCAGCTTCCGGTCGTCCAACCGCTCCGTCGTCCACCGGCATTCGTCCAGCGAGTACACGTGCAGAGAGCCGAGATCCCGACGGTCCAGCGCGAAGAGCGAGCAGCCGCCGTCGTCCACCCGCGCCACGAAGCGGTCGGGGCCGCCGAGTCACGTCTCGTCGAGCACCGCGGCGCGCGCCTCGTCCACGTCCACGCGCAGGAGGACGACTGTCGCGCCCGCGTTGCCGAAAACCGCCCGCTCGACGTCCACGTGCCGCCCGTCGATGTGCGCGACGACGAGCGACGGGAGCGCGTGGGGGGCCGAGCGGTGCAGCAGCGTCCGCTCGTAGCGCTCGCCGTCCGGCCGAAAGCGAACGACGTGCAGTTCGGACGCGTCGCGGCGGTCGGCGGCGGCGACGAGGAGCGTCGTGAGGTTCACGACCACGAGGCCCTCGAGCTTCGCGCCGAACGGCCGATTGCGTGGCGCTCGCAGGAGTCTGAAACGAACGAAAGGAGCGGGTGGATGAAGCGGAGAGAGGACTCACTTCCGAGCGTTCCGCGTGATGTCCACGATGAGGAGGTCGTGGGCGTGCGTGAACGCGAAAGTGTACCGTCCGTCCGCCGAGCAGCCCAGTTTGCTCGAAAGCTGGAACACGCGGGAGTGCGGGGAAGAACGAAGTGGGCGGAAGACGAACCCCGCGGCCCTCGTAGACGAACGAATTCGCCGCGTCTTGCCGCTCGTGCTCCGTTGTCTCGTCGCCGCCCGTCTGCTTCGTTTTCTTCCCGCCGGATGGACGACCGAGTGGGCGGAGGACGGCCGTCTTCCAGCACTTGGCGCAGCCGCACAGTTCGGTGAACGAGAGCTGGATGATCGGCGACTTCTCCTTGGTCGCCTGGCTCCGTTTGCGACTCGAACGCCGCCGGACAGACTCCGCCATCGTTTGCCTGGAAAGAAGAGTTAGATTAGAGATGGAAATTCGTCCGAAATCGTGGGAAAGTCACGGAAGATTAATCAAAACGGATCAAAACCGTGGTGTTCAGTCGAAAGCGTTTATTGCGAGTAACCGAACGCAAACGAGACGGGAAATGCGAAAACTTCTCCCGAGTAATCGACCAAGAACACCAGCAAAATGCGAAGGAAAAGCAGCAAGCAATCGGGCGAGGCTTCCCACTAGCGGGACACACGACACTCTTCGCCGCGGAAGAGACGACTCTCCGCTGCCGGTCTGCTCGCTCGTCGTCCTGAGAAGTAGGAACGCTTGATGGGCGCCTGTCGCTTGCCCAAGGACGACTTGCACGAGTAGATTAACCAGGCACTCGTCCTTTTCTTTTTTTAGTCATCATTGAACGGTTACCCCCTGACCTCAGACAGATTTGACTTCCAGTTTCGTTGCAACTCCAAAAAGAGAACGGCCGTCAATGTGTTTATTCCAAGTCGACTTGCCATGCAGATGCCGCACTGCTCATAGACAACACGGAACGAAAAATTCAGGCGGCCTCCCTTTGGTCCGTCCGATTGCGAACTTGACGACCGCCACGATGATGGTGCACAATGCATCTGAAAACAGCGGTCGTGAGCAATCCCAACTAAAGAACTCACCAATCAAGAAGCCGAAGAGGACGTGAGTGCGTCTTCCGGTCGTCCTCGATAGTGCCTCCATTTGATCATCGCAACTAAGGGAAGTCAGAAGTGGAGAGTGGTGGAAAGAACTCACTTCAACGGGAAAGTCGCTTGACCGTAGTGACAGTGGCCGGTCGCAGTCGACTTCCAATCCATCGATCTCATTAACATGATCGCTTGGAGAAGGACGTTGATGTCGACCACACTGAAAGCAGCAAGAAAACGGTCGATTGGCGCGCAAAGAACCCACCGATCAGCAGAAGGCAAGGAAACTCACCAGTTGGACAGGCGAGCGGGGAATCCAAAGGAAAGAAGTGAGCAGAAGACCGCCGATTCCTGAACGCAGGCGGGCGGAAGGCGGCACAAATCGAAGACGACGAGCAGCCGACCGCCCGTCCTCAGGCGAGCGGACGAACGAAATGAATCGAGGGGAGCAGCGAGCGAACGAAAGCAAGTGAGCAGAAGAAGAAGCGGCTCTCTCGCCAAGTGTTCCCGTGATTGCATCACGCTTCCGTCAAACTCCATTCCTTCGTCTCATGTGCCGCCAACTTCAACGGGCGATTGATCGACAACTGACGGGCTCGGGCACTTGATTCATTCACCACAAGGCATCAACAACGATCAAGCGGCCAGTGATTTGAAGAACTCGTTCACAAGTGCGGGGAGAGAGGCCTGAAGTAGGCCGACTGCAACGTCAAAACGACCTTTTGAGTCTGAACAGAGTGTGAGGAAATCAAAAGAGTGCAAGCGGAAACGTATCTTCCAGACGCGGTCGCCCACGCGCACTTCGACTCGGCGAACTGCTCGTCACCGAAGATTCCGGCCGTAATCTTGAACTTCTCCGGGACTTCGTCTTTGACAGCAGCAGCATAAAGCATCGCGATCTCGCAGCAAACAAAATGGTCGGTCTTCCGCTTTCCATCTCGCTGGCACATCAGCAGGGATTGACAGCAAACAAAGTGGTGTTTATTTCAAAGCATGCAGAAGAGGACAACAACTAAGCAAAGCGTTCACTTGTGAGCAAACGTGAACAAAGCAGCGACGACCTTCGGGTTTTCTTCTTCAAAGCGCGCCCATTCCGTCGATCTCACGAGATCGACGGCTTTTTCGCGAGCAGCTCTAAAGACCTTCTTGTGGAACGTCTCGTAGTGACTCAGTTCGAAGGCCAGACACAGGCGGTCCGGAAGATTGGAGGCGCGAAGGTCTGAAAGGATCCAATCGATGCACAGTTCCTAAAAATCAGAGCGTTAAGCTGACCACCTCCGGACATTCCAAACCACAAGGTGAATGATCTCGAAGCAGTCGGCGGCACGCAGGAGATCTGTGGCGCTCTCCTCAAGCACCTCCACCTCGCCTGTGTACAGAAAGCGGAGGAGTTTCTCGACGACGTTCGCGTCAAACTTTTTGATACGCACGAGGCCCTCCTCTTTCTCCTTCGTGTGATTGGTGAACATCGCCTTGAAGTACGGCGATTGAGACGCCAAGACCACTTTGTGGACCTGAACGAAGAGAAGCGAGCGAGTGAGAAATTGTGCGCTCCTTCTTTCCAGAACTCACCTTAAAGGCCCGTTCACCCACGTGCACCTTAAAGTCAGTGAACTCGCCGCTGTCGAACATTCTGGCGAATTGCTTGCGAAAGTGGTCGTCTATTTGAGTGCGTTTTACCGACTCCACGGGGCGGACAGTGCAGCAGACGATCAAAGCCGAGTCGCCGATCAAACGAAGAACGTCCTCGCGGCTCTCAAGCGCTCCCCAACCGAAAGCACTGATCGTTTTGAAGGTGTGATCCAGTTCTGCCATACAAAAAGAATTATTTTCGACACTCGAGGCAGAAAACCTTTCGCTTGAGTCCGCTGACCGTTCGCTCCTTCCAGCCACACGCGGAGTAGAACGCGCACTGCCGAACGACCGTCCAGTTCTCTAATCCACAAATAGGCGGCGCAATAGTCGACAAAGTCCGCTTCGTAACCTTGTGGGTGAAATTCCAGCTGGAATTTGACGCCGCCAAACCCTTTGACCTGGAACTCAGCGCTTCCAACGCACATCCCATTTAGAATCGAATTGAGGCATTGCTTAAAGTCGGGAATCTGCCAACGATGAACCGTTTCGTCCGACATCGTTTGGCCGTCCTGAAAACGCGAACGTGTACGAAGAACCAAGTACGCAAAGCAACGCCGCGGACGCCAACGCGCGCAGCAAGCGGGCAGAAAACAACGCCGATCGATCAAACGCCGAGTTCGACCCACGCCGCGCCGCCCTCGACCACGAGCCGCTGCTCTTTGCACACAAGAGAAAGCAGCGACCTTTGAACTTATGCGCGTTGCCTGCTCGCTTCCCGTCGAGAAGCCACAACTAATGGATTTTCCCATAGGGACTGCAGCAAGAGAAACAAAAGAACCGCCGAATGACTGCGAGGCAATCGGATCGCCCTTGTTTTTCAACCATCACTCGGTTCGAGCCGCTATTCACAACTTTACAGCCTTTTCAATCGAGCAAAAGCCACATCAAACTATGACTACTTGGACGTGGGCAAAAGGCGCCGCCCAGTGCCGATCAAATCAGATCTCGGCGGACCGTTCGGGCGCCTGCTGCATGCCGCCTTCTTCTCCTCGCTAATCCGCGCGGCCGCCGAACGCTTCTCTTGCGAGTTGTTTTGCCCCGTAATTGGAAGGTGTTCTGAAGACTCATCGCGTTGCAAACAAGGTGGCCGCTCTCCTTGCAGTCCGCGGGCGGCCATTCGCCCACCGACCGTTCGATCGGTTCGCTTCCCGTCCTCAATCACGCGAATCCTTTTTTCCTGCTCAATTCGCCTCGTTTCAGTCGGCCTCGGCGATCATGGCCGTTGTGAAGCTGACGATCATCCGTTGGCCTCTCAAAGACTTCGAGGAGCGCCTTCTAATCTTCGACTGCGGCGAGGAGTGGGAGAGCGGCGACTTCAGCGTCAAGGGCGCCCCGAATGCGAAGTTCTGCGTTCGGCTCCACCCTGAGAGCCCGTGTTCCCGATGGGTTTCTTTCACCGCTTTCTTCAGTCCTCGTTTCGTTCAGGTCAACAAAATGATCGTCTGCTCGGGATCGCCGGTCTTCGATCGGATGTTCGAGCACGACACGAAGGAACGCGAGACGGGCGTTGTCGAGATCAAAAAGGAGGATCCCGACGTACTCGGGCAAGGTGGAGGGACTGAAGGACGTTGCTGCCCGCTTGCAGCCGGTCGCCGACTGCTACGAAGTCCTCCACTTGGCCGTGAGTTCAGGCTCTTGGTTCCTCTTTTCATCCCATCGTCTTCCAGGAAACGTGTCTGACGTCGCTGATCTCCCACGTGACGGTCGAGACGATCGTTCGGAATCTCCACCTCGCCAACGCCCACGACCATCAGGGCCGCTTCAAGCGGTGGCTCGTCCAGTTCGTCCACGAGAACTTCGCGGTCGTGAAGCAACGGCCCGACTGGACGGTCGAGTTCGTCCGCGAGAACGCGGAGGTCGTGACGGAGAGCATAGCGCTGCTGACCGTCTGATTCCTTCGTTTCGAGATGTTCCGTGGAAATGGAATAAACTCGGTTGTTAGCGGTGGGTGTTGGAAGGAGAGTGTTCGTTGGTCGCTTCTATCGAAGGCAACCGTTTTTAATCGATTTTCTACAAACACATCAAGCAGAGCGATGGACGATGAGAAAGACCGTCAAACGGTGGCGTCATCTTCGCTTCGTCAACTAGCTTCTCCGCTACCTACCACTACTTGGCGCCGCCGTTCGAAAACTTCGCTTCATTGTCTTCGATGCGGGAGAAGAAGCGTCCTCTCGTTCGTTTGTTGATCGCGAGCGGAAAGAGTAGGCGGCCAGTCAAACAACCTTTTTTCTCTCGTCGATCGCTCGCTTGGATAGACAGACGACCTTCGGACATCCACCTGCCAACAACACTCATCCGACTGATCGTTGCAGCGCGTGCGATCTCCCGGGCGATCCATCGGCGGCAAGCAAGAAGCGGCGAGTGGACGAAAGTGCAGGGCGCAACGAGTGGAGCGCCCCATCCTGCGGGGGAATGGCGACCATGCCTCCTCTAGCTGACCATCTCGTCCATGCAAAGCGAACGCTCTCCTTGTTCCCAACTCGCCAATTGTGTGGGCCGCTCCCGGCGTGAGTGCAAGACCGGGGCGACCCTCGTCGGGAGGCGAGCAAGCCCGCCAGCCCGACTGGTCCCAAAAATTGGAGAATCTCGATGAGTGCGTGTTGCACTCGTACCAGAGATCAAGCTGATAAGAACTGTTAACTACACTTTGATCTAAGCCATGAGGCCGAGAAGCGATGTCTTCCACGTCCGCCCGCCGCCCAATGTGCACTCCGAGCGGGCGGAGGCGCCGATGGGCGGCCGGCGGGGCGAGACGACGAGAAAAAGCGGTCGGCGCACGCGAGAGAGCGTGCATGCAGCCGGGTTGACGCACCGCCCCCTTGAAGTGGGTGGGGAGGGCGAAAGGAAGAGGTGGACGGCGGTCGGTAGTGTTGGGCGCGGTCAGGATGTGAATTCGTCGGATCTCGTTCTGTGATCGCCAGGAATTCTTCGCAATCAACAGAACAGAGCTTGTTGGACATGTCGGGACGAGAACGAACGGAAGAGCGGCATTTTGGACGTGGTTGGCCAGCGAGGTTCAACATTCGCGGATTTTCTTCACGGCCTCTCGGATCACTGCCCAGTTGATGTTCAGCAAGTGGACGGTCGCTTGCTAGCGGGGCAGCAGGTGTTCCATCGCGTGCTCCACCGACAGCTGCGAGAGGATCGAAGTGATGCAGGCGCCTTGAAGAAGAAGCGAAGAGGACGGCGAACTGCCTTCGCAATGAGTAGTCGGCGATCGGGTGGAGTCAAGTGACCCACGCGCCCAGCACCTCCACAAGGGGAGCATCCGTTCGACGACGTTTGCATCGAACAGCTCGTGCTTGACGGTGAGCTCTCTTTCGATTGCCTCCTTCAGTTCGGAGTTCAGATTGGTGCTCACGGCGGACGAATAAACACAGAGAACGGAGCGGTGGCGCCAAAGAATGATCAGGATACGAAGACGGGAAAGAACGTGGCGGACGCACGAACGGCCGCTTCTTCCCTCGAACGCTCGTCGTGTGGAATGATGAGCGGCACCTTAAAAATAAGGTTGTGAGCGAGCGATCACTGCCGAAAGCTTCTCGACCGGAACGGTCGCATTCGACGGCCGACCTTCGAACACAGGCGGTATTTAGAACAAGACGTTTACCGTGTGTACTTGAACGAAAGCAACAACGCGGTCGGAATCAAAGCTCGTCGTCGAAATGGAAGCTGCCGGACGGGTCGACCCACACGATTTGGGCGATCGACTTCCAAACGGCGCCGTAGACGCTCAAGTGGTCGATGTCCTCCGACAGGACGCGGTGCGTGTAGTGCACCTCTCCTGTCCGTTCAGGTGGATCACCTGCGAAGGATTGTTTGAGTTCTGTTGCTCCAGATTTTCTGGACTTCTTCCTTACTTAAAGTTCCACTACTGACAAGGCAGCTACGGATTTCTCATTGCGACGTCGAGCCACTCGTCCTTTGCGAACAACAGCGGGCCCTCGCGCTCCTCTTGGCCTCACTGGCCGTTTACGAACAAGTTGCGCACGATGACGCCCCGATCGAAGCGGATGTCGAAGAGCAGGGCGATAGTCTTGTTGTCGCTCTCCATCAGCCGAATGTCCCCGCGGCCGGCATTCGTGAACGTGGCGGAGATCAGCACGGCCCTGCGGAATGATTGCTGCTGATAGATCGTTTGTACTGAGCTTACTGCGGTCCACGCCGCTTCGACGCTTGAAATCGTTCTTTTTCGTTTGTTTTGCGTGGGTTGGAGCAGAGCGGCCGGTGGTTCGCTGGCACTCCGCTCCGTTCCGCCGCCGTCGATCGGTGGGCACTCGGCGGATGGAGAGAGACGAGCCGAGTTCCCGCTCTGCCGGCCGCTGCAGCTAAAGGTTTTTGTACGGTTTGTGTTCCGGCAACCGCCGTTTGCGTTTCGAGCCGACTGCTCGCTTCTTGCTCGTGCAGAGAGCGACGTAACGAAATTTCTGCCTCGCATTGCGGTCATTTCCGCTTGACGTTTGCATCCGTTCGATTTTTTCTTCGACGACGGCGAAAGGACTGCCGAGGCTCAAGCTTTTTTCAATCGCCGCTTTTTGCGTTCAACGGTCGACTGACCACTTGACGGAAGTGAGAAGTCGCCGCACAGTGCCGTCTAAAGCAGATGTCTGCGGGCCATTCGGGGCGTCGTGGACGAAAGGCGATCCACCCGCTCGCCCTCTTTTCCGCCCGCTAATCCGCGCGGCCGCCGGACGATCCGGTTGCGGGGTTGTTGTGCCGATTTTCATCGAAAGAACGCGCTCTGAGTGTGCGCCAACCGCGAACGAGGCGGCCGAGTGACGTCTTTCGGTCGCTCTGCCCGCACTCCGCGGATGGGCGGCATGCGAACCGAACGCCGCCGCCCGTCTTCTCCGCTGTTCGCCGACCGGGCGGCCGTTCGACCGGGGCTTTTGGCCGCGTCTTTTTGCTCCGTGTTCTTTTTGCTTGCCCCACAAACACGCGGACGTTTCAACTTCTGCTCGTTTCAGGCCGCTTCGAGGACATGGCCGTGGACAAGCCGACGATCTTCCGTTGGCCGCTCGACGACTTCGAGGATCGGTTCGCGAAAACGACGCTCAAGCAGAAGTGGGAGAGCGGCCACTTCAAAGTTACCGGCGTGCCGCGGGCGCTGTTCTACCTTCGATTCTACCCCAAAGGCAGCAAGGAGGAACACAAAGACGGCTGTGGGATGTTCCTGCGCGTCAAGGACTTCGGCCAGCACTCGTCCATCCGACTGAAATACGAGTTCTGGTTCGAAAACGGGGAGAAGAAGCAGCTGAAGCGAGAAAGTTGATTTTTTATTGCTATAATGATATCATTTTTCTGTTTAGAATTCGAATACAAACTTAATCACGAAGAAAACGGTTACGGATGGCTGAAGATGGTCACTCAGTCGCGTCTCCTCGAATTTGCCAAACGTGGGTCGTTGGTCGTCTTCTGCAAAATCTTTCCGTTGGATCCCTGCGCGACCACCGAGCGTTTTGACGAGCGAGCCCCGTTGGACGTTCTGGAGAAGATCTCTGCCGACTTCGACATGCCTGACTTCGCCGATGCGGAGGTGCACGTGCAACAGAAAGTGTTCAAGGTTTGCGTCCTTTTCGTCATCTTCCACTCATTCATCGTTCAGGTCTCAAAGGCGAATCGTCTGTGCAGGATCACCGGTCTTCCGCAAGATGTTCACCCACGACTCCAGGGAGAAGGAGACGGGCGTGGTCGAGATCAAGAAGGAGGACGCAAAGCTGGTCGAACTGCTCCTCCGCTACCTCTACTCGGGCAAAGTGGGCGGACTGCCGGACGTCGCTGCCCGTCTCCTGCCGGTCGCCGACTGCTACGAGGTGCTCCACTTGGCCGTGAGTCTTCCTTCGCTTTTCTCATTTAACCCTGTTTTTGCATAGGATGTGCCTGGAGGCACTCTACGAACAGACGTCTGTCCAGACCGCCCTTCGTGACTTGACGTTGGCCTTCGCACACGACCACAAGGACGCCTTCAAACAGAAGTTCCTCACGTTCGCCAAAGAGAACTTCAAACACATCCGCCAGCAGCCCGACTGGACGGAGGAGTTCATCAGCGAGAATGCGGACATTGTGAAGGAGATCATGGCCCTGTTGTCTCCCTGATCCGTTCGATTCTGTTGTTGTCCAATGCTGTTATCCTTTGTCGTTGTTCTGAGTTGTTGTTGTCTAAAGTAAACCACTCGCCGAAGGCATGGAGTAGGGAATACGTCGACCAAAAGAAGCGAATGCGGCAGTGGGCTCCTGTTCGCTGCTTCCTTTTCGTCCGGTGGTTCCTCTCGCACAGATGCCGACGGTTGAAGGTCGGGGCGTTGAGTGCAGGAGTGCGGAGTCGACGGTTTGCTGCGCGCATGGCCGTCTGCTCGTCCTCAAGGACACGCACACGAACGAGGAGAAGTGCGTCCTTCCTCTCGGTTGCTCACACACTCCGCTTTCAAGACGTTCTTGCCCGCTGCTCGGAGTGCTGGACTGCTGGGCGGTGCGGACCGACCGTCTGCTTCGTTCTTCACGACCGCATTCTGCCGCCTGGACGTGCTGCGAGTCGGGGGCGGAAGTCCTTCACCTCTTCCCGTCCTCCGCCATCTGTTGCCGGCTGATCGCCTCCGCCGATGTCGCCGATTGCTTCGTTTCGGCGGCTCTCCGCAGCGACCGTCGCGCCGACTTCCACGCGTTCCACTCGGGCACGCGCGTCTTCCGGCCGGTCGGCTCGCTGGACGCGGCCGGCGTCCACTTCCACGCGGTCCTGCGGCAAGTGGTCGTCCGCAAAGAAATGCGATTCTTTTCGATCGACACGGTCGGCAATCCGCGGCCCCGGTCGAGCCGTTGAACAAAGCTGAGAATTGCTTTCGGCAACAACTGCCGGTCCATTTTTCTACTCGTTTTTATTCGACAGATGAACAAATCAAGCGGCAATCAACGCGTAGAACTCGGTCACGATCTCCGCGAACTCCTCCGCGCTCGCGGCGTCCTGTTCGAGCAGCTCCTCAACCGCCTGTGCATTCTTTCGCGCGAACTCCACGACGCGCTCCTTGAAGCCGTCGAGATGTGAGTGGACGGTGGCGAGATGCAAGTCGTCGAGGACACTTTCGATGGACATCGTCGACAAGATCGACCCCACGCACATCTCCTGGAAGCGAAATGAAAAGAAGGCGAGTGGGTGGACGAACCTGCAGAGGCCCCAACTCGTAGAAGTCGGCAGCGGGCAGGAGATCGCGAGCACAGCCGGCCAAGTCCTCCACCTCCGCCGTGTACACGAAGCGGAGCAATTGTTCGATCACCGCGGCCGAGTGGTTCCCGACCTCGACGATGCCCGTCCGCTTCTCCCGCGTGTCGTGCGTGAACATTCGGCGGAAATGGGCCGACTGAGAGACCAGCACGAACTTGTGGACCTGCAGTGGGATGAGCGAGCGGTGAAGAAACACACACCAATGAGAACTCGCCTTGAAGACCTCTCCTCCCGCGTGCACTTCGACGTCCGCGAACTGCTCGACTGTGTGGTGCTGCGGGCGAACCGCGTGCTGGTCGCCACTCGGGAGCGGCTGCTGCAAATCGCGCTGGAGCGGACGAGCGGCCGCTTCGGCGTCGAATTCCAGTGCGTCGATTTGAACACGGGGTCGTCGAGTCGGTGAGCTCGCTGGCCGTGGACGCGGGCGGCGTCGGCGGCGTCCACTTCCGCGCGGGTCATCGGCACGCGATCGTTCACGAAATCACACGCATCACTTCAATTCACGCGATCTGCTTGGCGGACGGGA
Organism: Aphelenchoides fujianensis; assembly: GCA_024699865.1. Classification (NCBI taxonomy): domain Eukaryota; kingdom Metazoa; phylum Nematoda; class Chromadorea; order Rhabditida; family Aphelenchoididae; genus Aphelenchoides; species Aphelenchoides fujianensis. The sequence goes on along the minus strand of JAMPIO010000090.1, from coordinate 103,249 downwards.
ACACAAGTCGAGTGGACGTGCGGGAGGAGGAAGCCGTGATTTTGCTCATTTTCTTCATCCACTCGCTTCTTTCGTCAGGGCGGCCACACGACTCGCAGCTTTTCCCGTCCTCCGCCTACTTCCACGCCCACTTCTTCTTTGCGTTGGAACAGACGATCGAGAAGAAGAAACGAATGGAGCCCCGCCTCTGCCGTTTGGGCCTCCCAAGCGATGAGAGTGCCCTGCTCAAGAAAATCGCTGCCTCGTGCTGGCACGCCGCGTGGCAAGCGGGTGGCTGGAATGCGAAAGAACCGACCGACATGCTGCCCGTGGACGCCGACGGCGAGCTCACGCTCCACATCCGCTCGTCCCACTCGACCGCAAACATTTTCGAGTTTTTTGTTGAAGAGCCCGCTTATGCGTGGAATTCCTACCGATTGGTTGTTGGATAGGCAGTCGAGAGAAGCCGTCCATTGATTTATTTCTTGCAGAACTTCCGCCTCGCTGCTCCACCTTTCGTTGAATTTTATTCGCACTGCTTCGAATGGAACGTCCGGATGGCCCGAGCATTAGCGAGAAGTGTTTATGCGCAAAGGGAAACCGGCCCATGGGCAACACACGCACAAATCAACAGAGAAGCAGCAGTGGCGAAGAAGGAAGAAAGAGCGGCTAATAGACGCCCGCGTCGTCCATCCCGTCCTCATCGGTGCTCTCGCTCTTGTCCATTGCGTCTTCGCTGGAACCGTCGAGCTCCTCGTCCTCTTCCATCGTCTCATTCTCGGCCTCATCTTCCATTTGGTCATCGAACAAGTGCTGGAATTCGAACGGAATATTGAATCAAAAGATCCCCGCCTCACCTCATTCGTTTCCTCATCCTCTTGCATCGACCAGTGAAACTCGCCTTTGATGAGGAGGAACGTCGGCTTCGGTCCGCGCGGCGCGTTGTGCTTCAGGAACATCCGCACACACTCGTTGGAGCGGTCGATCGTGGAGCTGGCCTTGTCGAACGCTTCCACTTGCTTCAGCTTCTCGAACCCGTCGATCTCCGACTGGAAGCAAAATAAAATGCACTTCTGGAACGGAGCAACGAACCGCTAGGAAATCGCAGTCGTGCTTGATCGTTATGAAGAGACGTTTCAGGCCCGCGACGTGCAGCCGGTCACGGATTTCGAGGCACCCCGCCCACAGTTCCGTAAAGTAAACGCTCACATCCTCCACATCCTCCTGAAATTCGACGATAAGAACGGAGAAAAGGCGGCCGAGCACATACTTCGTTTTCGCAGATGATGTGAAGATCCTCGAGCGACGGAAAGCGACGACAGAAGACCTCGATGGAGTAGCAGGGGAAATCCGGCCAATAGCGGATGTGCAAAATGCCCAGCGACTTGATCGCTGACGAGATGACTTGATTGCTGAAGACCGCGCAGCCAGTAGATTGACACAAAAAGGCTAACATACCCCTGAAGTTCGGAGAGATAGCTGATAACGAAGGCGGGCACGTCCAGTCGATGAATCTTGTGCCGATTCAACTCGCTGAAGTCATTGGCTGAAATCCCGAATGATTACTCAACACAGCCAGCAAAAAACCATACGCGGATGGTACAGACGGGCCCTCTCCAAGTCCAACGGCGGGAAGCGGGCCAAAACGGACCAACTGGAAGTGAGCACTTTGAGGTGGGACGAAAGGCTGCTGATGAACCCGAAGAACTCGGGAGAATCGAATTGATGGTAGACAGTCAGACCGTTCACGTCTGAAAGAACGAAGGGAATTCGGAGAAGAGAAACGGTACACTCACATTTTGCAATTTGATACAGCTCCGTCCAATCGACGCCTTTGTAGCCCGACCGCTCATAGCCGAACTTCAAGTGGACGGGCGCGGCGAGCAATTTGATGATCCCGATCATCCCTGCTTCGTCGATCGGGAAGGAGATCTTCGGCGTCCCGAGGTCCAAATTCAATTTAACGTCCCACGTCGAGCAGTCCAGCTTGAATTTGATGCCGCGCGCGGAACGCCGGACGGACTCAAGATGGGCGCGAGAGACGACCTGCGAAACGAACAAAGAATTGACGGCAAACAAACGAGAAAACTCATGGCCAAACGGACCAACTGCGTCGCTCCTTTCGTCTGGTCCGTCTCCATTTTGTCGACCAAACAAAAGCGATTCAAGCCATCGCGCACAGCCGCTCGCATTCGCGGCTTCGGTTTAACGACCGCCGCCTCCATCGTCGACGAATTTGGAGCGATCGGGCGAGAGGATGGACGACGGAAAGCGGGGAAATGCGGCGTCGGCAGCAAGCTCTGGCGTTCCGCAGCACGCGCCGAAATCATCGCGGCGGAACGCACCGCTCGGCCTTCCAGCGGGCAGCCGTAGAAGGACGATGGCCTTTGCATTGCGTTGATTTGTGATCAAAAGTGAGTGCTCTTCCGTCCATTTCTCTCTCCACTCCACCACTCGATTATTGGTTTGCTGCGAAAGTTTTTGGGCAATCAGCCGCCGCTGGCACAAAAGTGCCCGCCCGAATGAACGAAATTCCCCGGCTGAGATCCTTTGCGGCCTTTCGCCGATTTTGCAGCGGTTTCATCAATGTTTGATCTTTTTCGTCGCAAATAGGTGCAAAATAAGGCCAACCCATTGGCAGACGTTTTACACACAAAAACCGTAAATTGGGGCACAAAATTTACCGCAATATGCGACAAAAGATTGAAGACGTCCGGACGACCCAGCCGGGAAACTTCGTCCACTCGGCCGAGCACTTTTGTGCCAGCGGCGGCTGATTGCCCAAAAACTTTCGCAGCAAACCAATAGAATGCGCTGCTCGCCCCCGCACTCGTTCAAGCACCCAAATGGGCGTTCAGCAATCTGGTGGCCGCTCGCTGTTTGTGATTGCGGACGTGAGTGTTCTTCTTTGAATACGGCCTTTTAATTGTCAGATTTCAGTTGCGAACGGCAGCTTCTTGTACGAGAAAGAAGCTCCCTGCTCGCGAGGTTCCTCCTTCGGTCGAACGGTCTATATTCTCGTTCGAACGGTCGTCTTTGAAGCAGTGCAAACGTTGCGCTCGTGGTGAAGCGCTTGGTTTGGTACGTTCTCTTGCTTATTCTCAATGATTCATCCGTTGCTCGTTGCAAGTGCCCTACGTCGAGCAGAGGAAAGCGAGCCAAGGAATCGGGCAGCAGTCGGTTCGTTCCTCTCACTCCTGTTCGATCGCTTCTCTTTCAACGACGCCTTCTGCTCGTTGATGTGTGGAGAAAAAGACGGACAGCACACCATCTCTGACGGGAGAAAGGGCAGAAAAGTGGGTGTGGAGCATAAAGGCGTCGGCCGCTTGGAATGATGATGCTTTTGGCGTTTGATCCCCAGTCGACTTCACTTCCGGCTCGTCAGGTACTTCTTTTCGTTGTCAACCGCTTCGTTTTCATCCCCGACGGCTGTGGTGAGTTCAATCTTTCCATCACTCCTCTTCACTTGTTTCCGATGCGAATGCGAGCGAATGTCGATTGCAAGCGACGATTCGAGTGGATCGGCGGACTGGCAGCGAAGAGGAGTGGGGCTGGATGCTGGACGCGCTCCCTCATTGACGTGTGTTTTGGGTCTTCCGTGTGTTCATCCGATCAGAGTTTTGCGCTCCGTTTCCGTCCGAAGAGTTGAACTTTCGATCCGAAAGCTCCCACTCGCTCCGACAAGCCCGCATTCGGCCTTGCGCTCACTCCTGCGAGGACTCGCGCTTTGGTTCGGAGTGGATGTGAGACCAGAAGGGCGAGAATGACACTTTCCTCGGCTCCCGAAGGCCCTCTTACTGTTTTCTGTGGAGTGCACACAAGAAGTGAGCAGAAGTCGGGATGACTATGATTCCCACGGATTCTGTGTGCTGGCTCTACGGTTCACCTTGCATGTTCTTTTCTTCGTTTGTTCTCCAATGAACGCAACGAGTTTATTGAGCGGTGTTGTCGGACAGTCAACAAAAGAAAGTCGAATAATCTTTGTGCAAACGATCTGCCCAATTACAGTCACGCGCTAACTCACCTCTTGCTTCTTACTTTTGCGGCAAAAGCATAAATAAGCCAGTGAAATTACAAAGTAATGTAAAAATCGTTGACAACCCCGAGTTCCCGATTTTGGTTTTGTTACTTGACGAAAAATCACATTTTGTGAAAAATCGTGACGACTTTTCACATTTTGTCAAAAATCGTCACGATTTTCCACATTTTGTGCAAAATCGTCACGATTTTTCACATTTTGTCAAAAGTCGTCACGATTTCTTACATTTTGTGATTTTTTGTCAGAGATTTTGTCTCGAGACATATTTTGTCCCGACTTTTCACTTAGCGTCAAAAGTCGTGACAAATTTTGTCGCTTGCGTAATTTTTGATCATCTTGCTTTTAAAGCGGCAGTTTTTGTTGGTTAAGGAATGTTTTTATTCTATTTTCTATGTAAAATTTGAGATAAAATACGTTTTCAACGCGCAAAATGCTAAAATATAACGTTTTTATTGGAGAAATGGCACATAAACACCATTCCAACGCCCATTTTTTACTTTTTTGTGCGTCAAAACTTCGTTGACGCCTTGCTAATTTTGCATAAAATCGAAAAATTAACAAGTCCTACTCAATTTTTTTGTTGTCAAAGCACTTTGAAACGTCAGATCATAAAATTTGACGTTGCGTCAAAATCGATGACAAAATCTGTATTTTGGCTACTGCTCTTCATAAAAAATCACGCAAAGTGAAAAATCGTGACGATTTTTGACGAAATGTGAAAAATCGTGACGATTTTTGACAAAATGTGAAAAATCGTGACGATTTTGCACAAAATGTAAGAAATCGTGACGATTTTTGACGAAATGTGAAAAATCGTGACGACTTTTGACGAAATGTAAGAAATCGTGACGATTTTTGACAAAATGTGAAAAGTCGTCACGATTTTTCACAAAATGACATATTTTGTCAGAAATTTTGTCATGAGCACTTTAACTCGGGGTTGTCAACGATTTTTACATTACTTTGTAATTTCACTGGCTTAAATATTGGCCTCCACATTCTCCGTTTTCGATAACGTTTCAAGAAGTTTATTCGTAACCACCTACTTCAAACAAGTACAAAGGTGGGATCAAGGACGGAGGGACTTGAACAACTCCTTCACGAGATCCGAGTTGTCGCGCATGAATTCGCCGGTGAATTGCGGCAGGTCGCTGATCGCCATCGCGTTCTTTTTGGCGAACGTCAGCACTTGCTGTTTGAAGTCCTCAAGATGGCAGAAAGTGAAGGCAAGACGGAGGTCCTCAAGGATCGTTTGCAGCGAGAGAGTGCTGAGAATCGCGGTCACGCACATCTCCTGAAATCAAACGAATTAAAAGAGGACGGAGTGATAAAGGTGAGCTCACCACCAGGGACTCCAAGCCGTAGTAGTCGGCGGCGGGAAGCAGCAAGCGCGCATTCGCCTCCAGGTCCTCCACCTCGGCTGTGTACAGGAAGCGGATCACTTTCTCGATTACGTCGGCCGAGTGCTTCAGCTCGAGCATTCCAGTCCGCTTGACCTCCTCGTCGTGCGTGAATAGAGCTTTGAAATACGGGGATTGCGAGACGAGCGCGAACTTGTGGACCTAAAGAAGAGAGAGGAGGTGACTGGAGGGGTTGAAGAAGGGAACTCGCCTTGAAGACCCGCTCGCCCGCGTGCACCTCGAAGTCCGCGAACTCCTCGTCCCAGAGCATAGTGGCGATGTTGGAGAACGCTCGGCTCTTTGCGTCCACGTTCTTCGCAACAACGAGAGTTTCTGCGATCGCATTGAGGCACACGATCTCGCAGCAGAAGAAGAGCGTCTCTGCGCCGGCGAGTCTTTGCAGGTGGGACAAGTTGGTGCTGTCCCATCCGTGCTTTTGTCCCAAAACGAACTCGCTTTCTTTGTCTGCAATCGAGTCGTTCATGAAATCCTCCTGATTGATCGAACCCTTACCGAGTGCTTCGCCTCGTCTTTTATCGACATTTTCGAAACACACCTTGAAGCGAAGGCGAAGCGAGGGGCGGCCGGTCAACCGAGAGCAGGTCAGACCGAGCGGTCCGGCCGTGCTTCCGGGGTTGATGTGAAGCTTGGGCACAAAGTGCAGTTGGAATTGGGCGCCTGGAACTCTGTCCAGCTCGAACAGGGGGCTGATCCACTTTTGACCCACGGCAGCGGCAACGGACCGAACGCGGAAGTTGGCCAGTTCCCAGCGATACGAAGTGGTTGTTGACATGATTTCTGAAACAGGAGTGGGGGAATGAACGGACGACTCGAGACTTCGATTGGACTCACCACGACGAAAGCGACTGAAGAGCGGCAGGCGAGCGGCAGAGGAGTGGTAGCAACAAAAGCAGACTGAGTAGTGGGAGCGGGTTGTGCCCGCTTTTATCCTCTTCGATTTGACCCACGCCGCCCACTCACACCGCGCGCAATCAATGGAGGTCGTGGGAGTTCCGCCCACTTCTCATCAATCGGGAGGTGGGAAGGCGGCAAGTGGCCGTCGGGGGATTGCGTTTGTTTAGGTCACGTACTCCTGAGAAGTGACCAAAGTTGTGAGCGCGCTGCAGTTCGCAGGGGAAACCAAACGATGTTTGATCACTTTCGATCGTTCGGGTTAATGGCCACCGCCCCGACTCCGTTCGAGTTGTTTGTTGAGAAACGCTGACTAAACCGAGGATGGTTTTGGCCCTTCTCCTGCGTCCTTCATCCGCTTCTTCCATTGGTACGCCTCAACCCCTCTTTTGGTAAACTCTCGGAGCGCAGAACGCGAATATGCAACTAGAACGACGCCGATCACCGGGGCGACTTTCGCTCCAGGCGGCCGACTGTTTCCTTTCGGACGGGTGCTCGTCGACGTTTCGCGGTTGGACGGCGGTGTTGAGGGGATGGACACGTGCAGGAAAGCGGGCAAGCGAGCGCTCTTTGTTTGTTTCCCGTCCACCTTCTTCCGGCCTCCTCTCGCTGCCCACTCCGTGAAGGACGTCCTCGACTATTGGGCGGTGGGCGATGGCCGCGTGGTGATCGCGAGCGATTGCTGCAAATCTGATTGGAGTGGACGAGCGGCGAGTTCGGCACCGCCGCCGTCCAGCCGCTTCCGCTGCAGCCGCTCTTGTGCCGTCTGATTGCACCGACCGTTCTCCGGGGGCGAAGGCCGCGTTGTCGATGAGGAGAAGTAGTTGCAACGCGTTGTCGTCCTCGAATTCAAGTACGGAAGGCGCGCAACGACGACCACCCGCTCGCACTCGGCCGCCGCCTTTTGGTCACGAGCGGCGGAGATTCGAACGCGAAGAGCGAAAGCACGGCGATTGCGCAATCGACTGAACGGACCGTCGGGCTAACCGACAGACGAATTTCCACTCAAACCGTTGCGCAATCCCCTCCGCTGCGGGACACGAAGACGGGGCGGGTACAAAAGTGCGGCGGGGGCAGCGAGGCGCTCATTCTCGCTTTCCGCCGCCCTCCCGTCCGCCGCCTCCACTCTCCTCTTCCGCTTTCATTCGCCTTCCGCTCGCACTTCGCTGCGTCGGTCGGTCGTTCTGCTTGTGTGCGGAACGAGTTTGCGGTGACCTTCAAGCTTCCTCTGTTTTTCCCCCGACTGCTGCTCCGGTCGTTCGTCTTTTCGGATTCTCCGCCCGATCGCTCGGTAAGCAGCGGCCGTCTTCTCCGTTCGCTTCCCACTAACCTCGCCGTCGATTTCAGGACTCGTGCGAGAGGAAGATGACCGTCAGCGCAAGCTTCCAAACCTTCCGGGTTGACGGACCAAATGAGGCGTGCTGAGAACGACTGCCGTTGCAATCGACAAGATTTCTGTGCGGAACGGTCAGTTCTTTTCTGTCGATTTCATTCACCCGCTCGCCTCGTTTCAGGCTCCTGCGAATGCTGATCGTCGGAGCGAAGTACAGAAATGACCACGAGCAAGATGATGTGCGCGAGCACAAGATCACCACCAAGCGAACCAAAAAACCGGACGGGGTCGTTCTTCTGTCCACCTGTGAGTTACCAGTCTCTCCGCTCTTGCCTCACAACTCGCCGCTTTGCAGTGTGAATGAATTGCGGTGTCACTTGCGAACTTGGACGCGTGCGTGCAGCAAGGCGCTTTTCGGGTGGGCGGCCGTTCTGGAGGACCGACTGCGCTGGCTGGAAGTGCGCATTGACAAGAGCTTCGATTCCTAGTGAGTCCCGCCTTTCATCCCGTGATGGACGAAGCGGAAAAAGGTGGACGAACCGAATGCTCGACATCTCTATTGTTCTGCTGGTGAGTGGTCCACAGCCGTCTGTTGACATCCACTGCTCGTAGGTGTGTGCGCCGAATGTGGAGGAGGACATGCGTTTGGTTGGCCATCGGCGAGTCAAGCCAAATGTATCTGTCGATTGGTGAGTTCTGGCCGCTCTTGCTCCATCTACTGCCGCCTACTTTTCAGGATTTGCGAGCAGGCAACCACGCAGGGTGCAAGTGCGCAATGCTGGGGCAGCAAGGAGAAGAACGGTCCTCCCGAGTGCACGCTCATTGATCTTTCTCTTGCTCTCGACACGAGCGGCTCGTGAGTTCCCTTCTCCGCACCTCAACGATCTGCCCACTCTGCTTGCTTTCAGCCCCTCTTTGGCGACCCGCTGTGCGAACCAACAGCGGCTACACGCAAAAGAAGTCCCGTTGATGTCCTTGAAATACGGACCTCTTCTGCCCGTCGACCATTGGATCGCCGCCGTGCGAACGTTGCGCCCGTGGTGAAGCACGTCCTGGGCGAACAGGTCGCTAATTTCAGCCGTCTTCCGCTCATCACACTCCTTTTCGTTCCAGGGCCGACTGCTCAGTTCGAGCGGACGGTTCAAAGCGGACTTCTGCGGTCTGTTGGAGTTCGTTCGCTCAAGTTTCTGCACAGCAGCCGGTTCGTTCACGGGCACGTTCGATTGATCGCTGCTCGCCTTCAGGAGTCTTCTGTTCGTCGATGGGTCGGCTACGAGATGGCGTCCTCAAGGTTGCCGCTTCTCTTTCGGCACAACAGCGAAGCTGGCTAGTGCGACGGCGAGTTCCAGTCCGTGTCAAGTGCAAACGAAGTCGAGTGAGTGCCGCCTTCCGAAGCAATCAACTGACTTCTCTTCAGATGGATTTCAGCTCGCGACGGGTGCGGCCGCCAAGAAGCCAAAAACTCAAGCGTTCCCCCCTTCGGCAGTCTCTGGGATGAACGCGCGAGTCGCCGATGAGTCCATCCCGAGTTCTCTCTCACGTCTGATCACTCGATTTCAGTGAGAACCCACAGAAATGGAAGCTGCGAATGCGAGCAGATGCCGATTGCACGCGACGAGTCGGTCTCGTCGATTCGAGACTTTCGAGCGGAGTGTGCCTCAAATCGGAAGATGTCTTCAAGACCGTTTCTTCTCTGTTTAGATTTTTGCTGCTGGAAATAAACTGCGATTGGAGAGTGCAGCGGGCATTCGGCCATCTTTGAGAACGAGCGAGCAGAAGAACAAGAGGTTGGTGTCGCAAAAAGCAACACGAGCCGACGTCCACCGGACGAGCGCTGGGCCACGAACAGCCGTCCGGCCTGCACGTGAACGCCGTAGACCAGCCGTTTGTCTTCTCGCTTTCGAAAGGCCTCTTCCGCAGTTCTAGGATTCAAGCGTCTTCTTTAGACACCAAGCGTCCAACCAGGGAAGAAAGCAGCAGAAGGACGGCGAGTCGATGCGAAAGGACAAACGCAAGACGTCTTCCGAGCACAACCCCGACGCATGACCGAGCGGGGTAAATGAAAGCTCACTTCCAACGCAAATCCCGACGACAACCGGGCAACGATGCAAATTTCGGCGAAATCGGCGGGATCGGCGCGTATAAAGCCGGACGGGACGAGAGGGTCGGCCACTCGGTCTCCATCCCTCCCCTTCTTCCCCCACTCGCCGCTCGTCCGCTCTCGCCCGTCCAGGATGTCCGCCGGCCTCGTGCTCGTCGGTCTGCTGGTGGGGCAGACGGCCGCCCTCAAGTGCCACCACTCGCACGACTACCCGGCCGATGTGATCCCCGAGCCGGCGGAGAAGACGGGCTGCCGCCAGTGCGTCGTCGTCAAGGACGTGGACGACCTCGTGCGCCAACTGTGCGACAAGAAGAACGCGTGAGTCTTGCCCGCTTCCCCTCCGCTCACTCCACTCTCCTCGTTGCAGGACGCCGGCGATGCTCCCTCCCCCCGATGGACGCGACGCCCTCGGCCGCCTCGTCGTCCGCCTGCGAGCTGCCCATCCTCGCCCTCTCGTTGTCCGCCTTCCACTAACTGCACGAATCACGAATAAACGGTGGCGATGAAGACTCGGCTCAATGTGAGGTTAGAAAGCAAAGAAGAGCGGAACGACCGATTGTGTGCAAGAGCGCGCAGCCAATCGAATGGTTTCAGTGAGTAGACGAGACCGCGGACTCCCTGCTTCACGAGTTCAACCTGCCCACTCCTCACTCACCATCCTTTCCTTCCAATTGTCCGTCGTGTTTCGAAGGCGAGCAGCGACCGATTGCGAGCGACGCGCGGAGTGAAGCCATTCAACGCGACAAAGGAGGGCGCTTCGAGACGAGGAACAGCGGTCAAGGACGTTCCCTTATTGCCGTCGGTGGTTTTCGTTACCGCTGTAGAAATAAAGAGCCGGAAGAAGTCGGTGACTCGATACATTCGATGTCTAACGCAGTCACCAGCTTTCAAACCGAACGGCGGTCTTCTTTTGGAGCCGCCCTCCTTTTCCGTCTTTCCATGGCTGAAGGCTTCATTCCGCTGCCAAGATTCCTTGTCAGAGACGTCTCACAAACAAAGAGTGCCTTTGTTTTGTGTCCCTGTTCGTGCCTGCTTCGATCGTCACTCGGCCCGCGAGTTAAACGAGGCCGACGGTCGAAGGAATTGGTTGCAACCGACGAGGCGGGGGCGCGTTTGAGCAGCCGTCATTCCGATGGACCGGAACGAGGAACGACCGCCGCCCACCCACCTCCTGCTTGACTGGAAGACCACCTAATAAGCAAGGGGTTTTTGTTCTTGCTCCGTTTTCCACACAATTGTGGTCCGGCTGCTCAAACACTCCGAATTTCAACGGTCAATTAAAAAAGCGAGAATCGACGAGTGTGGAATGCATCGGCTGAACAATGAAGCTCGCCGTTCTCTTCGTCCTTCTCCTCCTCCTCGTTCCCTTGGTCGTTGAGGCGGAGGCCGCCGGGCGTCGCCGGGCACGTCCTCGCAGGCATCGCGCCCTTCGTCCTCAATCCAAACGCGCGCACCGCCCGAAGGCCCAGCGGAAGACGGCGCAAAAGACCGACCCACATGGCGTCCAACACGTGCCGTTCGTGCGGCAGACCGACGGCGAGTGAGAAGTGAATGAACGCGCAAACTCGTGTGTTTGCAGGCAGCCCGCAAGTGGTCGAAGCGCTCGTCGGGGCGCCACATACGTTCTCTTTCGCCACTCCACTCACTCGTCTCTCGATCGCAGCCCGCAAGCTGAAGCCCGCCGTCGTCCACGACTACGCCGGCTGTCAAGCGGCCGCCTTCTACGTGTTCAGCGGGGCATTCGTTCAGAACGTCCACAACGTTGAAAGAACGCAAAGGCTACGACGAGTACAAGACGGCGCTCCTCTACGATCGATTCGTCGTGAATCGCTTGTAGTTGGGGACCGATCCCGCCCGCATTCAACGAATCGACTCCTCGAGGGCGACACTTTGAATTCGACTGCACGCACGGCGTGGCGGGCGCGTTGCCTCTCCATCCGACGGTCGCGTCCAGCCTGTGGTCGCCGCTGCTCGCCGGAAAACCCGCGCCGATCGCCACGTTCGTCGCTGATCCGTAGCCTCAATCGAGAGTTCTCCTCTCCATCTGCTCTCCGAGAGGTGATGGGCGCTCACCAAACGGGCGAACTCGTGATCGGCGGCGTGGACGAGCGGCGCTGCGGCGGCGGTCAAACATTCCACCGGGACGGCACTGCGTTCACTCTGGAGGGCACAAAGTGAGCGACCGCAGAATATCGGCCGTGATCGTTCCGTTCAGCGTTGTCCTCACACACGACGAGGGGAACAACGGTCGCTCGACAGCCGCCGCCACAGGCTGTTCGTGAGCGCGAACCTCTCGAACAAGCGAGCGCGCTTCAATTCCGACGACTTCGCGGCGCTCATGCAAGCGGAAAAATTGCAAAAGAACTCAACCGACGGCGTGCGGCAGTCGGTGGACGCTCGGCTTCGACTGAGCGTTCACCAAACGGTTGGAGTTCCCGCTGCCGGTCGATCAGGTGCTTTGAATCCTCTCCTCTTTGTCACCTTCTGCACTCGTCGCAACGGACGCGGCGAGTGCGTGCTGCGAGTCGCCGAAGAGGGCTGGACGGACACGACGCTCGGCGCCGACTTCCTCGGCGCCCACTGCGCTCACTTCAACTTCGGCACGGGTAGCTACGAGTTGGGATTCTTGAAGCGCATTTGAGTTGCTCGTCGATGAACCAACAGCAAGAATAAACGAGTGTTGCATCGATGATGGTCGAGGTGGAGGAGTGAAGCGAAAGCACAAGTTGATAATTAGACTGGACCCCAAGACGTGCCCTCGGCGCCCGACTGTTCACTTCCGGCCGGCTGCTCGTCGACTTCTCGTTGCTGGACGGCGCCTTCGAAATGCTGGACCCGTGTACAAAAGCCGACTCGCGAGTCCTCTTCGTTTGTTTCTCGTCCGCCCTTCCCACGTCCACTGGCTGGAGGACGCGTTCGACGGTCGTGCGGTAGACGGCGGGCGCTTGCTGCTCGTGAGTCCTCCGGGAAGATTTGGAGGGACGAACGGCAAGGTCCCCAGCTTGCCTTCGAAAGCGGGCGAGTAGTCGGGAGGGAAGAGCAGCTTTAGTCGTGCCTATTGCTTGAAAGTGAGGTGTATGCTTTAACGGAAAGCGATCGGAGACGTTCTTGCTGTTAGAGAGATGGTTGAGTAGCCGGAAAGGAGCGACTGCATTCATTGGTATTCTCCGTGGTCACGAGTCGTCTCTAATTCTTCCTTCCCGTTGCCCGCCCGCTTCTTCCGCCCGCTCGCCCGCCCGCCCGCCAGGAAGCCGTGAATCACGCCGATCGGCGGGCGGGCGGGCGGAAAGGTTGCCGGCCGAATCACGCAGACGACCCGCGGAGGAAGGCGGCCGGCCAGCCGGGCGGAAAGCGGCGGTCGGGCGTTGGAGCGAAAAGTCGTGAACAAAAGTCGTATCTCTTCTCGATTAATTCTTGATTTTCAGCACTGGACAAGCGAGTGGCCGGTGGATTCGGGTGGCCGATGCGGGCGAGCCTCCTGCGAATGGAATGCACTTGATGGATGCGAGTGGTGAGTGCCTTCTGCTTCGCTTGTTCCGGCCGGATGTTGCTTGTGGGCTGCTAGCAGGTTGGTTCAGAACGGAAAGCGATCTCAATGCAAACAAAAGAATTGAATGTTCGGTTGTCGCCGAAAGAAGCTCAGCGGTTGCTTTCGTTCCGTGCGACCTAACGGAATTCTTTGCGGAAAGACGTGAACGTTTTCAACAAACTCCACACGGAATAACCTCGTTTGCCATCGGGTTGTTGACAAGAAAAATAACAATTCCCGGCAGTGGAAGAAAGAAACGGAATTGACGAACATGTGCTTGAAACAATCGAGTAGGCCGCTACAGCTTTAACATTCTGGCCATGACTCCAGTACGCGGAATAGAAAGAAAAATAGAAAAAACCAGCGCGTTGAAATAAAGACAGTGAGCATCCAACACCAACTCTGTTTGATCAGCGAACAATACGAAACCATAAGGAAGGACAAGGAATCTCAAGGCGATCGCCCGCTCTGTCGGTCCACCCATTTATTTGTGTTCAGTCGTCCTACACGCTGCGTTGTCGATTTCCCCACGAATTATTGAGCGCGACGGCAGTAAAAATCGAAGTTAATGCCGTCTTAGAGTGTATGCGACGCGGAATAAACTCAACTGCTGACGAGCCGACTGGTGATAAAAAACAAACAAACGTTTTTCGACAACGCGGAGTTCTGCGACGCTCAACGCACGGAATTAAACGAGAAAGAAACACGCGACAGCAATTTGATCGAAAAAATCAACTGCCAAGTTGATGAACGGTGGCGAAATCAACGACCATGACTGTGAAGTGGGACACGGAATTACGACTGACAATGAGCGCCCCACAAACAATCCAGTTGTTTCTTGCAACATCCTGCGTTCGACCTGCCAGAAACGATTTGCTGCCTGCAATTGATCGGAAGTGACGACAACAGGAGATAATTCACCGGCTGCAGCAATTCGGAACGAAATAAAAGGCTTGACGCTTCGGTTCCTAGCAACAGCAACCCCATAGAATCAGTGCTTCTTTCCATGCTGTGGATTGACGCGAGAGCCGTCACGTCGAGTAAATCCGTGTCGGAAGGTCCTCGAACAAAAGGCGAGTGCTCGTCGTCTCGTTTATTCCAGCAAGACCAGACGTGACCCCGCCAAGTTGTTCAAACCTTGTGGAATAAACCGCAAAAATACTCACTGCGTCGCACAGTAAAGAAAACAACTCATACTCGACTGCAAAAAAGATGAATCGAAGTTTGTAGAAAGTAACGCGGAGTTCACGACAAGCAACCGGCAGGTCGCTTAAACGGATTCTCACCTTGTATCTTCAAAGTCATCTGCACCCGAACCGATGGTCATTCGGGACGGAATAGAGCCCAGAACCCCGCTTACTCGGCGACACTAAAAAAAGCAAGCCGTTCACTCCATTCGAAACAAAATAGACGACAGGGAATTCGAGTGATCAGGAGTTGAATTCTTTCACCGCACAGTGTTATCACGGAATCTAGCGCACTCGTTGCAATACCTACTCTGTTTCGCCCCCACGTCCATGCTATGCGTGCGGAATAAAGCCGTCCAACGTTTGCCTTTCAGACAAAAAAGAGAGCTCTTCACAAAAACGTTGGAACTGCCTGTATTCTTCTGTTCCTGGAAACCAGAGAACCCACTAAAAAGTCTCCAGCGTCACGAGAAAGAAGCTTGAGCGTGAACGTAATCGCGTCCAGCAGTTCCGCGCCTGTCTGAACGTTGAGAATTGAAACAACCACTACTCACTCCGATCCCAGACGTCCCTCCGCAACGCGCGCTCGAAACGACGTCCGGTTAGTCAGCGCCCTCAATTCCCGCTTCTTTGCGTTGCGCAATCCCGCCGGGTATAAAAGAGCGACGGCGGCAGCGGTCGGCTCATTCGCGCTCCCTTCCGCCCGCCCGCCTCATTCCGCCGCCTGCCGCTCGACCGCCGACTAGTCGGCTGTTCCACTGGCGAGTGTGACCCGTCGCTTCCACCAAGCACAAGCTCCTTCCGCCCCGTTCGTCTCTTCGGATTCTCCGCTCGGCCGTCCGCTCGGCTCGGTGACACCACTCGTCTGCAGCCAGCGGAGGATTTCGCGCGTTCAGGGCAGCCTCTTCGATGTTCGTGCTGCCGGCCGACTTCTGATCGTGTGCGCCCTCGTGCCCGACGCTGCCAAGTGAGTCTTCTCGTTTGGGCCACTCCTTCATCGATTTTTTTGCAGGTCCCGCTCGCCTGCCGACTGCCGTGGGCAAGAACGTGATGACGTCGTTCAAGTCCACAACGTCGGGGGCTGTTTGGTGAGGGCCCGTTCCCCTTCTGCAGTGGATTGCGGCGTCACTTGAGGCGGAGGACGCTTGGGGCGGAGGACAGCCTGAAGAACCAAGCAGCGCGACGAAGGGGAGGCAAGTGAGTCCCCCGCCTCTTGCTCCTCCGTTCAATCCACTTGCAGATCGCCGTGAGTTGCAGCTGGGATGGCAGGGCCGATCGTCCACGGCGAGAACGTGCAGAAACTTCCACTCCTTCCGCTTCTTCTGCTGCTGTTTCGAGTGGGCGTTTGCCGCGTCCCCACTCCCTGCGGTTACGAGCCTGTTCTCCGTCTTTTACCAAGTCCTCGCGAGTGGTGAGTCGCTTCCACTCCGTCTTCTCCTTCTAACCGCCAGATTGCAGTCCAAAGCAAGCTGCTCGACCGCCGACTGCCGCCGCTCGATCGATCGGCTGTGCGTCGAGCTGATCGTCAGCTTCAAGTTCTCCTGCTTTCTTCTTTTTGTTGCGTGCCAGAAAATGAGGACACTCGCTGACGGCTTCCTCGTTGCAGACCTTCGCATTCGATCCGTTCGTTGTGTGAACGTCGGGTGCGATCACGATCACAACGCCGCGGCGAAGCCCTCTTTGGCCTGCTGCTCGAGTGAGTCCTTCTTTTCGACTGGTCACCTCCGCTAACCAATCACTCGTCCTTCTGGCGCTGGCTTGATTCGGTTGTCTGGTGAGTGCTCCTGCCCGTTGGAAGTCCTGACAGTCGGTGTTTAGAGCCCCTGCGAACGACCACCGCGTCGACGATCAAGGTGTGCGGACTGCCCGTTTGAAGCGATCGTTAAGTCCGAACGCACGGACTTCACGCAAGTTCCCCTCCTTTTGTAGTGAGTCCTCTGCTCAACTGTCGTGACCACTCGCTTTAGAATAGTTTACAGATGGCTGCAACGACGCCTTCTCCACGCACCAAGAACCCCGCTGCAGCCGACCCGCAGCTGCCTTCTGCACCTGCTCCTCCTGCGAATGGATTGAGGCGTCACTTGCGACGATCGAATGGTCCAGCGTTCAAGCAGCTGCCTGTTCGCAGAAGGGAGGAGGCAGACGTTCGTTCTCGTGAGTCCTGCTGTCTTCTCTCCCTCTCCCATTGATCGCTTCGTTTTGCAGCTGTATGAATGGACGAGTGTGATCTGAACGACGAGGAGGCCACAAGACTTCCCCTTCTGAAGGCGGCAGCTTCCTCGCTTTTGTGATTGCGACCGACACCGTCGAACAGCCGCTTCAATGTCGATTGGTTCCAATCAAGCGCCTTCCTTTTTTGGTTGTGAGTTCTGTCTTCTCCCGCTTCTCAACCTCCTCTACTGTTTGCAGGATTGTCTGCAAAGGATCGCTGGAACCGCAACCAAGCCCCCCGATCGCCGCGGCCGGAAGGACGTCGGCGGGATTGATCGGGACGAGTGACCAAATGCGAATCGCCTGTCTTGTAGCAGTCAAGTTGTTTGAGTACGGGAATAAAGTCGTGAACAATGAGTGGGAGATCGGAGAGAAAGAAGAGCAAATTTCAAGGCACCCACTGCGAGTTGTCGCTTCTGAAAGTCGCGAAATCGAACAGCAACTCACAAGACGAGCTTCGATTCGAGCAAGTGGGTGGCCGTCAAATAAATCTCAAGTCGATAGCCCGACAATCGATGCAAATGGAGCTCTCGCGCTCTCGTTCCTCTCCGAACAAGCGGCCCCTGCGATCGACGCGGAGTCCTGCCCGGCGTCTAGCGCGGGGCCGAGGATGGACGCGTGCGGGAAGGAGCCGAACGCGTTCTGCAGGTCGAAAAAAAGCGGCAGGAACTGTGTGAAGAGGGCGGCCGTCCTGATGGTCGTCTGGTCGCTCCGCCCGCTTGATGTGGGAGAAGGCGGCCGGCATTCCTGCATTCGGCGAGCGGACTGAACAATCCCGCCCTCCGTTGCCGGAGTGGACGGGAGGTCGACACGCGAGCACGTGAATTCAACGCTGTCATCCGCCTGCCGCCCGCCTACCCGAACTCCATTGTTTGCCCGACGAACGACCAGCAGCAGGCGGCATTCGACGAGCAATAAGCGAGTGGAGCAAAAAGCCCCGCTGCTCCCCGAACGGAAGAGAATGACGGCTCTCTAGCTGGTCGACTCGCTCGTGCGGCGCGGAAGCGGAGGTTGACCAGCGCACTTCCTTCCGCTCTCCACTGCTCGGCGAACGAACGGTCGCCTGATTTACGAGTTGCAGCTCTCAAGAAACGAGTGGAAAAAAGAGCGAGTAGTTATACGGTGAGCAGGCGGGTGGAGGAAACGGGGAGGTCAACCACCAAACAACTCTCGCCTCTGTCCGCACTCGCCAGCCTGAATTTCTGCTAGTCAATGGCAACGCCTTCCACAAAACGAGCAGATCGAGCAAGGACAAAACACCGTCAACCATCAGAGTGGAGAGCCCGAAGAGGATGCTTGCTGTGGACGAGATGCAGCAAAAGAATGTTCCTTCCTCTCTTCAAACGACCAAGCGCCTTTGTGCTCGCTGGCAAACCGACTTCTCTCGCACGACCCGCAAGATCGATCGTCCACTCGCCTCCTGATTCAAATTGCTCGTTTAACTCCCAGCTGATCGGAGGCGAGCGAACGTCCACACACGACGAATTCGAGAGGCCTCCACTTTTCGGTAGCCATTCGTTCGGGCAGGACGCTCCTTTTTGACCGCGTGTGTGCAAGCGAGAGCTGATGTTCGCACAAGACGAATCAATTCGCTGGCTACTCGCTCGGCGCTCCTGATCAACTTCTTCTCCATCGTAAAGAAGGAGTGAATCACGTCGCCAGGCGGACGGGCGGCGAGAGGGCAGGCCAGCGGAAAGTGGCCGGCCCTACGGACGCGTCGGGAAGGTCGCCAGTCGAATCACGGAGACGAATCACGAGCGACGGGAAGACGGCCGGTCGGTCGGGCGGCGAGCTGTCGGCGGTTCCGTCGGCCCAGCACTCCCGCTCGTTGCGGTCGGCGGGTGGTCGTGAACGAGAAGCGCGTGTTTCGCTTTAATTAACCGTTTTTCTTTCAGCAACGGCGAGGAGGCTGGACCAACGAAAAACTAATCAGTTGGTAGACAATGACAGCCTGACGCGCTCGATGGACGTGGAAGTCAACGCCCTTTATTCGACTCGGTGATTGCCTCTGAACGGCGAGCAGGTTGGTTCAAGGGAAGACGGGAAATGAACGTAAATAAAAACCGAAAGCAATGTGGCTAATTTTTAAAAAAGTAATCGAAGAGCTAACGCGAGAATCGAAACAACTAATGGTCCTTTCCGACCTCAAACGAGTCGGCTGAACGGTTTGCCAAAAGCACGGCGGAATGCAAACGAGCAATAGCTAGAATGAAAACGTTAAACATTGAACGCCGCACAAACGTCCGCAAAGAAGTCTTCTTTCATTACACTCGACGACAGGACGAGTACAACTGCGCGCATAGAGCGAGCAGAAAAGCTATTTCCTGGTCCGTAACCGCGACACGTTCGGAATTCCTTCGCGACTGCTGAAATCAACCGAAACGATCCGATCAACGACTAACTTTTGCGTGAAAGAATTGGCAAATGACCGCAACGGAATTTTGAACGACAACCCCGTACGTTTTTCCCACCGCCGAAATGAAAACAAGCAAGTTCGAGAGAACCGAACACAGTTGCGTAACCCGGAAGAAACTGAAACGAAAGCGCGGCCAGACAACGATCACCCGCAGCCCTCGCCAATGCAATCGAATGGGAACCGGAATAAACCTCTTGCCATCATTGACATGCCGTCAAAAAGACGTTCAACTTCAACGACCATTGAAAAAAGCGCAGGATAGCGTAACGAATATCAAAACCGGCCGCTGAAGCAAGAAGAGCCAAAAGTCGAACGTGGCTGCTCTTCATCGGTGGAGAACGACCGGCAGACATCCGTTTCTGCCCCAATACTCGCGAGGCGGAATAATTTGATGAATGCTTCCATCCATCGAAAGAAGAAGCGAGTTATGACCAAAGTGGCCACTCTTATCGCCAGCTTCAGACTCGCTGCTTTACGGCGCAATTCCCAACCAAACGAAAAAAAAGCTCGGGCAGAAAACACACCGCGAAATTCCATACGCGGTGAACCTTTAACCGAACGGAGAATACTTGTCCATTTCGAAGCAGCAACCAGTCAAAGAAGTAGGTGACGAGCTGTACCAGACGGAATGTTGTCTCGTCTTGAAACAACACCAAGCAGGAAAAGAACGAAAAGCATATTACAATTGTCATACAGGAGTGCTGCATGGACATTGCACAGGAATAAGTTTTTGCTCATCTTCATCAATCACAATTGTTAAAAGAGGTCGCATGTGCGGGAGCTTTTGTTTCCGGAGTGCTTCTCGTTTTCGACTGGAACGCGAATAAATCCGCCTGCTTTGTATTCCGGTCAAACGTGGCCTCTGTCCCGAAATAGCTCGCTAGACATCCATAACGTTTCATCACTGTTGTAATCCACTCCTCGTCCGACCGATCGCCCCAACCGCTGGCTGTCAAAAGGCCCGCCCATCAACAAGCGTTCATCGAGTGCTCGATCAACGACCACCCGCCGTCAACGAGAAGGCGGGAGTCAGACATTGCTTGCACGGAGACGACTGCTTTGCGTATTGACTATCGAGAGCGGTCTCGTGAATTCGCTCAAGGCGCCGGCGATCGATTCGGAATCGAATTTCGACTTGTCTGATCGTTTCGTTCACTTGGACCGCTCTTCTCACAATTCGGCAAACGCCGTTGAAGACGGAATGAAAGTAAACAGCGGCAACCACACGTTTTTTTGAGAAACCGCCTTAACAATCGTCGAGATGGTTGGCGGACGACGAACGCAGAAACTATTCTTCTTCAAACAGCCGGCAGCAATCGGAACTTCCGACCAACCAGCAATCTTCTTGCAGAACAATTCGACCAACGGCAGCTTTCACGGAATAACTCGATAGAAGCAAACCGGCAAACAAAGTAAGAAAGGAATGCTCCTGTGCTTACTGCTCCAAACGCCCTCCACCACTGCGAATCGTCGAAACACATGTCAAAAAGACAACTCAATTAACATCGACAAAACGATTGAGCCGTACGGAATTCGAACACTCAACGACATCGCCGTCAGTCTTCACTTTCGCCGGAATCCACCGCTCTGCAAGCTCCACGGACGACGGCAATTGCGCGAACGATTGAACTTCCCTTCCGGTTAGTCGACCGGTTTGTTCCCCACTTCGAATCGTTGCGCAATCCGGCCGCGTACAAAAGGGCGGCGGGAGCAGCGGGCGGCTCATTCCTGCTCGCTTTCTTCCGCCGCTGCGGTCCGCTCCTCCGCTTTCCCGCCTTCATTTTTCTTTCTTCGGCGAGAGGACGAGTGGTCGGTTGTTTCCTCCACTCGCCACTGCGGACGACCGCCTCGATCACAATCAAGCTCCTCCTTTCTTCTGTTCCGGCCGCCGATGTCCGCGCCGTTCGTCTCTTCCGATGTGATTGGTGAGTCGTTCCGCAGATCGACCAGATGTCATCGTTTGTCGCCCTTGTTTCAGGCCACTTCTCTCAAATTCCTTGTGCGTTCCGCGACCTCCTTGTCTGCTTGATCAGCGCACCACCGCGAACCAGACGTTCCACCACAGTCAAGAGCACAACGAAAAGGATGGTAAGTGACTGGCTTTCTTCCTCTTGCTCACTCGCTCGTCGGTTTGCAGCGCCTGTAAATGGATTGCGGAGTCACTTGCGACACTCGGATCTTCCGCGAGACGAGGCGCTCTTCCGTGCGGATGCGATCGAGCTGGAGAGGGGCGTCTTTCAAGTGAGTTCTTTGGAGAGGATGTGAACTTCTAATCGACGGATTCTGCAGTGACCCTTCCGCCTTGGCGATCGACCGGAAGACGTTGCGGTGATCGTCGTGCTCGAGTTGCGCTCGACGAGGACAACAGCCGACAAGAACCCCGCTGCAGCCGAGTGTTCTCCTGCAGATGTGAGTTCTCCTTCCGCTCTACTTTCACCTCCGCTCGTTTGCAGTGCAAATGAATTGCGGCGTCACTTGTGCACCACCAACGGACCAACGATCAAGAAGGCCGCCGTTCGCTGGAAGCTGCTTTTTTTAAGTGTGTCTCTTGTTTCTTCGCTTTAAATAATCGCTTTCTCTTGCAGACGAGGTGAGCGCTACTGGACGAGGGTCGGGCACGATTTCTTCCTGTTCATCGCGTGAGTGCTTCCTCTTCTGTTGATCACCTCCTCTCCTTGCAGAAACCTTGACGCTAATTGTGAGGAACGGTGTGTTCCGTACATTTTCCCCTGATCAAGACTCGTCTTTCTGTTGACTCGTGAGTCCTGCCATCCCTCGCTCTTCAATTGATTTCCGTTTCTAGCGCTCGTTGCGGACGAACACTGCGGCAAGGTGCAAGCTCGTTGATGGCGGGAGCGGGCAGCGGCCTCGTCTCTCGAGTTGGCGGCACACGATCGAACCGATTGGACGGCGGGCGCGCGGAGAAGCTCGAAGATGGCGAGGAGGAATCGGGGGACTGCAAGGAAATGGCCGTCGAGGTCGAGTGATCGGAGATTGTTGCTCGTCGTTTTGTTGGATAAACATTGAGTGTAGACTGGCTTTTTTTAGGACATTGACTACATCGTTCTTATCAAAGACGGCGAGTTGCTTGCCGGGCATCACACGCACAGAACCGCCCTCTTTTACCACATTCTGTGGACCAACCGGGTCCATTGACTCATTTACGTGACCGAAGACGGCCACGGACTCCTTTCTTACGGCGAGTACGTGGCCCCCCTCATGATTTCTTCGACTGCCGACGGAATCGACGCATACACAAGAGCCGCTGTTTCTGGAGCTCAAATCTGATCCGGACAGACGTTTATCGCCTTCGTTTGTTGACGATCGTTTGCTGATCAAAACAGCTCGCTCCTTCGGTCTTCTCGCCGATTCACGACGAGAGAGCGAGCGGACAAGTCGGCCGCTCGATTTCTCGCCGCGAAAGTACAAACGAACGGCGTTTTGGCGTTCCGCTGCCCCTCGCCGTGCGTTCCGCTCTGCTTTTTTCGCCCGCTTGTCGCTCGCGGGTTTCGTCATCGTTTCGGCCCGGTTCATCGTCGACCGAGGTGAGTTCTCGAATTGTGATCAATTCTTACGACAGCTTCCCCTCAAACCTGTTCGGAAAATCCGTTCGTTTCTCCGAAATTCGTCCAAAAACCCGTTTTTTCAAAAATTATTCGAATTTGTCCAATTTTCAGGCGAAATGGACGCCACTTCAAATGCCGTCCCTGCCACAAAGAAGCCTCGACTGGACGGGGATCAAATTCGGTCGGCGTCCATCTTCATCGATTTCACCGGTGCGATCGAATTCTCTCCGTCCATCGGCGCGTCCGTGCACGCCTTCGAGGACGTGGCATCCGTTCTCGAGTCCTCACAAGCCCTGACCGAGGTCGAAATCATCTGGATGGTCCATCCGACCGTCGCGAAGTTCCGCCTGATGCTCCAATGGATGCAGGTGGCCGCCAAACTGCACGGTGAGTTCCGGTTTGATCATTTGTTCTTCTTTCATTGCTTTTCGTTGTTTTAGGGCTGTCCTCGTTGTCGTCGATCAAAGTGAAGACTGTCGGCCTCAAGTACCCGTTGGCTGACATGTTCTTTGACTCGCTGCCCGACAAGATCGCCATGCTGACCACCAACGACTTCCGTTCCGCAACGTTGCTCCGAAAACGGAAGCGCCACCTCGAATCCGGCCGTTTCGCTGATCACTACGTCCGCGACAAGGAGCGTGCGTGTAAGTTGAAGCACGGACAACAAACGAGTCTCCGCTTCCCCTTGCAGACTTCGCCGACGTCTTTCGTTTGAAGTCGCGGCGCATTCATCTGGTGTTGAACCCCCCTACTACCGATGGCCCCCACCAACTGCACGACTGCGGACCGCTCCAGCGAAACGACCACTTGCAGGAGCTCCGCATCGAGGGCGCGATCGTCGTGGACCGCCGAATTCCACAGATTGTCTGCCACTTGCGGTCTCTCAACGACCACTTCAAACTCAAGTGGAGCGATTGCTGTGTGCTCTTGCATCAGGTCAGTGCATTCGATCATAACTGCAAACTAATTCCATTGCCGGCATTACAGGAACCTTCCGATCTGAAGCGAGTGGGCGACCTCAAAGAAGCGGCGACGAAACTCGCCGCGGCCATGGGAGACGCGGGATTTCGCACGATGGACGACGTTCTGCAGCTCTCCATTCGCGCCTACGTTTGTTCCTTCTTTTTGTTGCAGCCTCTTCATTCTTTTTGCTTTAGAAGGGCTGGAAGCACGTGTCCATCGACCAAGTCATCGAGCGTCTGGGATGGGAGCGCGAGGGACCCGCCGCGTGCTCGCATGTGCACAACGGCGTCTGCATCCTGGTGGACCTCATGTAGTGAACCTGCTCAAACATTCTCTTGTACTCGATTGTCTCCATTTTAGACGCATAAATACGCGTCCGCTTCTTCCACGTTCCGTTTTCGATTCTTGACGCGTCGAAGAGGTCTTCTCGAATGAGCAGTTTGCAAGACGTCGTTCTTTCTTCCGTTAACCCACGTTTATCCAAGAACAAACAAGCATTCTTGGTCTCAGTCGACACTCCGTAACAAGAACGAATGATTTCGTTGACAGAAAGCAGGATCCTTGGGTTTACATGATTGCGCACTTTTTTCGCATCTTCCGGACCATCTCGTCGCTCTCGTCATTCTCGTGCGTCTTCCGGAGCAACAGGCCGACGATTCGGGGGTGGTGGTTGCGGAATTCGGCCCACTGGGGCGTCTCCGCTTCGATCTCGCGCATGTTCGTGTGCACGAACTCGAGAACCGCGTGCTGGAAGACGGGCATCTCGTGTTCGAACGCCGCCTTCAGCGTGGGCAAAGCGGAGGCGGTGCTCAGCGTTCGCAGCATCGACTCGGCACACGCGTCCTGCAGAAGAAATCGCAGCAAAGAGGGACGAGCTCACGGCCACGTCGGGCATTTCGTACTCGACGGCGAACGGGAACAGTCGGGCGGCGAACGAGTCGATTTCGGCAACCTCTCCGTCGTAAATGAAACGGAGGATTTCCTCCATGAGCTCCGCCTTGATTCCAGCGACCACGAGCGGCCCGTCGGCCGCGGCCGTTGAAAGGAGGCGGTCGAAAAAGCCGGAGATCGAACAGACGATCGCTTTCGAGACCTGGAAAAGGATTAAGAGAAGCGGTCTTCGTTCCAAGCACCTTAAACGTTTCTCCTTACACTCGCAACTCCAAGTCGGAGCATTTCGACAGGCCGAACGTGCGCGCAATTCGCGGCCGCAGCGAGGAGCCGGCGGAGGGAGCGGTGGACGACGAAATGGGGCGAATTTCCGCGCGCATGAAGAGCGGATCGTCGCCGCCCACTTGCTGGAGCAGGACGAGTGGAAGGCCGCGGCCACGCTCCATTTGTTTCTTGAAGCGATAGACGATGGCTGAAAGAAACGAGCATCCAATTTGAGCAACCCTCCGGCAACTGGCCGCACTCGCGTTCGGGTCCTGAAACCACAGCTCGAAGTGGACGTGAACGGACGAGCGATCGCTTCATTGCGCACAGTTCAGGGACGGGCAACTCGTGTGACCGAAAGGTTGAAGACGGCACCGTCCAGTTTGGCGACCCGAAACGGCCGACTATCCCACTCGTCGCCCGGCTTCGTGCGCGCCAGCCGCTCCTCGACCTTGCCCACAGACCACGCGTAAAGGCCGCGACGCCCGCCGAGTAGACGGCGAACGGAAAGCGGACGCAAAGGAAGACGCGCGAGGCGTTGCGAAACGGCGAGAACTCGGCTTCCTGCAGAAACGGGCGCAAAACGCAGTCCCCATCGCGTTCCAACCGCAAGAATTCTCCTGCAAAGCCGAACGAGTCGACGCGTGCGGGCGGAACGCACTGCGAATTTCGCTGCGCGTTCTGTTCGTCTTCTCCGGCCACGCCTCCAGCTCGAGCGCGCGGCGAGTCGTAGAGCGAGAACACCAACCGGCAGTCGCCCTCCGGAAATTTCGGCTCGAAACGGAGAAAGACAGCCAGCCGGTCCGCTCGCCCACTCGTCGCCCCACGCCGCCGCCGCCAGCCGCTCGGCGAAGCGCTCCATCGGCCACGCGACCAGCCGCCGGTCGTCGAGCGACGTCGCTCGTTCGAGTGCGCACGACGAAGCCATTTGCTCGACTATCAAACACGCGGTCATTTCTCTTCCACACTCAGTCAAAAGCCGCTCTCTGGGCGTTGAATTCCCTGGATCGATGTCATTCGCGTGAATCCAACCACATGTTTCATCCGGCCATTCGATTGTTTTGTTCGGGAATTCCATGAACACGCACGCGTACGGGAACATTTATCTTTCGGTTGCTCATCCACGAGTTCCGTATCGTCTCTTCTCGCTCGCAACAAATGAAATCATCCCGCTCGAATCAAGCGAGCGGGCACGCCGCTTTAAAAGCGGGCAGATCGTCTCTCGTTTCATTCGTTTTCTCCAAAATGTCTCACCTGTCCGCCACCTTCTTCTTCCTCCTCGTGCTTCTCCTGTCGCTCGTCGCCGTTCACGTGGCGGCCGAAGAATGCGGCGACGATGGGGTGTGCGGGTCTTTGAGTGTTGTGGAGCGAACGGTTGCTCTTGGTACAACTGTCTTGACTAGATTCGTCGAGATTCTTTTCTTCCGTCAATTCTCTTCTGTTTTAGCCTCCGTTCCGTTGGTCGGTGGTTGTAAGAAGTGTTGCTTGTGTGTGATGGAAATAAATCGATTCGTGTTGCCCGCTCGGTTCTTCTCGCAAAAGAAACAAAGAAGCGGGGAGGCTGTTTGTTCTGCCGTTCGACTTCAAGCCATGAAGTGGCTGAATAAGCGAGTGAGCGGTGAGCGAACAATTTTGAAGGCTCAAGCCGCGATCTCAACGAGAAATCCCGACCGCCACCCGCCCGTTGCGCTCGTCGTGCGGCCGGCCGTCGCGGGCTCGCAAGTGGACGGAGGCGCCGACGGATCGCATGGGCGTTGTTCTGCAAGAGTTCAATGGGACGACTAAGGTCGTCCGTACTTCCAGCCGCCATTCCATTTGATTCCTCATTCAACTGCAGACGTCCTTGCTTTCCGTTCCGTTCGCCCGCCGGTCTTCCCCCTCGCCCGCTCGCTCCCCACTGCTCGTTTAATCGTTTACTTGCGATCAACTGCTTGCTACAAGACGGGCGCGAAGCCCAGCCGCGCGTTGTCCACGTCGAACAGCTGGCAGAAGCCCCAGTTGAAGGGAGTGCCCAGCTTCCAGCGGAGGTCCCCCACCGGCTCGTCGAAGAGCTCGAAAGCGACGGCGCACAGCCCGTCGGGCAGCAGGAGGTCCACCACGTAGTGGCGGGCGGGGATCGCGAACGAGCGGCCGCCGATCGCGAAGACCCACGGCGCGAGCGAGGCGGCCGCCGCGCAGTCGACCGTCCACAAGTTCGTTTGCCAGCCGTACTCCGGCGCGATCACCGCGAAGATATCGCTGTAGACTGCAAGAAGGCGGGCATTCGATCGAATGGGGGGAGTGGACACGCACCATCCATCTCGCCGATCACGACGACCGGCAGTCCCGAGTCGACTTTCGCGAGTGCGGGCTGGTCGTGAGTGAACGAGCCGAACGCAAAGGAGTCCACGCGGAAGACCAGCGAATTCTCGTTCGTCCGCTCGTCGACGAAGTTCGAGAGCGGGACGAACGTCGCGAACGGGGCGCAGCGCTCCGGCAGCTCCGCCACGCCGAACTCCAGCCGCGCGTTCGTCCACCGGCCGCTCTGCGGGTCCGTCCCGCTGCAACCAATCGAATCAAAGAGAAAAACGGGAGGGAGCGCACCTCTCCGCCCACAAGACGAACGTCCGGTTGGGCCGCGCGGCCAAGAGGTTGAGGACAGGCGGCGACGAGGCGTTCACTCCCGCCCGCACCGCCTCCTCCGGATTCCACGACAATCCTTAACGGGAGGTGAGTGGACAGGAAGCAGCAGAACGAACCCAACACGCCGTCGAAAGCAAACACGGGATCGCTGAAGCAGCCCTCCATTTCGACGACCACGCCGAAGGTTTGGTTCGCCGGCTCCACGTCCCCGACTTCCTTCAAACGAACGATTGAACGAGCGGATCGGAGCGGAACGAACGCCGATGAGGTCCTCGCAGACGGCGCCGAACGGCTCGCAGTCGTCCGCGGGCCCAAAAAAGCGCTCGCCCGAGCAGACGGTCGACTGCGAGCCGCCGAACGGCCGGTTGATGGGCGAAAGCGAGTCGTAGTCGACAGAGAGCAGCACATCGCCTCCACCCCGGTCTCCACTCCCATGCTGTAAGTGGGGGCTGAAACGAGCGGAAGTGGGCGGAAAGTCGGCGGGCGAACGAACGCGGAGTCCCGACGTCCAGCTTCGCAACAATCGGCGCATCTGCAGCGTGAACGCATGAAGAAAAAAGGGATGAACGGCCTTACCGGGATAATTCCACTCGAACAATCGAGAGCGTCCTGCTCGGGGAGTGCGGGCGAGAGCGACCGTCGAAAGAAGGGCGGCGATGAGGAGAAGCGAGCGCAAACGATTCATTTCGGCTCGTGGTGATCGGCGGGGCACTCGCCGCCTTCTTTAAAACGGAGCACTCGAATCCATTCGGTACACTCCAGCATCAAT
This sequence comes from Aphelenchoides fujianensis, assembly GCA_024699865.1. Taxonomy (NCBI): domain Eukaryota; kingdom Metazoa; phylum Nematoda; class Chromadorea; order Rhabditida; family Aphelenchoididae; genus Aphelenchoides; species Aphelenchoides fujianensis. The sequence goes on along the minus strand of JAMPIO010000090.1, from coordinate 75,067 downwards.
AGCAAGCGACAAACTTTGATCGTTGTAGTCACGAACGAGGCAAACCGAACAGATAGGCGGGTCGTACGTCTTTCTTATCACTCCGCTTCCGCCTTCTTCTCCGTTTTGATGTCCAGAGTGTTCAATTGGGAACAGAAATGAGATCAATGCTCGAAGAAGGGAGTCTCTAGTTTGACTCAGGGTCATCGAAATTGGCTTCTGCGCGCTGCTGTGCGTTCAATGAATATCTTACCTTGAGCGAAGAATCGAGAGACGCTTTCCTGCTTCGATTTGAGGACGTCAGCTCGTAAAGCTTCTGTGTTCTCCGTGCAAACAGCAGCACTTCCGTCGCGAACTGGACGCGATCCCAGGCGGGTCCAGTTGCCTGTGGCTTTTCAGCTTTTCACGCCAGCCAGAGAGACGTTCCCTCATCAAATTCTGCCCATCGATGCAACAATCATGTATTTTGGTTGGTCCCTCCTTCAAACACGCTTCGAGAGGGCCAACACGTGCAGCGGCTTCACTTTCTGCCACAAACTCGCGTCCTTCTCGTTGAAACGAAAGTGGACGCAGTGGGAGGCGAGGAGGTCGCCGCCGATCGTCTCGCCGATTTTCTCCTTCACTCGCAGGGCGCACAGGCCGCGGTCGTTGCGGCGAGCCTTTAAGACAAAGTTGAGAGGAGGGGGATTCAACGCACCTGATCGACCGGCAGCGGGATCTCCAGCCGCTCGCCCTCCGCTTCAGCTCCGAGCGTCCACCGGCTGGCGCACGGCGCGTAGAGGCGCCCATCCGTTGGGTTCCGCTCGAGTCGCCCCTCCCGCGCGATCTCTCCAGCGTCTCCTCGTAGACGCCCATTGGGCAGCTGGACAAGTTGGCGTCGAAGAAAGCCGCCCGCTTGTCGCCGAGTTTCGCGTGGAGTTTGCCGCGAGCGATCGAGCGACTAAACCGGCGTCAAAGCGGAGCGTTCGGGGCGCTCACTTGAACGTCCGAAACGGCCTCTTGTGTCCAACAAACAAGGAGGGGATAGGCAGGAAGAACAAAACGTGCGGCTTGTCGAGAGGTCGGAGCCATCTGCACACACTTCGACTACAAAACGCCCCAAGTCTCCTTGCTTATGCCGTTTGATCACGACGAATCAGGAGTGGTGCCAACAGACTGCAAGCAGCAAGAGCGGTCAGGCGGATTCGAAAGCACGCAGCAGGGGATTCGTTCTTTCAACAGCCTAACCGATCGATTGGCCCGAGGTCAATTTATTCGTCTAATCGTGAACAACGACAGGAAAGATAGACAACGGACGTTCACGATGACTTCCACCGCTTCAGCATGGCGTTCAGGACTTGCGGATTGTCCTCAGCGAACCGGTCCCACTCGGGCAGTGCCATGATTTTCTGACGATTCTCGCAGGCGAACTCCAGCACACGCTCCTTGAAGGCGCCCTCGTGGTCGTGGCGGAAGGCGAGCCGCAGGTGCTCCATCGCGTGCTCCACCGACAGCTGCGAGAGGATCGAAGTCGTGCAGGAGGCCTGGAAGAGGAAACGAAAGGATTGGAGGGTCCGTCGAGGAACTCACGTGCAGCCGGGGGACTTGGTAGTAGTCGGCGAGCGGGAGCAGGCGGGTGGCGAAGGAGTCGAGCTGCTCGATCTCGCCCGTGTAGAACGAACGCAGCATCACTTCCACAACCACGGGCTCGTGTCCCTCGATCGTGAGCTCGCCCTCCGTCGCTTCGATCATGCCGGACGAGAGGCAGGTCGCCAAGACGGGCGACTCGGCACTCAGGACGGAACGGTGCACCTGCAACAAGTCGTCAATAAAAGAAACAAGAAGTGAGAGGAACTCACGTGGAACTCCCGGTCGGCAACGTGGATCTTGAAGTCCGAGTCCTCGGGGTTGTTGAACGAGCGAGCGACCTGGAGGCCGCGGATTTCGACGACGGACATCTCCACCGGCGGACCGAACGGGCGCACCTCGCAGCAGACGACGATCGAGCCGCCGTTGGCCAGCGATTCGACGTCTTCTTGCGTGGTAAGTTCGGACGTTCCCCATACGCCCGGCTTGATGAACTCGTAGTTGAACGCTGAAAACAATGAAGCGGTGGTTAAATGCTGAAGGAACTCACTCCATTTGCGGGTCCGTTTGGCGTCCGCACCCTCGATCCACAGGTCGAACTGAAGAGAGGCGGAAGAACGGCCGCCGAGCTCCAGAAGCTGCAAGAGCAGCGCCGCATGCTCCGTGCTCCCTCCGTTGCGGCCTCGCGGGTGGAACAAAAGCCGACACTTCACACCGGGCAGGCCGTCGATTATGAACTCGTCGCGCGCATATGCCACCGTGTAGTCGATGAAGTTCAGGTGGTGCTGGAAGTTGTGGATCTCCCAGCGGTGAACGGTCGGGATGGGCAACGGCGTCCCGATCTTCTTGACCGGGAAGGGCAAGCGGACGCAGACGAAGGCGGTTGGCGAGTGGCGGAAGGCGTTCAGTTCGCCCGAAGTACAGAAGGTCCATCCAATCGAAGTTTTCGACTTGAGAACGCAAGCGACGGCTGCAAGGAAGCACGAACGTTAATCTCCAACGGCGTCTCTTCACTTTTGCGGTGCGTCGACCCACCGTCGGTCTTCTCGATCCAGATTTCGCACTTCCCCTCCACCGAAAAGCCCGGGACAGCGTTGGCCATTCGCACGTTGATCGAACAGTCGCCGTCCTCATCCTTCGGCCTCAACCCGAGGTAAAGGAGGACGCGGCCGTGAGTGGGGTCCAGGTACTCGTAGAGGTCGCTCGCCCAGTGATCTCCGGGCATCACCGTCCCGAGCCGCTTGTCGAAGTCGGGCACGCGCCAGACGATCGTCTTCTCGTCGCTGAAGTGCGCGACGGAAGACATCCGGACGGGCGAACGGCCTGCAACAAACCGGATGAATTCGAACGATGGAAGACGCGTTCACAAGCGAAAGCGAGAGAACGCGGGCGAGAAGAAGCGGATGAAAAAAGAGGGCCACCTGCACGAACCGCAGGCTCCAAGCACGAATCCCAACCCACAGCGATGACGAAACAGCGGAGAAAGCGGAAAAAGTTTTCCGTTCGACCGGCCGACCGATCAGCAGGCAGCCGGCATAAATGTGATGCGCAGGCCCGACTGGCGGCGGTCGGCAGCTGCTTTCCCGCCAAGACGGGCGGCAGCGAAGAGGGGCACGATCTTTGCATCGACCGCCAGTCGAACAACCAAAAAACTTGCTGCAAGCAGGCTACTTCTAGGGGACGGTTGATCGAGTGGACGCTCACGGTAGAACGAACGACCAACGACCGGCGGAATAAGCAGCACGTCCGTTCAGGCGCCAACCCGCAACGCAATCGTCGTCGCTGCGGCACGAAAGGCGGGCGCGTACAAAAGGTAACCGATCGCGCGAGAGGTCTCATTTGCCGCTCATTCCTCATTTTGGTCCGCTCGCCACTCGCCGGTCCTTCCGCTATGCGCTGCTTCCGGTCGCTCGTTGGATTGAGAGGTCCACAAACTCGTCCTTGCAAGTCCTTCACCGTTGTTTTGCCTCTTCTGATTCTCGCCAATCGCTCGTCCGGTAAGTTCTCCTCGCTTCCTTTCGATCAAGTGTTCACTCCCGCATGTTGCTTTCAGGCAGCCTACTTCCTGCGAACAACAGGAGCAACGAGCAACACGCCCTCTTCTTCATCGGATTGCTGTGGGATGACGCTCACCAAGAAGCTGCACGTCTACTCGTCCCATCGGGCGTCTGTCAGCGGCTTCTCCGTTCGCGTCCTTCGTCCTTTCGGGTTTTTGTGCGCTTGCGTTCGGTGGGTGGTTATTCAATCAATCCACGTTCTTTTGCTGCTTTCAGTTCGTCTTATGCGAGTGTTGGCTTCCAGTCGATCGATTGTCGGGAAGGAAGAGGAAGGCGATCGCGTTCGCTGGATCTTGTGCGCAGTTCGTCGCTTCGGATTCTCGAGCGGCTCTTGCGGGAGTTGGCGGCAGACACGTCCTTGTGCAGCTTTCGGATGTTGGAGTGGCTGGATGAACGGAGGCGTCGATTGATTGGACGCGTGAGTTCTTTCTTCTCGTCCAACTCCTTTCATCCGTTTCTTTAGCCTTTTGCAACGGGCACGCTCTTCTACTACCAAGAACCTCGGCGTGTACCATCGATTGGCTGCTGCAGGTGAATTCTTTCTTTTTCCTCTAGCTGTTCCCTCTAACCTCGTTAATTTCAGCTTGCAGTGCTTCGGGTCGACGGTTGGGATGTGAGGAACGCGTTTCCTGCTACACAAGTTCGCAGGTGCTCTCGGTTAGTCGCCTCCCTTCCTGCTCAATCCCACTCCCTTCTCCTTTTCAGTTCTGGACGACGACCGCCTGTGCTTCGAAATGGATGTGAGAAGACACCCAAGAAGCCCACAAGTTCCCTTCTGTTGTGGAATCCATCGATTCATTGATTGTTTGCGTTCATTTGGTACGAAGACGACCAAGCGTCCTTTGCCGAATAAACCGAGTGTTGACGATCGATGTGGGCTTTCTGTCAACGACGAGAAGAACGAGCAGCGGAGAGAGATCAGCAAATCACAGTTGGCAAGTGCTCTCGAACGGGACGGCGCTCGTCAAGTGGAAAATCGAGGACTTTGACGCGAAGTTCCGCGCGGCCGTGTGCGGCGATCGCTGGTGTTCGGACCTCTTCACGACCAACCTGAACGGAAACTCGCCGCTGTTCTTCCACTTCTTCCCGCCCGTCTCGGCGGTCGGCTATTCGAACGAGCAGCCCCGACTGGAGCGTCGTCTCGGGCCCTTCCACGCGCCAACCCGATGGTCGAAATGACGAAGCGGAAGGCATCGTGGTACCCAAAGGTGAGCAAACAACTCATGCGGACAATTCATTAGCAAGAATTTCGTTCAGTTTGCACCGACAGCAGCGGCCTTCGGTTGAAGACGCCGGCGATCAAGCGGCTGCGCGGCCTCAAAGTGCTTCACGTCTGCTGTCAACTGCAGCGAAACGAGAACGGCCGGGAGGACGGCGTGGAATTCGCCCACCGGCGCGTCAGTCGAGTCTTCGAGCGGATGCTCTGCTTTCTGCACACGGGCCGCGTGGAGGACCTGCGGGAGGTGGACGCCGCGCTCTTCGTCCTCGCCGACCGCTACCGCCTCGTTTAGCTGGAAGTGAACGAGCGGACGTCCAGCCATTCGTTCACTAGTCGGTCGTTTGCAGGAGTTGTGCCTGGCGAGCATGAGCGCGGACTTCTTCGTGGACACGATCCTCGACCTCCTGCCGCTCGCCTTCACGTCCGCCTCGCTGCCCGCCTTCAAGCAAGGCGCCCTTGAGTACGCCGCCCGCAACCTCGCCGCTCTCACCCGCACGAACGAGTGGAAGCAGTCCATGAACGGGCACGCGGACATTGTGAACGAACTGATTTGTTCCAAGCAGTGATCGCTTGGATGGTTGTGATCCTCGACTTTAGCAGTAAACTGGTCTCCGTTGTCTTCATTCAATAGAAGCCGTCTGTTGGTTTGAATCCATGAACTAGCAGCGTTGACGTCAAGCGGCAGGATTGAACCAATAGTTTTGTTCATTCGTTTCACTCTTTGTTGTGGAATTTCACCAATACGTCCGGTACGATTCACCTCGCCGGTTGCTGACTTTGCGCCCACCCCCATAAATGAGCAAAAGAACAAGGGGGTTTGAACGGTGATTCGGCTGGCTGGGCATCAATTCTGCCGTCGCTCTTCTTTTGCACCTCGACTACCCGTTCGTCCGTCTCTTATTGCATTTGTTAAAAGTTCATTCAAATTCCACCGTCTTCAACATCATACAGAAAACAAAATCAGAACAAACAAGCCGGCAACGACCCAGGACACGACGAATCAGGAGAACGACCACTTCACGAACTCGTTGACGATCGCCGCATTCTGCTCCATGTATTCGACGTTGAATCCGGGCAGGGCGGTGACCGCTTTGGCGTTCTTCTTCGCAAAGTCCAACACGCAGTCCTTGAAGTGGCCGACGTGTTTGTGCACGTACGCGAGCTGCATGTCCTCAAGAATCGTCTCCGTGGAGAGAGTGCGCAGAATCGCCGCAATGCACAGCTTCTGAAAGTAGTGGAATGATCGTAGGACCATCGATTGTGATTGCCTGCAGCATCTCCAGATTGTAGTAGTCGGCGGCTGAAAACAGCTCACGAGCACAAGCGGAGAGATCGTCGACCTCCGCCGTGTACATGAACTGGAGCACTCTTTCGATCATCGCGGCCGAGTAGTTCTTCACTTCAACGATGCCCGTTCGCTTCTCCTTCGTGTCGTGCGTGAACATTCGCTTGAAGTGCTCGGATTGAGCGACGAGCACGAACTTGTGGACCTGGATGAGAAGATGAGAAGTGGCGATGGAAGAAGAGGGGCTCACCTTGAACACCTGTCCGCCCACGTGCATCTCGACGTCCGCGAAGCGCTCGTCGCCAAACATGGCCGCCGTGCTGTTCAGATGGGCGACCGCCAAGTCCTCGCTCTTTGGTCCAGCAAAGTTTTGCACGACATCGATGACTTTGATTTCGGCACAGAGGAAGAGAGGGGCACGGGACGACCACCCTTGCAAACAAAACAAATGCGACATGTCGTCCCACCCGTGCTTCTCGCCGGCCACGTATTGCTGCGTTTGTTCTGAAAAATGCGCCGATACAAACGAACTTTGGTACGCTGAACCCTACCGAGCGAACCGCCTTTCTGCCCGTTGCTGCACTCGAACCACATCTTGAAGCAAAGGCGAGTGGAGTGGTGGTTCTCAAGCCCCTTGCAAGCCAAGTAGACGCCACAACCGTCCTTGCTCGTGGGTTTGGGGACGAGCACGAGTTGGAACTTGCTTCCCGGAATCCCGTCGAGAGCGAACAGAGGGCCGTGCCATTTGTCGTCGACACGCGCGGCCGACGAGCGATCGCGGAAGTCGACCAGCTCCCACTTGTGAGACGAGGTCGCGTGCATGAGTGAAAGGAACGAATAAAATCAAAGCGATAAGTAGAAAACACGGAGATGACGCGGGCGAAGTGCGAGTAAATTCAAAAGGTACGAGAGAAACGCAAGAATTCATCGGTACGCACAAGGGCAATTTCGAAAGGATGAAAACAACGCCGAAAACGAAGGCAGGGAGCGAGCGAGAATCGAATGGCGGCGCGTTGATTTTTGCCCCAAACCGCTTACCGCTGCTTGAGCACCCGCCGCCGCCTTTCCTCTGCCGTCTGCGCGCTCTCCCACTGCCAGCCGCTTGCCCGCCCTGCTCGTTTGTCTGCCCGGCCGCGGTCGGCTTTCGGTGACTCACCGAACGAGAGGGGCTTGAGAATGCGGCCTCCGTTCACACGAGGAAAGAAGACGGGCCTTTGCGTTCTCATCGTCGAAAGCAAAACCGTTTGATTTCACTAATCGAAGATTAAACGCCGTTCTTTACGACAAACACAAATCGCTACTTGCAACGAGTTTATTTCCACTTCAATCTTCCTGCTGTTCAATTCACGCGAGTGGCCAATCCGACGCCCGGCAGTTCGTAGTCGTATAGGAGACACGTCCGCTTGTAGAGGGCGACCGGGAACGTGAACCTCGGCGTGGAGCCTCCGCTGTCGCTTGCAAAACGCGCCTTGCAGCCGTACGATTGCGCCTCGGTGCGGTCCAGGTAGTCGGCGGGCCTCACGCGGAAGTCGCGCCCGCCGATCGTCAGCACGACTTCCAGCTGCAAGTCACACGGCGCGTAGCCCCAGCTGTCTGCCTGCAGGAGAGGCCACAGTTTGCGGAAGATTGCGTTCGGGAGCACGAAGTCGAGGGCGTCGCTTAGAAAGAAGATTTGTCCCGGCTGGTCGATCGTGTACGCGTCGAAGGAGACTCTGAACAATGCTGGAATGATCGCTCCCATCGATTGCCCGCACTCACTCATCGACAGCCACACTCCACTACTTCCATTGCGAGTCGAAGGGCGGCTGTTCGGGCAGCAGGATCCAATCGTCGGCGCACCGGTCGGGCTGCCGGCCGCCGAACGTCAAGACGCCCGTCTCGTTCAGTGCGTCGTGGGTCAACCAGTCGGCTCTACACGAACAGGGCATGACGAACAAACAGTAGAGGCGGGCTCACGTGTCGAAGCTGAACACGAGGATCCGCTCGTCCACCTCCTCGAGGACCGTCTCGAAGAAGAGAGACGAGTCGTTCGAGCGCCCAACGCCCGCTTCGCCGATTGCCGGCACGAACTGCGGGCATTTCCGGTGACCACCGCGAAGGGCAGGCCGCTCAAGGCCGAACCGCCGACCTGAACGAGCGGACGAGTGGGCGGCGGTCGGCGAAACGAACCACAAAATCGTCGGTGCCCGTCAGCCCAACGGTCTCGTTGTCCCGCCAGACCAGAACGCCCGTTTGACGAAAGGTAGAAGAGGCACTAAAGACAGCCAACTCCTTTTATCACCCGTTGTCTAACAGCCACGTACGTCGGGTCGAAGACCTGCGAGTGCTCGTTGGCGCTCACGAACAGGCCCTCGAATTTCGCATCGTTCGTGATCTTGACCGCTACGTTTTGGACTAAAAGCAGAAGAAATTGAAGGCGGTTAGAGTAGCTGGAGGGGATCACCTGGAGTTCCGATGGACAGGTCGAAGACGAGCGGAAATTCGCCCGTCGAGTAGAACGGGACGCGGAGGACGCCGCCCGCCTCGACGTGCAGAAGAACCGCGTGGACACACAAGAGAAGCAGCCCCCACTTCATGTTGCTGTGTTTCTTCCCTTTGGCACCAGTTCCCTCCTTTTATTCGTTGGAAAGCGTAGGGTGGTGATCCCCCGACCGGAACTTCTCGGCGATAAGAAGGCGACGAGTCGCCGATCCTTGCTTGAGCACCGTAGGGAGCAAAGCAGAATGGTGGCGACGAATCTTGGCAGTGAATTTGACCTGCCGGCAACACATGGATGCGGATCGGACTAGAACGTTCTCCGCACGTCCTCCACGCCCAATTCCGGTGATTTAGAAGCGAGTCCTCAATCCTATTACCGCCACCGCTCGCTTGTCGCAACGAGCGCGCGTTTCCTGCCACCAACAGGTCAACGAACCGTTGGGTGAAGAAGAGGATGGAGCTACCGACGGATTGCCCAGGTGTTGCCCAAACGATTGTTTTTCAGCAACACTCGAGACCACACGTTTGAATGGCAACAAAACTGCTGCGTGCACCATTCATTTGTGTTCTTGGTTTCTGAACACGATGTTACATCCCCGTGCTGCCCACAGAAATGTGCGCGATTCAAAACAACGTGCTCCTTCCATCATTTCCGCTTGACTTCGCGGCCCATGAATTTTGTCTTAGGGCATCAGATGGTGAGAGTTTATTGCAGCTACCGAGCGGAAAAGGTGAGTTCTTCCAGCTGCGCGGATTGCGTGCTCTGCCCGCTGCCCTCCCTCAGACCACGAGGAAACTGAAATAACAAGAGATCAAGAAGAGAAATTGGAACGCAAGAACTCACGCCACAATCCCAACGAGAAGACCCGGCAGCCAGCCACTCGTCCACAATCCCTCCCTTCCGCTCGCCAATCCACCGGGTTTCGAGGTCGTCGCAGTCGTGTTGGAGAACTCCTCGCCGTACTGAATGAACTCTATAGACAAGGAGCAACAAAAGAAGCTCACGAATTTGAATTCGATCTGCTCGTTCGGCGTCGTCCACCGAAAGCCGACGTTCACCGACGACTGCCCGTTCTCGAGCTTCCGCATGCCCACGGAGCAGCCGGTGGCCGGGATGGACAGTCGACCTTCAGCGCCGAACAAGTGGATCCCGCGGCGGAGGATCCAACCGAAGGCGAGCGGAGGAATCGGATGTTCTGCAGCGAATCGCTCACTCCCGCGTTCTTCGAGCACTCACTTTGGAAGACCAGCGACTCGGCGCTCTTGCTGTAGCGAACGGAGAAGAGGCAAGTGCCGACCAGAAGGGAACCGCTGAAACGAACGAGCATTCGAGGAGGCGGGTGCAGAAGCTACCGGTGAGGGGGATCACTCGGGTTCAAGTCGGCAGAGTTGATCGAGAAGCCGAGTTTGCCGTCCGCAAAGAAGAGCGTTTGGTTGACCAAAATGCACCCTCCCAGTGGCTTGTAGGTGCTGCAAGTGGGTGAGCAAACAAAAGAAATGTTGGACTCACGTGGTGCCGTTCTTGGACTCGAAGCAGTCAACGGTGGTCGTTGCGTTGGCGGCACAACCGACCGAAACAGCAGTCAGCAGCACAACGAAGAGCATCAGTCCGCGAGCAGAACGGACGTCCATCCCGCTAGCCGAAGTGAGTGGAATGAAAAAACGAAAAATCGAGCGATCGAGCTGCCAGGCCGTCTCGACTTCCGCTCATGCAAATAGGTCATTTGGATCGAGCGGATGCTTGCTTTCATTTCGTGCAGATGACGCCTCTCGAAAGACCTCCAATGACGAGCGGATCCACGCGGCGTGCGAGAGCAAGTGAATGTTCTGATTCGACGTGAACAACCGCAAATTGCTGGACTTCCTGCGGGCCGTCGATCGAGTGAGAACTCTCTTTTTTCAGTCACTCCACCCTCTCCACCGTTTGGACTCGCCGCAACGACCGCGGTCAGTAGACGCTGCGAATGGCCTAGAATTCGCACAGGATCAGCGCCAACATCCTCGCCACTCACTGCATCGCAATCACTTTTCGACTGGCGGTAGCCGGCAGTTTATTTGTGGGAACAAAAAAAAGAACAGAACATTCGAAAGAGTGCGTGGAGAACGACGAGGAAACTGAGAGAGTAGCCGAGGGCTCGAAAAGAGATCGGGAGCATAGAAACAAAATAGGGCGGCTACTTTGTTGACTGGAAAGAGAAGGAGATGTAGAGGATCGTGGAGGAGAGAGCTGCTGTCTTCACTTCTTGCTCGTGCCCGGATTTCCGTCGTCGTAGGACCTCAACGCAGCGTCCAAGTGCGCCCACATCTCGTCGAGCGTCTTCTGGTCCGCGATCTTCAGCAGGTCCTCGTCCGCGGTCGAGCTCATTTTCATCACCTCCGTGTAGACGGGGACGAGGTGCGGCGGCATGTTGACGGGCAGGAGGCTGCAATCCAAGCGGTGAGAACAGGCGGACGGCTCCCAGCACTCACACTAGGTTGCCCTGATCGTTTTTTGTCATCGGCTTGTCGGCGTGCATCGCGTTCTTGCGGAAGTCGACGTGCTCGTATTTGCCCAGCGGATTCTTCACGAGCACGAGGAAGGGCTGCGGAAGGCGGTCCTCGATGGTCGGAAAGCAGACGTTCGTGCGGATGCCGCCGTCCGCCACCAACTGCCGGCCGGCCGCGTAGTCGAAGCGGCCGGGCGGGAGATGGCCGAGGATCTCAGTCAGCTGTTCGTGCAGCGTCTCCCACGTCTTGTCGTAGGACTTGTGCAGCACGAACGAGCGGAGGTGGTCGACTCCTGCAAACACGAGGGTGTGAATGGCGGGTAGAAGGTTAAATTCCCCTCAATTCCCCAGCCCCCAAACCATGAGAAACGAACCGAAGGCGTCGCCGGCGAGCAGCTCGTTCACGCGGCCGGGCGTGCCGACGATCACGTGCGGCTTCTTCTTCGCCAACAGCCGCCGCTCGTCCTGCACCGAGAGTGAGCCGTTGGCACACGAATGGATGCGGATGCCCGTGTACTTGCCCAGCGCCTGCAGAGTTCTCATCATCTGAACACGAATCGGTCGAATGAAGAGAAGAGACGACTCACGTGCTCAGCGTGTTGGACGGTCGGGCTCAAGAAGAGCGCCTGCAGATGGTCGGACTTCGGATCGATGCGGTGCAGGACGCCGATCGCCATCGAAGTCGTGCGGCCCATCCGCTCGCCGGCCTTCGGCGGCACGTCCATGAGGTACGTGTCGCCGTCCATGATCACGAAGAGCGACGCCTCTTGGTGGGGCGTGAGCAAGAAGGGGCCGGCCTCGATCAAGCCCATCTGAATGGAGTCCTTGATGTCGAACTGGAGGAACGGCGGGGAGGTTCCCGGCGCATCTCCGCCGCCGTTGGGTTGGCCGGTCCTGGAAGAAGTGGAAAGAGTGGGTAGAGCTTCAAAGAACTCACGTGTTCATGTTGTTTGCTGCAGTCGGGCGGTCGGCACGGGAACTTGAGTCGGAGCTTGCGGGGCTGAAATCAAAGACAGGAATGAGAGCACGCGGAAGAGATCGGAGGACGATCGAGATCGAAGAAGAAAAGTGGGCGATACGAGCACGGAACAGACGGGCGGAGAAGTGGACCGATCGACGCGGGGCGAACGCGGCGGAGCAAGCGAAAGACGCCGGCAAAAAAGCGGAGAGGGCAAGAAGGCCGCTTGCCCGCCATCCGCCCGCTCCGTTGGCCCGACCGCCGCCCGCTTTCGCAATCGATCGGCGCGCCCCGCCGTTGTTTTCGTCGCCGCAACTCCCCGACCGGGGCGCGTTTCGAAAGAGAAGCGGGCAACAACAGGAGGGACGCGAGAAGCACTCCGTTCGTCGCGAACGGAAGAACGACTACCGAATGGGAGGAGAAGCCCCATCAATTCATCCCTCCTTTGTTCAAGCGACCCGACCATCCTTCCCGCTGGTCGTCTTGTGCGCGGAACGCTTGGAACTGAACAAAACAAACAAATCACGGGATTTGAGCGGCTGGAAAGTGGAAACGAACGAAAGAACGTGGATTTCAAACAGCGAGAACATTAGAAAGCGGACAGTTCGCGTTTGTCAGCAACGAGAAAGAAGCGAGCAAACCTATGGGACGAGGAACATCTGGGCGGATAGAATGCAGACGGAAAGGCGGTCAGCCGTTCGGTGATCGCCAGCATCTCGCCACCACTTCGCTCCGCTTTTCGCAACGTTCTGCAGTGACTGAAACGCGAATTCGTTCGTGCGGCCGCTCGCCGTCGGCGCGCTCTCCCTTCGAGTCGAGTCTTTTCGACTCCGTTTGTGTCGAGTGTTCGTTCTCTTCCGTTGCGTTCGGTCCCGTGCTCCACGCCGATTGACGGATCGTCTGTTTCCCGGTTCTCGTCGGCGTCGTTCGCAGGGAGCGCAAAACGGCGGTAGGGATGTTGCTTTCCGCTGGTCATGGGCCGGCAGACGGCGGCCGTCCGCCAACGAGGGCGCGGGATCTTCGTTCGCTGGCCGCCGTCCATCGCGAGACGTCCCCCGGACATCTCTTCCGTCTGACGGGGATCATTCTACCCCCTCCGCTTGTTTCCGCTCTCATCTCTCTTTCATTCCCGCACGCGTGAAAAATTCTGTTCGCCCGAGTTCGGTTGAATGGTGGGAGAGAGTGGACTGCTTGATGCCCAACGATGGATGTCCGGTCGGTGATTAAACACGCCGATGCTTTGTTTTGTTCGCGGTACTCACGCCCTTCGCCGCGCAACGCCGTTTGCAAACTCCGGACACTCGCCCAAGATCGTCTGCTTCTTGTACTCATGTTCATAGTTTTAGCGAACGAACTAACGGGAGGATCAATGAGTGATGGATGTGATGAACGCTTTTGCGATGGCCGGATTCTCGACGATGAAATCTTCCGTGAACTCCGGCAGCTCGTCGATGGCCTTCGCATTTTTCTTTGCAAAATGGAGCAGTTGCTGCTTGAATCCCTCGAGATGGACGAGCGAGAAGGCGAGCCGGAGGTCGTCGAGGATGTTCTCCACGCACAGAGAGTCCAGAATGGCAGCGATGCACATCTCCTGCAAGCAGATGGATGAGAGAAAAAAGAAGAAAGGAGTGAACTCGCCTGCAGCGGCTCCAGCTCGTAGTAGTCGGCGGCGGGCAGAAGGTCGCGGGCACAAGCGCTCAGATCGTCCAGTTCGGCCGTGTACATGTAGCGAACAAGGTTCTCGACGACATCCGCTTCGAAGTTCTTCACTTCCACGATGCCCGTTCGCTTCTCCATCGTCTCGTGCGTGAACATTCGCTTGAAGTGCTCGGATTGAGCGACGAGCACGAACTTGTGGACCTGCAAGCAGAAAAAGGCTTGATGCGTGCTTGGAGGAACGCGCCTTGAAGACTTGGTCCTCAGTCTTCAGTTGGACGTCCGCGAACGTCTCGTCTTCGAGCAGAGAGCCAAACTTCTCGAAAACTCGCGTCTTTGCTCGTTTGCACTTCGGAGGCGCGATTTCTTTCTCGACCAGTTCGAGGCACTCGATTTCGCAGAAAAGCGAGAGAGACGGGCCGTCCGCGTTCCGCTGGAAGAACACGCCGTACGCGCTGCTCCAAGCTTGCTCCGATCCCGCGCGCACTTGCACTTCTCTTCCTGCAATTCGCCCAGTCGGACAGTCGAGTGGCCCGTCGAAACGAACCGAATTCGCAGAGTTTTTGGTCATCCGCACGTCTCAAGCTCATTTTGAAGCGCACGCGGATGTCGAATCGCTTCTTCGGTCGGGAGCAGGCAAGCCCGAGCTCACTAATGCGCAGCGACCGCGTGTTTGTTTTCGGCACAATGAAGAGCTGGAATTGGGCGTCCGGAACTCCGTCCAACGGAAACGAAGGGCTGGTCCACTTTTCTCCCAAAACGGCTGCATCCGCACGGTCGTGGAACGCGGCCAGTTTCCAACGGTAAGTAGTGACTGGAGGCATGGCTTCTGATACGAATGGAAGAGGTTGAGAGTCAAAGCTTCTCGAATACTCACCACAACAAAGACAAAGAGCGGCAGAAGCGGACGAGTGGTTGACCGCTAGTGTTGTGTGCCCGCTTTTATTTCCACCACGTTGACCCGACGCCCTCGCTGCACGCGATCAGCGGAGGTCATGAGAATTTCGTCCACTTCCCATCACTCAAACAGTGGGGAAGCCAGTTGATTGGACGGCATGTGAACGATCGGAGGATTGCGTTTGTTGTTTTCGCTTGCGAAGTGGAAACCTCGAAGGTTGTCGGCTTTGCGTAGTTACACGAGGCTTCGGTCGATGGTCGAATGAACACACGGAGGGCGGGCGGTTACAATCGACTGCAAGGAAAAACGTTGACTGTATTATGGAGACGAAACATAAGATCTACGGAACATGAATTAACCGCATAAAGACGGGTTTATGCCGCCGCCCCTCTTACTTCAACCCACCTGCTAGCAGCCCGCCAAACAGTTGGCGTAATCCAAACAACGCGGCGTGCCGTCGACCTCCCCCACTGGCCGCCTTCTCGCTCATGCACCACCAGCGACCGGCGCGTAGTAGCGAGCGGCAGTCGGGTTGTTGCTTGCCGTTTTTCGCATGGGGCACTACTTTTCCGTTGCTGCCAAGAAGGCGGAATCATCGAATGGTTGAGGAACTGATTGTCCAAATCCGCAGTAGAGCGAACAAAACGCTGTTGTTTTAGCTCGTCTCAATCGATTTCGACACCGCCGCCAGTTTTCCGCTGGTCGATTGCTGTCTTCAACGATCGCTTTGAGCAGACGGCCAGGAGAAATGAGTGAGAGAGCGACGTATTCGAAGCCGTCAGTGTGCCGAATGTCCGCTTCTTCATCCGCTTTGTGTCCAACGACGGGGGCGGGACTTTGACGATCACCCCTCGCTTCGTTTGAATCCTGAATTTTACTTCGAACATCGAGAGAAACTGCAGATCAAAAAATCGGTGAGTGGCGAACGAAACTCCGCACTTGTTGCTCCGTTTTTGACGCCACCGGCCGCTTCTTCCCCGCGATCAACGGTGGGATGCCGGCGAGTGGCCACTCAACGAGAGCTCCTTGAATTCGCAAACGGCGGTCCTCTGCTGCCGAATTTTTCTGACCGAAGCGACCGGGCGGATCGCCCGAAGACCACCGTTTCGCAGAAGTCGGAGGAATCGGCGGACATCAAAGTGCGCGTCCAACAGACTGTTTAGCGAGAAGTGTTTATCCGCAACAGAAGCTTTAGAGAAACCGACACAAAAAAGATACACGCAATGAACCACCGAAGAGCATGTAAGACGAAGACGAAGGAACAGGCGACTAGTGGACGCTGACATCGTTCATCCCGTCCTCGTCGGTCCCATCACTCTCGTCCGCATCCATTGCATCTTCGTCGAAGTCGTCGTCCTCCCCGTCGAGGATCTCGTCTTCGTCGTCCATTTCCTCATCGGAAAGGTCCGCGGGGTCCTGAAAGACGAACGATGTTGGATCCCAAAGGACCGCACCCGCCCACCTCGTCGCTCCCGACCTCCAAATCGTAGAAGTCGCCCTGGATGCGGAAGAACGTGGGCAACGCGTCCCGCGGCCAGCTCAGCTTGAGGGAGAAGCAGAGACGGGGCGCGGACGGGTTTGAACGAGAAGACCGCCTTGTTCAACGGCTCCGTCTGCTTCAGGCGGTCGATCCAGCCGGGCTTGTCCTGGAAGAAGGACGAAATGAATGCTCACCTATCGAAACGAATCGCCTACGTCGTGGAAGTCGCCGACGTACTCGACGTCGAAGAAGAGTCGCTTCAGGCCCGGAATGTTCAGGCGCTCGCGCAGCTGAAGCAGCCCGTCCCACAGCTGCTCGAAGTAGGGCTCCTCGGCATCCTCCGGTTCGAACTGAAGTTCGATTGAGGCATGAGAACAAACGAAGTGAACTCAATTACCTGCTGGGCGACGAAGTGGAGCTCCTCGAGGCCCGGAAAGCGACGGCAGAAGGCGACGACCGTTTCGGGGCGCACGCGCAGCAAATCCTGGTACTCCACGAGCCCCAACGCCTTGATCGACGCGGAGAAAAGTTGCTCACTGAAAGCGGAACGATCATTCGGAGAGCACAAAGGATAAGAAACCTCGAGGACTCGGCAGAGGCTACGGCCGTGTCCACGTCCAGGCGGCGGATCGTGTGGCGACTCAGAGCGTCGTGGAGTCCGTCTGAAATCCGCCAGAGTTGCTCAATGCACCGGCAAAATACGTACCGGAGCCGGAGCCGAGCAGTTCGAGCTTGTCCAGATTCAGCGGCGGGAGACGATTCAGGACGTCCGGCGGGCATTCCAGCTTTCGCAGCTGCGGCGTCACGCGGTCGATGAACTCCGAGGAAGCCGGGAACTTGTGGTGATCTTCGCACAAGCGCAGACTGTTCACGACTGAAGAAATCAAGAGATTTCACGAGAAGAAGGATGGGCGGACCCACATTCCTCGAATTGCTTCACCTCCTCCCAATCGATGCGCTCCAAAGCGTTCTCACCGAAGATCACGTGGACGGGGACGCGAAGCAACTTGGCGATCGCGCTCATCTCCTTCAGGCTGACGGCGATTCTGCCCACCAAGACCCCGAGCCCGACGTTCGGCAGGAACCAGTCCCCTCCGGCGGGCCACAGGCGGAACGTGATCTCCGACACGTGGCGGCGGACGGACGCCAATTGGGCGCGAGAGACCGCCTGCAAGAAACGAAAGAATCAACGGGAAAGACGAAAGAACTCACCGCCAAACGGACCAACTGAAGCGGCGCCTTCTTTTCGTCCGTCCGCATCGCGTGGATTTGCAGGAAGCGGTTCAGGCCGTCGCGCACGTTGGCCGCTCGAATGCGCGGCTTCGTTTTGACGATCGCCATCTCCGTCGTCGACGAATTCGAAGGAATCGAACGAGGAAAACGATGACAAACCGCGGGAGATCGGCGGCCGGCGAGCAGCGCCTGGCGTTCTGCAGCACGCGGGCGCGGAGATTTTCGCGGCGGAAATTGCCGGCCGCCGCCCATTGGATTGCGAGGGTTCTTCTTCCTGATTCGGGGAGCGGAAAGAAGCATGAAGCAAGTGACGGGCAGTACAATACTGCGGCGATTCACGACAACTGACCACAAACAAAATAGTTGATTCCTGACGTTCACAACTGAACGGTGTTTGCGGCCTTTCTGGCGCGTTCAGCCTCATCGGCTAGCAGGCAACTGTGGAGGACGCTCAGCGGCAGCTGCTCGATGGACACGTGCATATTGGCGACGATCTCCAGACGAGCACTCACTCGAGCAACAGGCGCTGCTCCTCGGCGCTGCGGGCGGCAAGGATGAACGCCGTCCACTGGTCAGATAGCGAGAGACAGCGTGTGTTTATTCTTTAGCAGCAGCCGAACAGAACAGTGTGCGGACCTCGGGAGAGGAGCAGGCCGATGAACTCGTTGGCAATGTCCCCATTCTCGACGATCATGCCTTTGAAGCCCGGCAATTGGTAGATGGCCTTCGCGTGTTGCTTGGCGAACTTCAACACTTCAACTTTGAACTCCTCGAAGTGGTCGCGCGAGAAGGCGAGGTTCAAGTCCTTCAAAGCGGTCTCGACCGACAGCGAGTCCAGGATGGAGGAGATGCACAGTTTCTGAACAATGCGGCAGGTCGAGGAACAAAGAGGACGTGAGGGGGACCCACCTGCAGCGAGGCCAACTGGTAGAAGTCGGCGGCCGGAAGGAGGTAGCGAGCCACCGACTTCAGGTCGTCCACCTCGCCCGTGTACAGGAACTGGAGGACGGTCTTCGTGATCTCCGCTCCGAACGCCTTCTCCTTGGCGACTCCCGTCCATTTGGCCTCCTCGTCGTGCGTGAAGAGGGCCTTGAAGTACGGCGAGCGGGAGACCAAGACGAACTTGTGCACCTGAAAGAAAGAGGGAACTTGTTGATCGAATAGAAAGGGAACTCACGCGGAAGACCTGCCCGTCCACGTGCACTTCGACGTCCGTGAACTGCTCTCTCCGAACATGGCGGCCGTCTCGTCGGCGATTTGGAGCTTCGGGTCTCCGACCTTGGGCGGGTCGCCGATCACTTCGATCGGCTCGAGGCACTCGATCTCGCAGCAGAGGAACAAAGTGGGCGGATCGTGCGACAACGGAGCGGACGCCCACCACCGGGCGCCTCCTTCGTTCTGGCCGACGGAGAACTCCTTTTCTTTCTCTGCAATCCTCCTGTCTTTAACGCCGTCCAAGCAGTCAAACGTACGATACTCGTGGAATTCGGTGCCCTCCTCGTCCTCCAACCACAGCTTGAAGCGAACGCGGAGCGTGGAGCGGCCGTCCAGGCGGGTGCACCGGAGGCTGCTGCCGGTCAAGAATCCGTAGACGCCGATGATCGCGTGCCTCGGATGGAAGGCGAGCAGGAACTCCGCCCCGGAGAGTCCTTCCAATGGGAACGAAGGCGACGTCCACATCTCTCCGACGTGAGCGATGGCCATCCGCTTCGAAACGTCGTTCATCCGCCACCGCTGGGCGGTGATCGAGCCGGCGACCAGCGGCATCGGAGAAGCCTGAAACGAACGGAGTCAACGCAAAGAAAAAGCGAAAACAAATGCGACCGAACGGACGTTGCGGCAGCGCGTCGTGTTCCTGGCTTCGATCAATCCCCGCCCGTCCGCGTGCTCCTCCGTCTGCCCTCTCGTCAGTCGGCGCTCTCGTCGAACGAGCAAAAGGGAAACGACTCACCGACTAGAGCGAAGAACGCACCCGAGCGGCCGGTCCAAGCGGAGAGAAGTCGAATGGAATGTGCGGAGAGCAAACGTTTGTGATTATTGGTGGCTTCCTTTGTCTTTCTTTCCTCGATTCACACGTTTGGGGTTTGCTGCCAGTTGATTCTTTCGCTCACTTCTACACAGCGGAAGCTGTGGGTTTCTGTAGGGTTTCCATCGCTCGAGTGATTTGAGTATTGTAATGGATGGCGGTGCGGCTGAAGCAAAAGCCCGCGTAGCTTCGATGTCACTCACAAAATGTAAAAAGCCGCCACAATTTCCTCGAATGAAAAAGTGATTCCGTTGCGGGGAATCAAACCCCGGCCTTCCGGGTGAGAGCCGAAAATCATAACCACTAGACTACAACGGACACACTCCGCTTGCCCGTGGGTCGCTTCTTCGCCCGCTCGCCGCTCCGCCGGCTTGTGGTGCGCCCTTCGATTGACACCTGACCAAGAGCGGCGAGGAGGGCGGCCGTCTCCTGTGGACGTCGGCGACCATCGAGATCACCGACAGGAGGGAGGCGCCGAGCAGCCCGCCGGCCACCACGCGACCCCGAACGCCCACTTGTTGCGCGGCGTGCACCACGAGCAGCGAGCCCTCGACGATCGCCAGTGGGCCGCTCGAAATGACGACAAATTGTAGAAGAGCAGAGTGATCGGCAGAGGATAGGAGGGAACTAAACGCTCTTTGGGATCTTCGTCTTCGGAAAAGCCGTCTGCTGCTCGATTCGTCCGCTGGATCCCGTGGGTGCGGTCGAGTGGCTGCAGAAGGTGGAACTGGCGGCCATTTGCGAGAAGCTGGCCGCGACTTTCGGCACGGACGACTTTGCGGACGTTCAAGTGCGCGTGGAGGGGAGGATCTTCACGGTTCGCACTCTTCTAACCATTTCATTTATTCCGTGCTTTCGTTCTTGAGGTCTCGAAGGCGATCATTTGCTCGGGATCCCCGCTCTTCCACAGGATGTTCACGCACGACACAAAAGAGAAACGGACGGGCGTTGTGGAGGTCGAAAAGGAAGACGCGGACGTGGTCGAACGCTGCCCCCTTCAAGCGGAGAGATGGGCGGAGGTCGCCGCTCGTCTGCTGTCGGTCGCCGGCTGCTACGAGGTCTTTGAGTTCGCCATTAGTCTTCAGTAGTCGCCAGTCATCCCTTATCTTCTTTAAGGAGCTGTGCTTGGAGTCGCTGGTTACTTAAGTGACCGTCTAGTCCGTCCTCCGCGATCTGCAGCTCGCCTTCCGCCACGACCACTCGGTCGCGTTCAAGCAGAAACTCCTCGAATTCGCGCACCACAACTTCCGCCTCCTGCGGAAGCAACCCGACTGGACGGTCGCCTTCATTCGGGAGAACGCGGAGATTGCAGGCGCTCTCTTCCAACTCGTCCACAAGTGATCATCATTGATGAGTCGTGTGAATGTGACTGTGTTTGCAAGGAAGGAATAGACGAGGAGGAATGTTAGTTCGCTGTGGGCATAAGCGAAGAGCATTTGCCGGAGAGAATTGAGCACACGTTCGCTCACTTCAACTTCTCTTCGACTCCTTATTTAAACCAGGGTCAAACTCGTGCAAAGCGATTCCCGAGCGGTTGCTCGTTGACCCACGCGCCGAAAGGTCAGTTTCTCATGAACGCCACCATTGCGCGGCGATCGGTCGGCGTCACCTCCGACCCTCTTTTCCCCGCCGCTGCCCGCACTCACCCCTCACTCTGCCCGCTTTCGTCCTCCCGAAATGGCTGAACTCCCGCTCGTCCTGCAGCCGCTCGCCTACGCGCGGAATCGCTTCACGACGGCCGGTCCGCTCGACGAAAACCGCTTCTTCACGACCGGTCGCGCGACCTTTGACTTCAACGGTGAATGTCGGGATGAGAGGATCGGAGTGCTGGACACCTTCTACGGGGCCGAGTTGTGAGCCAAGTGTTCAACTTAACGCTTCTAACCTTTCCTGCTTGCTGTTTCCTTGAACGGGCGGCAGGGAGCGAGCGGATCAAGCAACGCGTGCTGGACTGCTTCCCGCTGGACGAGAGCGCAAACACCCGCACCGCCCGGCTGCTCGCCCGCGACTTCCGTTTTCCTCAAGAATTCTTCCTCCATGAAGTGGCCGTCGATTTCGAGCAGAAGACGTTCAGCACGGGAACGCCGCTCGTGATCCTCCGCAGCCGCCCGCCGGTTCATCCACCCGACCGACGAGCCGCGAGTGTTCCTCGTCTCCGTCCACCACAACGAGGCGATCTCTTTCTTCCGCATCCACCTCGACGGCCAGCAAGTGGTCGAAGTCCCGCATTTGAGCTGCGCGCACAATCCGTGGAGAAGGGTGCACGCGATCCACGTGCACGCCGATCGGGTGTTCGTGGTCCAACGACGCGGTGAGGCGCTCCAACTCCTCGGCCGCGATCTGCAGGCTGAAGATGGCCGTTGGGCGGATGTTGGAGGCGTCGCCTCGAAGAGCTTCAATGTTCAACCAAAAAATTTGCTTGAGCCCACTGATCACCCGTTTTCAGTCCCGCCAGCTCGTCTGCAGCTTCGTGAGCGGCGGCCAGCTGTTCGTCTTGTTGAAAGACGTGCTCACGGACTTGGGAGCAAAATTCCTTCGCATCCCGCTGGAGAACGGCGAGCAGGGCAGCTGGGAGGCGATCGAGTGCGCGCCGTTCGCCCGCTTCTCGTGGCCCGCGTGCCCGACGGCGTTCGTGGACGGCGTCTTGTGTCTGCACCCCGTCCAACGGTCGGCCCTCATGGAGCGAATGGTCGAGGAGTTCCACTCCGTTCGGATCCCCGTCGAGTACGCCCACCACTCTCTGATGTCTTCATCTCTTCCTTCTTTTCAGCCGACCGGAAGATCCCGATTACTCCGACTGGTTCGAAGTCCTCCAGCAGCAGAACGTTATGATGGGCGTGCTCCAGCGAGGGCCCTGCCGCCCGCTCACCACCGCCGCCCTCTTCCTGAACAAAGTCGGCCTGATCGACACGCAACGCATCCACCTTCGCGCCAACTTCAACATCCAACGGCATCTGGAGCGGACGGGCGATGGTCCGGCGGGGTCCTCTTTGAACGCCGTTCCGTGGACGGACTGCTTGGAGACGGCGTGGGCGGACGAGCGTCTCGCCCGCGAGTTGCAGCAAGCGATCCTCGAATCCCTGCAGCTGTTTGAAAAAGGGACGGTTCCGTCGGGCTTGCAGCAGCCGGAATATACGGGCGGCCGCGACTTCATTCCGTTCGTGATTTCCGCCCGCTCCTCGCTGCAGTGGAAACAGGCGCGCGATGGGCTCGCATCCGCTGCGCCAGCCGAAGCGAAAGCCAAAAGCGGTCGAGACGATGAAGCAGGTGAGTGCACACGAAGGAACCCCCACTAACCTCTTCTTGTTGCAGAAGAACTGGAACGCGCCATCCAGAAATCCCTGCACCTGGAGGAAGACGAACCGCCCGCCTCCCCGCAGGACTCCACCTACGACTCGCCGCTGGACGACTCGGGAGAGGAAGACGAGCAGAAGAAGTAAAAAGAGGCAATGCTATTGTTTGTTTCAACCATTGATCAGAGCTCGAATAAACAAAAAGTGAGGCCCTGGTCAGAATCGAACTGACGTTACAGGATTCAGAGTCCTATGTACTAACCACTATACTACAGGGCCCTCGAGTCGAAGAGCGGGCAGGGCGGTGGGGAGGCGGTCGGGCGGCGGCAGCCGAGAGGGGCGGCAGGCGGGCACATTCGTGAACTGTCAATCCAAACCGTTCGAAAAGAAACGGTGGAGAATATCTGTGTTATCGACGAGTTCCCATGCCTCACGCGCCCTCTTGCCGTTCGATAAGAAAATGGCCAATTTTGCGCTGCTCTCGGAACTTCAACCCATCGATCCAAGAAGATCGCTCTTTTGCTCGGCTTTACGGTCCACTTGCTCGTCCACCGCCAGCTTCATTCAGAAAGGTAGAGCAAATTAAGTGGATGACGAGAGTTTATCCCAGCTTCGAACGGAAGGAAGGTTTGAGTGGGTCCCAAAAAATGTTTGCCCTCCGTTACAACGCCAAGATCCCAACGAGAACTCCGGCTGCCTACCGTTTGCCTCCAGCTTTCCCGTACGCTCGCTGAATGGCACCCGCTCGCCCGTCTCGTCGTAGAGCAAGGCGACTTCGTCGTGGTTGTCGACTGCCCTTGGACCAACGGTGGATCTCTTCTCCTGCAAGCAAGCAAACGAGATGGCTGGCAAGTTCATATTCTACTTGGCTTCAAACAGCAACTGATTGTCGTAAGCAACCGAGTAGTTGCAAGTGCCCAGCAAGAAACGACAACTAAAGGCAACGCGGATTGTGGGGAGAAAAAAGAAGAGCTACCGATCAATCCACGTGCTTTCCACTGCACGCCGAAGGTGGGCCGAGAAATCGAAAGCCCTGTCCGAGAGAACAAACCACTGGTTGACCGAAGTGCATCCTTCGAATGAAGTGTAGGAGCTGCACGAACAAAAAGAAAATAATGGGAGCAGAACGCAAGGCTCACGTGTTGCCCATTTTAAAGCGGAAACAGTCGACGTTCGCTGCAACCGGCGTGGCGGTGGCACGGCTGGGCGAAGCGGTCAAGAGAAGAGGAGAAAAAAGTCCGATATCACGAGAGCCGTTCGATCCGTTCGGTGCCGATTGAGCGGGAGTCGAACGGTTTGACGTAAGCAATGGAATGTTTTCAAACACCCACAAAAAGGAGTTTTGAAGCCACTTGATCCAACTGGATTCATTGCGTGGAGCTTGTTGCTCGGAAGGAATGTGCTGCATCGCGATGTAAAGTAATAAAACGCGTGTTGGAATCCTTGGAGAAGCATTGAATTTCAGTGTAGAGGCACCAAAATGCGCTTTTTTCTTGTCCCCACATGGCGGTCGGGTTGCTGGACGACCTCGGCGGGGGGTTGGGCGGGGCGGGATCGGTCACAAGACGAGAAGGGCGGCCACTGGACGAAAATCCTTGTCGCCGGTCACGACGACCGGCAGTCTCGAGTCGTCCGTCGGTTGTGTGAATGAACTAAAGGAAAAGAAGTCAACGAAGAAAGCCGGCGAGTTCTCGTCCGACTTCTCGTTCTGCAACGTTAAAGCGAGGCGAAGGCCTTGAACGAAAGGCATCCCTCCGGCCACTTGCGAATTCGTGGCTGCGAGCCGGAAGGAAAGCGGTCTTTCACCTCATTTTTGTTCGTCCAACACCCTCAAGCCGCTTCCCTCTGTGTTTGCTTTGCTGCTGCTGTTTTGAGAACAAAGAAAACCGCGCGTTCACATCGAATTTACCGCCAGCGATGACAAAGAGCGGAGATTTGTGTATTTAGCCAACATCCAACAATCGAATAGAGGAACAAGGAGATCAATTAGGCAGAAACAAGGGATGCTGGAATTGCGGCTCCTTGCGGCCGGCTAGACGACGTGGTAGTGCACGTTCGAGGTCGTTCGATCGAAGGCCAGCGCCGTGCGTCCTGAACTCGACCGAATGAACGATGGGAAGACGATAGGAGACTCACGGTCCGCATCCGAAGTGATTAGAAGGGCCGAGTCGACGCCGAGCGAGGGCACGAGGTCGGCAAGCAGCTCGGAGAAGATCGTGAAGTTGTTCGTTCGGGGCAGGAGACGAGCGGCGGCTTCGCCGGCGTCCGCCTTCGCGAAGCCCAGCAGGTACGCGGTCCGGTCGGCGTTGGGCGGCGCGTCGAAGCGGGGCATCAGCGAGCGGACCATCGGCGCGTCCAGCGGCGGCTGCTCGAAGAGCGGCTCGTTGGGGAACTCGTCGGTGTTGTGCCGGAGGAAGAGCACTTTGCAGTTGGGGAACGAGAGCCACGCGGTGATCGGGAAGGGGCCGAATTTGTCCCGCAGCTGAAAGCAGTGGCCGATTGCTCGTCGTGAAGGGGAGTGCTCACTTTTTCGTAGTCGTAGTAGACGACCGGCGGCTGGGCGAGCAGCGTGTTCATCAGAAGGGACAGCGACTCGGAAACCACACCGCTCTGCCGCCCGTTCGGCACAGAAGCCGGAGGAGGGCGATCACTAGACGAACTTCCGTCTTCTCCAGCCGCCGGACGGTCGGCTTCGTTGCGCGGGCGTTTGGGCGGAACGGACGGCCCGGCCGAATCCTCCGGTGGCTCTCGCCTCGGTTGGACGACCTGCGATTCGGGCGGGAAGAAATGAGGACGAGCAGAAGAAACGAACTCGATCGGGCGGCGGGTGGACGGCGGTGCTGGCCGGCGGCGCTTCGGGCGGCGTTTCGAACGGCACCTCGTTCTCTTCCTCCTCCTCGTTGTCTTCGGCAGGCTGCTGTAAGCAAAGAAGAAGCAGTAAAAAACCAATGAGAAGAGCACACACTTCTCCGCTTTGCTCGCCGTCGGGGGTGTGCACACGATCGAAGTGCTCCTTCAGCTGCGGCCTGTTTGCGAACGAAAGCGTGCACTCGGAGCAGTGGAACTGAACGGAAGAAGTGAGAGACGATTGAGATTGATAAACGTGCCTGCAAGTCGGGCTCCAACCACAACGCAAGCGGAAGGGTGAGGTCGACTGCCGGATGCTGCTCGCGGACGTGAGCATCGCGTTCGTTCATTCCAAAGGAACGGAACGGACATTCGGGGCACAAGAAGATCACTTTCGACACGCTCTGACGGGCCAAGTGGACGGAACGCAAGTGATCGGTTCCCGTCCCCTCATGAACCGCATGGCACTTGCTGCACGTGGGCTGAACACGGAGGAGTTAAGAACGGACAGGAAGAGGGAACTCGCCATGTTGGAGACTCGTCGTTCAGGGGGCTCGGGAGTTGGAGCAGCGACGAGAAGGTCAACGAACACACGAGCACAAGACCTGGAAGCGGAGGATAAAAAAACGAGCAAAAGAAAATAATTAACGCTTCCTCCGCGATTTCGTCCGCCGTCTTCGAAGAATCGGCTGCTTCTTGCGCGCCCGTGGCCGCCGTCGGCTCTCCGTTCCGTGAGGTTGCAATCGACTCGACCGACGGAAACCGATCGACGGGAAGCGGAGCGGGCGGGCGGCGGAACGGCGGCCGATTGACGGGTGAACGGAGTTTTCGACTGTTGATTTGCGGCGGCCAAACCAAGTGTCTCGAGTGGGCTTCGTTTTCTCCTCTGCTGGAGCACGCTACCGTTCCCGCAAGGCGAACGTCTTCGTTTGTTTAGTTCGAAGCTCGTAAAACAACTTTGACAGCCGGCGCATCTCTTCGACGGAGGGAGTGGTCGAGAAGCTGGCGTTTCTTGATCGTTCCGTTTCAATTGACCACTGCCGCCCCCGCCACTCGCAGTCATCCAGCCAAACGATCATTCGCATGCGATGGCGCAATCCAAACCACGCGGCGTCCCCTCTGATCGGACCTCGTGGTCGATCAGTGGAGCCGAGTGAGGGGAACGAAGGACGATTGAGTTTACTCCGAATACACGATCAACAGCGGTTGGATCGGCGGGAGGGAAGAACGATGACTAAAGGCGGCGGAGAAGAACGCAGGGAGAGAGAGCGGGCGGAATGCCCGAGACAGACGGGCGGAAGGGAACAATCCACTCGGGAGAGCAACAGGCGGCTTGCAGCGAGGTCGGATCATCCCTCCCTCAACACAAAAGAGTTGAATGCAACGGGGAGGAACATCACTTGGATTACGGAAAGGCGGGAGGAGGATTACGAAGGGGGATAGACGAAGAAACAACTGATCGCTGAAGGCGACGGAGAGGCCGACCATCGCCTCTCGCTGCCGATGGAGGTCAACGGCCAGCCGCTCACCCTCCTGCTCGACTCCGGAGCGACCGTCAACGCGCTCGGCCTCGCCGAGTGGCAGGCGATCGGGACACCCGATCTGGACGACGCCCGCACTCGAGTGACCGCCGCGAACGGCAAGGACATCGACGTGGCCGGCAGCTTCCACGCGGAAGTCCGATGGAAGGGCCGCCGATCGGTCGAGCGCTTCCTCGTCCTCCACCGCCCCGAGATGGCGCTCATCGGCGTGCACCTGATGCGCAAGTGGAAGTTCCTCTCCGTCCCGACCGAGCCGCCCGCCCGACTGCCGTCGAAGCACGTCGAATGGCGCACGCCGCTCGAGAGCGTGGAACACGTGGATCGACTGGACGTGGAGGATCCGCTGGACCAAAAGGAAGTTTGGCTCCAAGAGAGCGACCTCGCGACTCGCATTCAAATGTCCACTTGCAGAGATCCCACGCTCCAAGCCGTCGCCGACCGCCTCCGCAAGGGCTGGAAGCGAGCGGACGGGCAGGACGCCCTCCTCGCGCCCTTCGCCGCCTGCCGCCGGGACCTCCGGCTGGCCAAAGGAGTGGTCCTCTTCCGCGGACGGCCGGTGGTCCCCGAAGACCTCCGCCCGCTCGCGCTCCGCATGCTCCACGATGGGCATCCGGGCGCGACGAAGATGAAGCTCCTCGCCCGTCGCCACTTCTTCTGGCCGGGCATCGGCCGCGCGATCGAGTCGAAGGCAAACGAGTGCCCCGACTGCGCGCAGAACGCCGCCACGCCACGCAAGATCCCGCTCGCCCCGTGGCCCGAGCCCAAGCACGTGTGGGACCGCGTGCACATCGACTTCGGCGGACCAATCGGCCGAGAATGGATTCTCGTGGTCGTCGACGCCAAGTCCAACTTCATCATCGCGAAGCGACTCCGAAGCACGACGGCCGACCGCACAATCGCCGTCCTCAAGGACATCTTCAATCAGTTCGGCTGCCCAAAGACCCTCGTCTCCGACAACGGCCCTCAGCTCTCTTCCTCCCTGTTCGCCTCTTTCTGTTCCTCCCACTCCATCACGCATTTGTTTTCTCCCCCTATCACCCGCAGTCCAATGGGGTCGCTGAGAAGGCCGTGGGGATCGTGAAATCCCTCGTCCTGAAGGAGGGGAAGGGCCTGCAGGGGTTGAGTCGAGTCCTCGGCGTACACAACCGCCTTCCGTCCGCCTCGCTCCCGAACTCCGCTTCGCCCGCCGAGATCTTCTTCGGACGTTCGATCCGAAGCCCGCTGGACGTCTTCCAGCCGTCGGATGTCTCCATCCCCGACAAGAAGCCGTCGGATGTCTCCATCCCCGACAAGAAGCCGTCGGATGCCACCATCCCCGACGAGAAGCCGCCGGACGCCTCCATCCCCGACGCAAACCCACCGAGCGAGAGCCCCGCCGCCGCGAAGTTCCGCCGCCGCCACGCCGCTCGCCGCCGCCGTCTCCAAGTCGGAGACCAAGTGCTTTTCCAAGACCAGCCGCACGTCCGCACTCAAGGCCGCATCTCGAAGCTCATCGGCCGTGCCCTCGTCCTGATCGACGTTCCCGATCGAGGACCCGCCCGTCGCCATCGGAACCAAATCGTTCGAGTGTTCCGCGACCCGACCGACGCGCACCTGGGCCCCGACCATCCGGAAGGCTCCGAGGATTAAAGATCGATCCGCCTGAAGCACCCCTGAGGACTCCTCTCTTCTGTTCCCCCATTCCCCCAATAGTCCTCTCTGGGTCGCCAATGATCGGACCTCGTGGTCGATCAGTGGAGCCGAGTGAGGGGAACGAAGGACGATTGAGTTTACTCCGAATACACGATCAACAGCGGTTGGATCGGCGGGAGGGAAGAACGATGACTAAAGGCGGCGGAGAAGAACGCAGGGAGAGAGAGCGGGCGGAAGGGAACAATCCACTCGGGAGAGCAACAGGCGGCTTGCAGCGAGGTCGGATCACCCTCGACCCGCCGCGTCCTCCGCCTCGTCGCCCACTCGCCCGCTCTTTCTGCAGTGGAGGTCGGCGAGCGGGTCGCGTTGCTCCCACTTATCCTTCCTGTTTTGACTGCTGAAAGGAGCATGGCCGCGCCGAAGGAAACGATCTTCCCTTGGCCGCTCGAGAACTTCGAGGATCGTTTCACTGCCGCGGACTTCAAGCAAAAGTGGGAGAGCGACGGCTTCGAGGTGGACGGCTTGACGAAAGCCTTCCTCCATCTCTGGTTCTACCCCAAGGGCGATCGTGAAACGAACAAAAACAGCTGTGTTCGTCAAAGACTTCGACGATCGTCCGTTCGTTCGTTTGGGGGTCGGCTTTTGGCTCGAAAACGGGACGTAGCAGCGGCTCGGCGAAATCGGTGGGTCGTTCTCTCGTTCACTTTGAGGTTTGGAATTCGTAAGCAAATTCACTTCCGCGAGCAACTAATGGGGACGAATCAAAGCGGCCACGCGAACGGAGCTCGTCGAGTTCGCCCGCAACGGCCCGCTGGTCGTTTGCTGCAAGCTGCGCTCGTTGGAGCCCACCGCGCGCGTGAAGCGGACGTCGAGGTGCGCGTGCAGGAACGTGTTCCCGATTGCTTCTCCTCGCTTTTCTCTCCCACTCACCCGCCGTCCAGGTCAGCCGAATGATCGTGTGCGCCAGTCGTTGAAAGGATGTTCGAGCACATACAAAGGAGAAGCGGACGGGAGAGGAGGAAGCGGATGTTGTCGAACTGCTGCCCCCCTTCGAGTGGAGGGACTGTCGTCATCTCCTTCCGCTCGTCTCCTTCCGCTCACTGACTGCTACGAAGTGCACGAGTGGCCGGTGGGTCCACTAGTGGCCAGTCAACCTCCCTTTTCTTGCAGGAGTTGTGCTTGGAAGCGTTCTACGACCGGTCGACCGTCGAAAGCGTCCTTTGCGACCTCAAGCTGGCTTTCGTGCATGACCAGCGCGGCCATTTCAAACAAAAGTTGCTGAAATTCGCGCGCAAGAACTTGGAACCTTTGAAGCAACAGCCTGATTGGACGGTGGACTTGGTTCGAGAACCCGGAGATCGTGAAGGTCGTGTCCTTAGCGAGGTTCGCCTTTGTTGTTGCCGCTCTTTAATGTTCGAATTAAAGGACTTGAATGAGGGAGTCGAGAAGGAAAGCAACCACGCGGGTCCAATCGCCGGCGTTCTCGTCTACCACCAAGTCGAGGCGAACGTCCACGGCGGCAACAAGCAGCAGGAACTCAACGACTACTCGACTGCCGCCTTGACGCAAAGAAGCCCGAAAGCTGACCGCTTCGTCTTTCACGCCGTTCGGCCGAGCGAGCGTCAGTCCGGGTGCTCGAAGATCAGCCGCACGACGCGCAGTTGGCCGTGGATGTCGCCGACGATCGTCAGCGGCAGCAAGAAAGAGTGGGCGAGTGGAGCGAACAACGAAAGACAGAAGAAGAGGAACTGCTGCTTGAACGCGTCCACTGCACGACCGCACACCTCGAAGACCTCTTCGGCGGCCACGCGCACGTCCAACTCGCCCAGCAGCACGACGCCGGACAACAACGGCGAGCGAGACAGCTGTCCGTCGACTGAGCGATCGAAAGGCGAGTCGAGTCAAGGGCCGATTCGTTTCCATGCTTTCAGTAGGTGAGTGGCCGACTGCTCGTCCGCCTCACGCTTGCCGCGTCATTCGCCGTTTGGAGCACACAACGGGCGTCATTCACTCGCTCAATTCCCTCCATTCGTTTGACGGAAGTTACTAGTAATGGAAGTGTTTATGCGCGAAAGGAACTCGAATAAAAGCGTGGGAAACCAGTGCAAACATCAAAGAAGGAGCAAAACGAGGGGAGCAGCCACCAGAAGAAGGGCGCATCGTCCTCGTCGTCCTCCTCGGTCTCCGCGTCCGAGTCCAGCGAGTACTCGTCGAAGTCGCTGCCCTCGTCGTCCTCGCTCGGGCTCTCGTCTTTGTCGACCATCTCGTCTGCGGGAGAGTCCGGGGCGTTCTGCAAGCAGAAAAATGATGCAATCGAGGACCGTTCGCCACGTACTTCGTCCTTCGGCACGTGAGCGGGAGCGCAAAGCAGCCGGACGATCCCGCTGATCTCCGCTCGGGCGACCGCGAATTCGATCGTCGAACTCGAAGGGCCGAGGTCCAACTTCAGCGACGACCGGCCGTCTTCCACCTCGTTGACTTTGATGCGGCGGACGGTACTCCGGAGGGCCGCCAGATGGGTGCGGGAGATCGCCTGAAATTCGACGGTAGAAATCGAATAGAACGAGGAAGAACTCACGGCCAAACGCAAGAGTTAAGTCGCCGTTTTGCGCTCGTCCGCCAACTTCGCCGCGAGCAGCAAGTGGCGGTTTACGCCCTCGCGCACAGCCGCCCGCATTCGCGGCTTCGGTTCGACGGCCGCCATTTCGGTGGATTCGAAGGAAGCGAAGGGGCGGAAGAACGATGGAAAGCAGCAGCAATTCGGCGATCGGCCGGCGTCTGGCGTTCCGCAACACGCGCGCGCGACTCGGAGATTTTCGCGGCAGAACTCGCGGACCGCCCTCCATCGTACGGCAGGCGTTCTTCCGTCCACCGCTTGTTGAAGCGGTTGGTGATTCAACAGAAAAAAACGGGTATGCGTCAAGGACAATGAGAAATGTCGTCTGCAACCACTCCCCAGCTCCTTGAAAAAATTCCTGTCGATTCGATGCATCAGTTTCCTTCCAGCAACACCAATCGACGAGCAGCTCATGGTCATGGTTATGAGCGGAACACGCAAAGAAAGAAACGGCAGCCGATCGGGATGTGTCGCTTGTTTTCATCTGCTCGCCCGAATTTCCGCTCATTCCGTCCCGCTTCTCTTGTGGCGGTCGGTCGGCCGCTCTGCTCTTTCCGTTTGACCGACTGGTGGCTGCGAGAACGTTCGCGTTCAAATCACATGCTCCGCTCTTCTTTCGACGTCCGTTTGCCCCCAACTTCTTGCGAATCCAGTCGATGATGATGGTCAAGCTCTTCCTATCGCGCTGTCGATTTCCTTTGCGCCGTTCGCTCATTCTACTCCCTCTCGGTTTGCCTCCAGCCAACCGTTTGATGTTCACGAGTGTTCTCTGTTTCAGGCTTCTCATGGGATGATCGTGCGAGTAGTTCGTCCTCTCGCCTTCAAGCCCGCTTCTTCTGGTTGAGCCCCCGCTCGTGCCCGGCAACCGTTGGATTGGAGTGGGTTCTTTCGGTTGGCAGGTTCACCCCAATCTTTTTTAGGCTGTGCGGCTTTTCGCCTGCCATTGCCAAGTAACCGCCTGATCTTCCCTTCCACCGATCACTTGGAGTGTTGAGACGTCCAGAAAAGAGCTTGATCAAGCATTCGGTCTGTTGCTGCTTTCTTCTTTTCTCGTTTGATCGACCGTCTTCTTTCAGGTGTGCCTGCTTCTCGGCAGTGAAGACGAGCTCTGCCAGCTCTTCCAAAGCTAACTACGACCTGCGGACAACGAGGAGGACGGCAACAAGACGAACTTGAGCGGACGGTGAGTACTTTGGACACTCTTTTCGGTCCCTTCAACCCCAAACCGAGATTCTCCTCGTTCTAGACCCTGACCGCCGAATAGCCGAACTGCTCGGCGAGCCCCCAGAAAGAGTGGAAGAAAACGCCCGAATGCGAGCGAATGCCTATTGCGGGAGACGAGTCGATGGATTGATAGACGGAAACGACGAGAAGTGAAGTGCAACGCGACGAAATGGACGGTGAGTTCTCTGTGGTCTTTCTTCGATGAATGCTCTGCGTATTAGATGGAAAGTGGGCGCGACTCATGGACGCAGGGGATGTTCGGAAGGCAGCCGCGATCCCATCGATCATGAGACCGCAAACGTCCTTCATGCTGTTGAGTCTGCTGATTCGGAGGAATAAACTGGTCGTGCTTTCCACTCCGCTGCAAAAAGAGTTCTGTCGCCTTGCTGGCGTCAAGTGATGTTCGAGTTTGTGGGGAAAAGAAACCTCCTCGTTGACGGCAAAAGCAAAAAGTCGGTAGCCCGATGTGGGGCTCGAACCCACGACAGCCAGATTAAGAGTCTGGTGCTCTACCGACTGACCTAACCGGGCACACTGACGGGCGGCGAGGAGCGGTTCTTGCCGCCGCTCACTCTCGTCTTCCCTTGGAGAGTGGTGCTTGACAGGTGGGAATGATTAAACAGCAATGCGCCGTCCGAAAAGCCCACAGACTGTCAAAAATACACAGCTTGGCCACAAAGAAGCGACAGCCCGCTGTGAAGAGCAAAACGTTGGGGGCTCCGCCGCGAGTCGAACGCGGGACCTCTCGCACCCTAAGCGAGAATCATGCCACTAGACCACGAAGCCGCCGGAAGGACAGCCGAAGGTGGAAGGGATGACACGACGGCGAACAATTCGCTTCTCCTTCATGCATCTTCGTTCTGCCCGCCGCCGCCGATGAGATCACCCGCCCGCGGCGTTCTCGTTCTCCGCAATTCCGCGCTGATCGATTGGAGCGTTCCCCTGGCATTGCATCCCCGTGCACTTCGAGCTGACCGTCAGTCGGCGCCGCCGAGTGACCTCGAGGAGCGCGCTCAAAGCGGGTGCTGTGATCACCAACCGCCGTTGGCTGCGCTGGTCGCCGGCGGCATGGAGAACCACCAGCGGAAGATCCACCACACGTACGGTTCGAAGGAGAACGACTGCGGCTACTCGGAGCTTCTTTCGTGCGACTGGCTCCTCGACGAGTCCGCCGGCTACATCAAGGACGACGTGGTGCGCCTCGAAGTGGACGTTTCGGCGAACGTCGTGCACGAATTCCGGTGAGTTCCCCTTGCATTCACCCTAATCGTTACGATTTAGGTCGCCTCAACCGACACACGGCAAGAAGACGACGCATCGCTTCGAGCTCACGGACTTCAAGGATCGCTTCGCGGCGGCGACGTTCGGCGACAAGTGGGAGAGCGTCGACTTCGCGGTGAAGGGCGTGCCGGGCGCCAAGTTCTTCCTCTGCTTCTGCCCGAAAGGAAGCGACGAGGAGTGGGCGGACAGCTGCGGCCTCTTCCTCTGCGTCCGCGATTTCGGCGGCCATCCGTTCGTCCGCCTGCAGTTCACGTGCTGGATCGAAGACGGCCGGAAACGACAACTGAACGTCTACGGTGAGTTCCTTCCATGTAACGAACGAGTGATCGCCGAAGTGTTCAGGCGGCGAGCACAAATTCGACTCCTCCAAGGACACGTGGGGATGGGCGGACTTCCTCTCGCAAATCGAAATCACCCAATTCGCGCGAAACGCGCCGCTTTCCGCCTGCTGCGAGGTGCGGCCGCTGGAGTCGATCGGAGGGGTCGAGTGGGCCGTGCACAGCGGACCGGCGAACGTGCACCGCAAGATCGCCGCAAACTTCGACGCGGAGGCCTTCGCGGACACGGAGGTGCACGTGCAAGGACGAGTCTTCATAGTAGTTCTCTTGTACTTTTTTCTCTTCTCATTCTTCCCGTTCAGGTCAACCGAGTGATCGTCTGCTCGGGCTCGCCCGTCTTCCGCCGGATGTTCGCGCACGACACGAAGGAGAAGGAGACGGGCGTCGTGGAGATCAAGAAAGAGGACCCCGACATGATCGAGCTGCTGCCCGCTTCTTCTACTCGGGACAGGTCGATGGGCTCGCCGGGGTCGCCGCTCGCCTGTTGCCCGTCGCCGACTGCTACGAGGTGCCCGAACTGGCCGTGAGTCCCCACTGGTCGCCGGTCAACCCTCCTCTTCTTGCAGGAACTGTGCACGAAGTCCCTGCACGTTCAACTCTCCGTCGCCACCATCCTCCGCGACCTGAAGCTCGCCTTCCGCTACGACCATTCGGGCGGCTTCAAGCGGAAGGTCCTCGCTTTCGCCCACAAGAACCTCAAACTCGTCCGCCAGCAACCCGACTGGACGGTTGAGTTCGTCAAGAGCAATGGACAAATCGTGATGGATATCGTCAAGCTGTGCGCCCGTTGATCCCCCGCATTCTTCCTCTAATGCTTTATTTGTTTTGTTGTTTCGCACTTTGTAGAGAACGGAAGATAAACGAGGCGTTCACTCAAAGTAGCCCGCATCACCTTCGATTTCTGATGGACATCACTTGGACTCGGAGCCGAAATGAGCCAAGAGAGGCAAACAACCAACTCAAAGGCGGAAACAGTAGTCAACCTTTGCCCACTGGGCGCTTGCTGGACTGTGCAATGCATGCTTTCGCGACCGTTTCCTGTCTGTTCTTCCGCTCTGTAGCCAGCAGACGTGCATCGGTCGTCGACGTCTCATGAACAAACGCTTGCTTCCGAGAGAAATGACCCTTGGCGGTCCCAAACGGGTGGTTTATTCAAGGAACAAATGGGTCAGAGAGTCCGCAAAGAATAAAGCGTAAAAGACAACAATCAACAAGAATCCCATACATGGACACGCATGGGAGAAGCAACTGCATTCACTGCTTGCTGGTGCCCGGCTGCTCGCCGTCCACGGGCTTCCCGTTGCTGTAGGGGATGCGCGAAGACTCGATGTGCTCCCAGATCTCGTCGAGCGTCTCCTGGTCCGTGAACTTCAGCATCTCCTCGTCGGACGTGGCGCCCGAGTCGGCGATCTTCGCCCACGTTTCGTAGAGGTGCTCCGGCATGGCGATCGCGGCGCACCTGCAGACGAGGGATGAACGAAGCCGAAACATCTCCAGCACTCACACCCAGCTGGCGTGCTCCTCTCTGGTTGTTCCCCGTCCGGCGTGATGGGACATTTTCGTGAACTCGACCACTTGGTGTTGGCCCCACGGACTCATCACGTCCATGTAGAACGGTTCGGGCAGGCGGGCCTCGATCGTAGGAAAGCAGACGCACGTGGTCAGGCCGCCGCCCGCCACCAGCTGCCGGCCGCCCGCGTAGTCGAAGCGGCCGGCCGGAAGGCGCGCGAGGATCGCGACGAGCTGCTCCTGCAGCGGCTCCCACGTCTTGTCGTAGGACTTGTGCAACACGAACGAGCGGAGGTGGTCGAGTCCTGCAAACAAAAAGTGAACTGTCGGCAGCGACCCCCAAACGAACCGAAAGCGTCGCCGGCGAGCAGCTCGTTCACGCGGTCGGGCGGTCCGACGATCACGTGCGGCTTCTTCTTCGCCAACAGCCGCCGCTCGTCCTGCACCGAGAGCGAGCCGTCGGCACACGAATGGATGCGGATGCCCGTGTACTTGCCCGACGCCTGCAGAGTTCTCAACATCTGAACACAAGCAAGCAATCGAATGAAGAGAAGAGAGGACTCACGTGTCCGGCCGCTTGGGCAGTCGGACTCAAGAAGAGCGCGTGGAGGCGGTCGATTTTGGAGTCGATTTGGTGCAGGACGCCGATCGCCATCGAAGTCGTGCGGCCGAAGCGCTCGCCCGGTTGCGGCTGCATCTCCATGAGGAACGTGTCGCCGTCCATAACGGTGAAGAGCGCGCCCTCCTGATGGGGCGTGAGCACGAACAAGCGCGCCTCGTCCAAGGCCCGCTTAATCGGCGCTTTGATGTCGAAATGCGCGAAGAACGGCGGCGATCGGCACCGAGACGCGATGCGCCCTCCGTTCGGCATGCCGGTGCTGAAAGAAGTGGCCGGGAGGAGTGAAAGAAGACGGAGAAGACTCACTTGTTCGAGTTCATGTCGGTCGTCGAAATTGGAGCAAAGGACGGGTACCTTGAGGAGCTCGTGGTGCTGAAATTACTGACCAGAAATGAGAGCGAGTAGGAGGAGGTTGGCGGGCAATCGGAAACGAAATGCTCCGACGATTGGCAGGCGTGCGGAGGAGGCGGCAAGCGGCCGACGGAGCGGCGGAAACGGAGACAAAAGGCGCAAAGCGGGTGGGCGCTCCGATCATTGTGTGGGAACGCGACGGCAGCGAGGGGAAGAGGGGAAGAGGAGGCCGTTGCCCGTTCATTTGGCGGCCCGTCCGCCCGCTTTTGCACTCGATCGAGGCGCCCGGCCTTATTTTCGGCCGCCGCAATCCGCCTTTCGATAGAGAAACCGAGAAGAGATGGTTAGAACTCGAGAACTCCCGCTTCCTCCCGATCTCCTTCGAACACAAGAAGTTGACAGAGGATTCCGTTTGCTGTCCATCTCGCGCCCTCGGGTGCTCACTTTCGGTTGCGTTCTTTTAACACGTTCGACACGATCCTGATTGCTATCGCCCGCGGTCGAGACGTTAGTTGCGGGACCATTGACCAACGATCGTGTCCACTCGTTTTGGGACGAAAGAACGCCGCGGCCGCGGTCTTCTTTTTTCTCACCGCCGCCTCCCGCCCGCTTTCGAAAGACGCCGCTTTTCGGGCGGCAGATCGACCGGCCGTTCGCTTCGACGAGACGAGGGGCCGCCCGCTTTCGCACGCAAATCGATGCGAACGGCCGCTTGTTTTCGCTCTTTCGAAAGCGATAAAGAAGGCTTTTTTCGCTTGCTGCGCGTTGGGTCGACGGCATTCTTCCTTCCGTTAGGGTTCTTCCTTGCTTCTACCCCAATGCGGGTCAATTCGCCCTAGCTCGTCGATGGCAAGTGAGCAGAAGACAACGAGCGTCTTCCATTCTCCTGCTTGCATCATTCGTTCCTCCTTCCATTGCCAGCTTTTTCACTTCTTTATTGGCTGCATGGGAAGAACGCGCTCCAATGAAGCATTCGGTTGCGAATGGCATCCTCTCGGCGCCTGCCGGCCCGCTTGCCACTTGGTTGGGCGTTTGGTGGCGTGTTTTCTTCTGTCAGTCCAATGTGGCGCAATTTATCTACTGCTCTGTTCACCTCCTCTTGTTTTAGGTCTTCTACACGTGGGATCGCCGAGATGTTGCCGACGACCTTCCGCTGGCCGCTCGACGACGTCGACGACCGCTTCGAGAAGGCGGCCTTTGGCGAGGCGTGGGACAGCCCCGACTTCGAAGTCGACGGCATTCCGAAGGCCACGTTCTTCCTCAAGTTTTTCCTTAAGGGCAAAAACGAGAAGTTCAAGGAGCACTGCGCGATGTACCTCCACGTTCGGGACTTCGGCGACCATCCGTCCATCCGCTTGAAGCACGATGTTCGCATCGAAAACGGCGGGAACAAACAACTGAAGAAAAACGGTGAGGAGTGATCGGAGAGGAGTGACCGGAGAGGAATAACTGCGTAGTCGTTCAGGCATCGAACACAAAATGATTCCGACGGCCAGCAGCTGGGGATGGCCGAAGATGTTCGCCCAGACGGAGTTTTTGGACTTCTCAAAAAGCGATTCCCCGATCGTTTTCTGCAAGGTCACTCCGCTGGATCCCGTCGATGCCGCCGAGTGGGCGGAGCGCACGGCTCCGTTGGGCGTCTGCCGCAAGATGGCCGCCAACTTCGATGCCGCCGAGTTCGCGGACGTCGAGGTGCGCGTCCAAGGTCGCGTGTTCCCGGTTCGTTCTCGTCTCTTTTTCGTTTGTTTCATTTGGCGTTCAGGTCGTGAAGTTCATCATCTGCTCGGGCTCGCCCGTCTTCCGCCGCATGTTCACGCTCGACACCAAGGAGAAGGAGACGGGCGTGGTCGAACTGAAGAAGGACGAAGCGGACATGATCGAACTCCTGCTCCGCTTCTTCTACTCCGGCAAGGTCGAAGGATTGAAGGACGTGGCCGCCCGCTTGCTGCCCGTTGCCGACTGCTACGAGGTGCTGGATCTCGTCGTAAGTTCTTTTCTGCGACTTTTCGCTCTCATCCGCCTTGTTCAGGAGATGTGCCTGGCCTCTCTCGTGAAGAACGTCTCCCCGCCGACTGTGGTTCGCGATCTCAAGCTCGCCTTCGCCCACGATCATCAGGGCGCATTCAAGCGGAAACTGTTCGCTTTCGCTCACGAGAACCTCAAACTGGTCAGTCAGCAACCCGACTGGAATCTCGACTTCTTCCGCGACAATCTCGAGATCGCGTTCGAAGTGACCCTTGCGCCCACTTCTTGATTTTTTTCTCTGTTGCTTTCTTGTTGTTTGACTAGAGGCCCTGCGGGGCAAAGTATATGTTATCAGACAGGTTTAGTGTAAAGTTCAATTCTATAGGATGACGTTGAGCATAAAACCGCGTTTAAATGTATCGATTATCAACGAAATACGGCAGTTTATCGCTTAATGATCGATGAGACCGATGAGCGGTATGCGAAATGTGTCAATCCCAGAAGAGAGCAGCTACCGGTAGACGGACCACTTCTCTTGCGGATCGCGCCTTCAGCGTTCGCATAATTCTACAAAACAGTTGCAGAGGAATTTGTGCAATGCACAGCTATGTCAGAAGAACCAAAGTGCATCGCTGGTGCGTACGAAAGGAGAAAAAGGGGGCGTGCGTGCATGTTCTTCGGCTTTGGGTGTAGTTTGTTGTCAGACTGATGGAAAGTTAGGTTTCTCGTTAGGTTGTTCGCGAAGTTCTTGTTGTTTGCAAATGAACAACGGCCATGTAGTTTATAGTAGCTGTTTGGATGAAGACGACATCCGCTTTCTACATTTAAGCCAGTGAAATTACAAAGTAATGTAAAAATCGTTGACAACCCCGAGTTTCCAATTTTGGTTTTGGTACTTGACAAAAAATCACGCAAAGTGCAAAATCGTGACGACTTTTGACATTTTGTGCAAAATCGTCACGACTTTTCACTTTGCGTCAAAAGTCGTCACGATTTTTCACTCCGCGTCAAAAATCGTCACGATTTTTTACTTTGCGTGATTTTTTCGTCAGAGATTATGTCTCGAGACATATTTTGTCGACTAGTGTTTCAAGATGTACTGAAAACGAAAAAATTGAGCTAAAATTGTTATTTTTTTGACAGTATGCAAAATATTAGCAAGATTTGTATGAAATTTTGACGCGGAAAAAGCAAAAAAATGGCGTTTTTACGGTGTTTACGTGCCAATATTGGGAATTTTCTCGATAAAAACGTTATATCTTAGCATTTTACGCATCGAAAACGTATTTTATCCCAATTTTTACATAGCAAGTAGAATAAAAATTTCCTTTAACCAGCAAAAACTGCTGCTTCAAAATCAAAGTGATCAAAAATTACCCAAGCGTCAAAAGTCGTGACGATTTTTGACGCAACGTAAGAATTCGTGACGATTTTTGACGCGGAGTGAAAAATCGTCACGACTTTTACACAGAATGTAAAAATTCGTGACGACTTTTGACGCAAAGTGAAAAGTCGTGACGATTTTGCACAAAATGTCAAAAGTCGTCACGATTTTGCACAAAATGACATATTTTGTCAGAAATTTTGTCATGAGCGCTTTAACTCGGGGTTGTCAACGATTTTTACGTTACTTTGTAATTTCACTGGCTTATTTGTTTGCTTGCGATACCGAAAAAAAAATTCCAATCTCTTCGAGACTCGTCAGTCGAAAACCGCATTTAATTTATTCGCAAATCGATGAAACGAAAGAAACGCGGTAGTTTATTGCGCGGCAATCGAATAGATAAATGGGCAGCGCGAGACGTTAGGCGATCGATAGTAAGAGCAGCGGACGATTGACTGTCCAACTCTCCAGCGGCAGCGCACAGCGGACCGTTGGCTTAATTTGTGGCTTTTTTGGCTTTTAAAAGAAAATTTTCAAGTCTATCTTTGCTTTGAGGGCCACGACTTTGAAGTCGAAAGGGTCGGCGAGTCGCCCGCGCAATAAAAAAGATTTGCTTGATATGAAGATTGGTGGGTTTAGTCGGTTGTTCGTAAGCGGAAGACGCGGCAAAACGTGCCCATCGATTCCATTTCTACCTTGCGGCTAAAAATAGCGTCAAAATGGAACTCCAAGATACGCCCGTTTTCGCACGCTACCGTTCCCATTCGTCCTCGATAACTTCTCATCTACTTTGCCACCGCCCGAATTCGAACCTTTGACCGCCGGCCGTGTTGATCCCCGCCCTATCCCACTAAGCCACTTGAACCGTTGAGGAAGCTGGCGCAAAGCGGGCAGACAAAGCGAGCGATCGGAGGGGAGAAAGGAATGAGCGGCGCGAAAGTGGAGTGATTGTGAATGTGATGTGAAAGCGATGTGATGTCGGGATTGATCTGCGGGCTACAAATTGGTGTAAGCAATCGGAGAAAAAGAAGCAAGCGTCGTGGAATTGCTTCAATTAGCTCAAAAGTGCGCGGAGTAAGGTGCTTTGCAATCATTTTTTGCAGTTGATCCATTATGATTATAACTGAACGAAAAGGTTGCTTGTCGGCCGTGCCGTTAGCGGCTTCTGGTGCAACACTTGGTTTCAGCACTTCGTTGGGGGTACTCGCCATAGGAAAGTTCCGTTTATCGTATCATGATCGACGGTGGAAACGTTCATTGCAGGAGGAGCAAAAAGCGGCACGGATTTAGCCCAACAATTAGAGCGTTCGTGCTTTCATTGATCAATCGCATTTGAAGCAGCGGAAAATGGCGATAACATTCGTAGTTTGCGCCCGTTTTTTCAAACTCGTTTGTATTCACTGCGCTAACCTGCCAGCAAATGCGTTCCAAATTCAGTATTTCAACGATCTTGTTCCACGTGCAGACTCAGTAAGCTCGGCGAACTCAATCGGCCGGGTCGCATTGGACGCGTGGATCCAAAACGGCGGGAATAGACCTCTTTTTCGATTTCGATCACTGCCACAGCGGTTTGAACAAACAGCTCGATTGGCCGTCGTCGTACGCAAGCATCACCTAACTAACAGAACAAAAAAGCGGCCAGAAAGCACACCTTGCGGGTTACTACTGCGGGCAAAAGCTCTACTGATGTTTTCCGCACGACATTTGAATAACGTTTGTTCCAGGATGCAGAGCTTTGTTCTCGCACTTAACTCGGCTACTAAGCACTCAAATCGCTTTTTTCGCTCGCCTATCGGCGGCTTCACTGGGCGAATCCCGTGCTTTGTTGTCTCGTTTCGGTTAGATTCCCAGTTTGCTCGAGGAATCCGTAGAACAGAGAAAATACTGATTTAGCGCAATAGATGAGTAAACGTTCGAATTCAGTTACCGGCGGCCAGCGTTGAAAGCAAGTTCGCTCGTGCTGTTCAACTTCAAAGACGTTAGTCACTGCTTTAAAATGTGATCGTTTCTGCTCGTGGGTCACTCGCCTCCGTTACAGCTGAAAGAAGTTTGCGAGTGTTGGTCGCTCAGTCTCCTCAGCACTCGTCTCGTGCTTCGTCGACTTCGCTCCGTGCGGAGTGTGTGGCCCTCGTAGAACGTGTTGCGGACAGTGTAATGCATGAAAGTGAACCGGGACGACACTTCAAAACATCATAATTGCGTTTAGATCGCATAGGTTCGTCGTTTCGACATGAAAAATCGTTTGTTGCATGGATTAGGTCACGTTTCCCGCCATTTCCATCGAGTACACAGCCGTTTACGCACGATCCGCTTGGATTTCTGTCGCTCAGAACGGATTTCACGATGTCAACTGCGCCTTCAGGTTCGCTGCCGTTTCCGTTTCGGCCGCTTGCATCGCGTGATTCGAAAAGATAGCCTGCAATTCGTTCATAAGCGCGAGTTTCGAATGCATTACGTGGAGATTCGAGAGAATCGCCAACAGGGCCAAGAGAATTGCCGGGGGCACGGCATTTTGAAATTAACTGATCAGCGGCTGTTTTTTCGGGGGGCTCCGCCCCCCGCACCCCCCGTGCTAGGAGTCTCGGGTTCGCTCGCGGCCTCCGGCCTCACTGAACGGGAGGTGGACGTTCCGACCGTCTTCGGCGGCCGGCCATCCGCCACCGATAAGCTCGGCCTTTGGCTCGCTTCGCTCCAGAGGTAG
This sequence comes from Aphelenchoides fujianensis, assembly GCA_024699865.1. Classification (NCBI taxonomy): domain Eukaryota; kingdom Metazoa; phylum Nematoda; class Chromadorea; order Rhabditida; family Aphelenchoididae; genus Aphelenchoides; species Aphelenchoides fujianensis. The sequence goes on along the minus strand of JAMPIO010000090.1, from coordinate 32,444 downwards.
TCGGACGTGGACGGGCGGCATCGCTTGTCTCCTTGCACGCGACTCGTTCAAACGGGCGAGCGCCTTCGGCGCGCGCGGTTTGCGCGTCACGTGAGGCGTCGACGTCGCGACTTCCAGGGCGATCGAAACCCCTTGCTCGGTGGTCGCTCAGTCTCCGCAGCACGAGCTTCCCTCCTGCGGCCGCCTGCCGGCGGCCTTCGGTCGCTCATCTCGTGCTTCGTCGACTTCGCTCCGTGCGGGCCGAGTCAAGCTCGTGGAGCCCGTTCGAATGAGCTCGAACACGCCCCATTGAGCGGATATTCGTTTGTGGCCAAATTCGTGGCCACAACATGCCCAAGTCGTTTCCGCTCGTCCCCCGCGACATGCCGGTTCGAATCCCAGTGCGCACGACCAAAATCGCCCGCTCAAACGTCCACCTCGGCCGAAATCCCCTCAAATCCACGGTTTATCCCCGTTATCTCGCTACTACGACACTTGATCAAAAAACCACTGTGACCACCGGATTCGCCGTCAAATTCTGCACATAATCACTGCCGCACACGCCGCCCAACTCCCAACCTCCAGCCCACTATCGGCCGAAAACCGCATTTCCCGTGCAAACTTCAAAAACCTGGAAAGTCTCGAATTCTTTTTTAATCGTGGTGAAACTTGCAGTGAACGTTCTCCTCCCAAATGCGCACACGAATCAAATACTTAAAAAAATCCCATTATTCCCAGTCGCCCGCAAAAACTCGCCAAAAATCGAAAATTCACGATTTTGACGGTCTGTATCTCGAAAATTCGAATTTCCCCCGAAACCCGCAGTGGACCACTATTGCTCCTCGGGCTCGCGGCTACGCCGCTCGCGCTTCGCCCGACTCCCAACACCCTCGGCTGATTTAACACCCATCTCGCTTAAATAGAGGAGGGGATGTGTTGTGAGAATAAACAGACGCTCATTGCTTCCACCCACCTTTGTGCGGACCGCTCGTTCCGTCCGGCTTCTCCTGCCACGCCTCGCACGGTGTGCCTGGATTTGCGCGACCGGCGAGCACGCCGTTACGCTCACGTCCAGCGAGCAGTCGCCCGTCGCGTTCACACGCCCGAGGTGGAAGGCGATCCGGGCGAGCCTTTCGTCCACGAACTCGAAAAAATCCCATTTTTGGAGCAACAGAAGCGCGAGGAATTCGGGGCGAAAGCGCGGAGATGATTCATGAGTGAATGGGGAAGGGTCGTCCCGATCGGCGAGCAGATGTTCGCGATTGTCCCGTCGTTTGTTTATTCGCGCATTCTGGCAGGCCCTCAAACGACGCTGCCGCTCTGCCCGCTAAATCGGACCGGTTGGCCGCCTGCCTCCAAACGAAACACGCGCCACATTGCTCGCCGGCGCCCTCTGCCAGCCGCCGAGCGGCGGACATGAGGCAGAGACCGTTTGAGTAGTGGGGAGACGAGACGGCTGATGGAATTAATTTCTTTTGGGCGTCAACAATCGACTCCCATGCGCGCGCCAAACGATCGTTTGAATGCGATGGCGCAATCCAAACAACGCGGCGTCCTCGCGAGCTGCCACCCTCTGACCTCCTCCCTCACACTCACCACCGATCATGGAGGTCGGCAGGCGTGGGCATCTCCAGGATGAGCGCAGTCGGCTTTCTGCTCGTTCGGGGGCCGGCCGCGCGTCTTTTTGTGCGAAGCGTGGGCAGTCGATTTCTTGCGGGTGTGTGGAAGAGGGGCGGTAGATGAACGGGCTGCATTTTCGTGGACGACCGTGTGCGGATTCCTTGTGTTTCCGATCACTTCTTTGTCCGGTTCGCTTTAATTTGTTTTCAATTAGATCACATTCAATAACCATGGTCAAAGAGACGGTCTTCCGCTGGGAACTCGAGGGCTTCGTCGCCCGTCTCGAACAGGCGAGCTTCATGCAACAATGGCAGGGCGAGAAATTTGACGTTCAAGGCGTGCCCAACGTGAAACTCAGCATTTCGCTCTACCCGAAAGGAATGAATGAAGCCAGCAAGGAGCATTGTGCAATGTTCCTGAAGGTCCAGGACTTCGCCGGCCACTCGTTCGTTCGCTTGAAGTACACTTTGTGGATCGAAGACGAGCAGAAGACTCATTTGGTCTCACACGGTACGTTTACTCTTTCCGGATGGCTGCTCATTTGATTTGTTTAGATGTTGAATCTAAATTCGCGTCTGATCACAAGAGCTGGGGCAAGAATCAAATGGTCGCCCAGGCGGCATTGCTCGAATTCGCTCGTGACAAGCGGGTGTTCGTCTGCTGCCGCGTCACTCCGCTCGATCCGATCGATTCGGCCGAGTGGGCGGAAAGGACGGGACCGTTGAGCGCCTGCCGCAAGATCGCCGCCAACTTCAACGCGACTGCCTTTGCGGACGTTGAAGTGCGAGTGGGAGGACGCGTGTTTCCGGTTTGTCTCGTCTATTCCTTCCACTCATTCCATTAACCCTCTCTTTTGAGGTCTCGAAGATGATCGTCTGCTCGGGCTCTCCGGTCTTTGCCCGAATGTTCACTCACGACTCCAAAGAGAAGGACAGCGGCGTGGTCACCATCAAGAAAGAGAAGGCGGACGTGGTCGAACTCATGCTGCGTTTCTTCTACTCGGGGGAGGTCAAGAATTTGGCCAAGAATGCCGCGCGTTTGTTGCCGGTCGCCGACTGCTACGAGGTGCTCGATTTGGTCGTGAGTTCCTGCTTCCGCCTCTCCCGTTCTCTTGCTTTTCCGGAACTTGTGCTTCGAGTCGCTCTACGCGAAGACCTCGGAGCGGACGATCCTTCGAGATCTCAAACTCGCTTTCACTCACGACCACCAGGGCGACTTCAAGCGGAAGTTCCTCGCGTTCGCCCACGACAACTTCGAGCTTCTCAAGCAGCAACCCGAGTGGACGGTCGACTTCGTCCGCGAGAATGCCGAGATCGCGCTGGAGATCATGAATTCCTTTCCCTGATGTTTCTCTTGCATTCTCGCTGTTGAGATCTTCTGAGTGTCGTTTAAACGTTAAACCCTATGAACGCAAAAGACGACCAAAAGAAGTCGACTTTTGCCCCCTGAACAAAAGATGATCGTCGGGAGTGGGCGGAATGGACGAGAGAAAGGCGACCAGAAGCGACTACTCGATCGGTTGCATCGCCTCAAACAACTTCGGTGCGAACCACCGGCCCGTAGCGATCGGAGTAAAACTGAAGTGTCTCTCTTCTTCTCCGAAAAAACGCCCCGGCCGCTCTCCCGCCCGTTTTCGAAACGCCGCCGCCTTTCGCGCCTTTTTTCCGCCCGTCCGCTCGCCGTCTGCTCTGCCGGCCGTCGGTTCGGCGAGACGCGTGACTGCCGCCGACTTCCCACCGCTTGTTTTCGCGCTTTCGAAACGGGCGGGAATCCGTTTCCTTTCTTCGACTTTGATGGAATTTCTCTCCGTTTCAGCCCGTCCTTCCACTCACCCAATGGAGAAGCCGGCGGCGTCCACGTCCACCGTCTTGCCGGTTCGTCCCCCGCCTCGCCCATCACTTCCTTCTCGTGTGTTTCAGACGACCAAACGGGCGGCCCGCTTCTCGCCGGAGATCGTCCGCAAACTCCAGCCGCACGACCTGTGCGGCGGCTTGAACGGGCGCCTCAACTCGCTCGCCTTCAACGCCGACGGCCGCCTGCTGCTGGCGGGCGAGGCGGACGGCGACGAGCTCCACCTGCTGGACTTCAGCCGGCCGAACGCGCCGCTCCACGTTCGTCCCGCTCGCCCCCTCATCGCCGCCTTTCGTTCAGTTCGCCGCCACTCCGCACCGGGCGGCCCACGCGCAGTTCACGCGCCACGGCGAGGTGATCTACGCGGAGCGGACGGACGGCCGTGAGTCCGCCCGCCCGCCTCCACTCACCCGCCCGCCTTCAGGAGTGCACGTGCTCTCGCTGGAGAAGCGGCAGTCGATCGGCTGTCTGGCGGGTCATGAGAAGCCGTTCGTTTCCCCTTCCTCCTCGCTTCATTCTCCCCTTCGGTTGCAGCGTGTCGAAGATCGCGCTCTCGCTGGTGGACGACCTCGTGATCACGACGGCGCCCGACCGCGAGGTGCGCGTGTGGGAGCTGCGGGCGCAGAACAAAGTGGTGAGTCCGCCGTCCCGTTTGCTCACTCCCGCCTTCTTCAGTCCACCCTCCGGCCGGACGAGCCGCTGCTGATCGCGCGCCAACCGAACGGCCGCCTGTTCGTCACCGCCGCCCCCAACCGCTGGCTGAAGCTCTACGACGTGCGCTTCCTGGAGCGCGGCGAGGTCGCGCGGGGCGACATGGCGGGCGTGACGGCGGGCGCGTGGACGGACCTCAGCTTCTCGCCGGACGGGCGCGCGCTCCTCGTGACGCCGCGCGAGGGCCCGCTGGTGGTGCTGGAGACGGCGTTCGGGCGCGTGCTGCAGACGCTGGAGCCCCTCTCGACGGTCGGTCCCCCGCCTGCCGCCGCTCACTGCCGCTCGCTCGTTGCAGGCCGGGAACACGACGGCCGCCTTCTCGCCCTGCTCGCAGTTCGTGGCGGCCGGCGCGGCGGACGGGCGGCTCGCCTTCTGGGAGGCGGCGAGCGGCCGGCTGCTCCGCAAGACGACCGCCGAGCGCGCGCCCGTCGGCCTGCTCGCCTTCAACCCCGCCGCCGAGCTGCTCGTCTCGGGCGGCCGCCAACTCGTGAGTCCCGCCGCCCTCCGCCCGCCCGCCCACTCGCCCACTTGCAGCAACTGTGGGGCGCCTGCGAGTGCCCCAAACACGCGCCCGTCCCGCTCGACCACGCCGCCTTCTTCCGCCGACTCATGAAACTCGCACGTCCCAACTGAACTCTCTTCCTTCCTCGATTCTTCATCCTTCCTCCATTCTTCATTCCCTTCATGCTTCTTTGTGTCGCTAATGGCAGGAATAAATCCACTGGTCGCTACGAGAATGGTAGAAGAGACGACCGATCGGAAGTTGTGCCCGTGAAGGCGAGCTTATCGCCCGAATGCGCGGACAAACTCACTCCCACGGGCAGGATTTCCGTCGGTGTGGTGGGCGAAAGGATTGAGTAGATGAATGGAAGAGCGGGAAGAGGAAAGAAATGGGAAGCGATTAGACGAGCGACTGTTCGCACGAGAGCGGAGAATCGCCGGCAAGCCACGATTGTTGTGATGATTTCTGCCTTCCGCTCGCCCACGCCGCCGCTCGCCCACGCCGGCCGGCCGACTGCTGGCGAGCGAGCGAGCGGAAAAGAAAGACGCGAGTCGACCGCCGCTCGGTCGGCTTTCTTCTGCCCGCCGACCGCCGTCCCGATTGCAAGCGGGGGCGCGTTTGGGTTCGATCGGAGTGGCGACTTCCGAGCGGTTAGTCGGCGTTTGGCGGACGGAATGACGCCCAATTCAAAACGAAACGTCAACCAAAGGATCCAATGCATCCCTGTGCTTATTTGGGTTGCGCAAAAGAACGTGCAACAAGGAGTTTTTGCCGCCCAACGGTTCCCACAATCGCAAAAAGAAATCAGCGAGCACCCAGAGTCGAACTAGGGACCTATCGATCTGCAGTCGATTGCTCTACCACTGAGCTATACCCGCACACTCCACGAGCCGCCCAACCGCACCCAGTCGCAGTGCTGTCCGGCGGTCGCCTTCGCTCGGGCGGCTTTTGAACCGACCGCGCGCTCCGACCACTCCCGACGAGCGGACGCGTGGACAAACAAACCGGAATGATGTTTACGTGAGTTGTCTTTGATTTGACGACCGATTTGGTTTGCTAAACAACTTTAGAACGCACGATAAAGATGCTCCAGCGTTGCATTGAATTCTCGAAAGGTTGATTTCATTCACAAACGATCCGCACATGTCAGTCGAAGCGATTGCAGTTACCTCCACTACTTTCCTTAATTACGCTGGTCTAATTCGTTAACCACGTCTCAGAGAAACAATCATAAAACCTCTCTTTTAACCCGCCCCTCCTTTCTTTCTGCTCGCTTCCTTCGCCCATAAATTATGCGCAAAGTGGAGGGCGGGCGGAAATGTCGGCGAAACGGAAACCTCCGCCTTCGCCGCCTTCTTTCGGTCCTCGCCGTCCGGAACGTGGAGCGTTTACTTTTGCTTGGTTTGAGAAAAGAAGGCGGTCAGCCTTTGAGTTGCTCGTATTTTCCCAGGTCTTTTTCTTTCGTCCAGTTGTTTTCGCTCGTACTTGCCGTACATGTGCGATCGGTATCTCGCGCAATCAGCCCTGAACGAACGGAAAGGTTGATTGATTGCGGGGGTCGAGCGACCGCGTTGTTTGGGAGAAAACGGACTGCCGTGTGTTTGCCGGCAAACTGCACGTGTTGACGGGTTCTCTTTTTCTCCAATTCTTCTGTTTCTAGTCTTCCGATTGAAATGGGCTACAAAGTGAGTGTATGGCCGAGCTCTTTCATCTCCTTTTCTTTCAGCTGTTGACCGAGGAGCAACGAAAGGAACTCGTGGATCCTTTGCTTCAGGCGGGCTGGAAGACGACCGACGGGCGGGATGCGATCCAAAAAGTCTTCCAATTCGAGGACTTCAATCGAGCTTTCGGCTTCATGTCCCGCGTCGCCCTGAAGGCGGAAAAGATGGACCACCATCCCGAGTGGTTCAACGTCTACAACAAGGTCCGTTCATTCCCTTTTAGTCTTCTTCCAGTGCTTGCAGGTGGACATCACGCTGAGCAGCCACTTCGTGAACGGCCTCTCCGAGAAGGACGTCGAATTAGCGAATTTCATCGAAGAACTGGCCCAGAAGTGAGCATTCGGCCCTTTTCGTCGTTTAGATCAATCGTTCTCTTCATTTCAACGAGTTTATTGCAGCAATAAAAGTTTAAACGGAACCATTGGATGAGGCACTTGATGGGAATCGAAACGGGGACCAAGCACGATCGTTTGATATTCGGGGGAAGAAGGGGACGGACGGACGGTGTTTGTGACGATTCATTCGTGAGAGCGGGCGTTCGATCGGAGGGGCGGCGATCTCAGTCGGCAATGAGGCAGAAGCACCAACAGGCGAACAAAAGAGAGCAATGCTGTCTATTTACAACGAGTTAAGTAGTTGGAAGGCCGCTATAGGAAGGGAGGATGCAGTTGGTGAGAGGAGCGGAAAGACGGGAGAACACCAAGATTGCAGGCGTGGGCGAGTAATGGAAAGGCAACGAACAAAACCGATGGATTCGTGAGGGAGGAAGCGGAAGAAAAGGAGGATGTACACTCAAACGAAAGAACCCAAATGCACGAGTAAATGAGCAGAAAGAACCCAAGGGAACTCAAACGCCGGCCGTCGCCCGGTGGATTTGCTGCTGCTGCTGACGGCCCAGCGTCATCATGACGTTCGTGATGAAGCGGACGACCGCCGACGCGGGCTGCTCGGGGTCCAGCTCGGCGAACACGTGGCACGCGTTCTCCAGCGACGAGGCCGACTTGCGGGCCACGAAGCCGAACATCGGCGCCTGTCGGATGTACGTGCTGGGCAGTTGGGAGGCGTTGTTGTTGTCGAATCTAAAGCGATTGGATGAACGGAGGATAGGCGGAAAGCTCACAGTCGGCTCTCCGGATCGATGCCCGCAAAGGTGACCGTCGTGACGGGGTAGTGGCGGCGGAAGAAGAGCGAGCGGGTGTTGTCCGTCAAAGTAATGCCCTGCGAGGAGACCTTGAAGTGGACGGGGATTGCCCGCAACGAGCGTTGCGTCAGCTGCGCCAAGCCGGTGCTCACCGCCCGCCGCACGGCCTCCGGGCCGGTCAGCGACTCGGTGTCCAGCGAACAGATGTACGTCACGTTGCAAGCTGGAAGAACGGAAAGAAGAATGAGTAGAAGAAAGGAAACCCTCACCGGCTCCTCGCTCCAGCAGCGCCTGATTGGCGTTGAGATGTTCGGGCGTCTCGGCGGGGTCGAAGTCGGGCAGGATGAGCTTCGCGGGCAGGGCCATCGGCGTGATGGAGTGCTGGTAGATGAGGGCGGCGAGGGTGCCGAAAACGGGCTCGTTCGAGCAGCCCTTCAGCTTGACGCCCTTGGGCGAGGGCTCGATCAGGAAGTGGCGCACGAGCTCCGTTCCGTCGGTCGTGGGCACGCCGGCCGGCGGCTGTGCGACCTTCAGCGCGAGCCCGAACGCGCCCGGGAAGCTGTTCGAGTCGCGCACCACGAACGTGCCCGGTTCCTTGTCCTTGAGCATTGCAATGGCTGGAACAAAACGGATGAATGAAGTGCGGGAAGCTTGGAAACGCACCTTCTTCTCGGCTAATCGTCGGTTTGTACCAATACTTCGACGTGTCTCGCATGAACACGGGGTGGTGGTGGATGACTTCTCCGACATCTGCAAAAGAAAATTAAAACGATATCATTTAAAAAAGAAAAATCAGTAATTCTCTACGCACATTCCCCCATTTTCAGAAGTTTGACTCACTTTCGTGGGGCAAGCGAACTTTCGCAATTTTCAGCAGGCCGTTCGACTCCTCGATCGGCGTCAAACGACTCGAAGAAGCGGGCGACATTTGATTTCCGGCGGCCGATTGATCGAATCGATTAGCCGAAAGCGATCACTCGAGAGCCGAAAGCGGAGCGGAAAGAAACAAAAGAGCGCTCGTTTGCCGCCGCTAATGACCGACCGCCCCGCTCGCCGCCCGGCGGACGGACGGACGCGGAGTTCATCAATTTTCGTCGACGAAATCGGGCGGCCGATCGGCGAGCGGGCGGAAAACAAAACGCTTCTTCGCTCCTTTCTTTTTTCCCCGCTGCCCTCCGATCGAACGATCGGCGAGCGGCGACGCGCCCACTTTTCGCCCGCGAAGGAGTGCAAAAAACCTTCGCTCGCACCCCGCAATTGCTTTCGGAAAGCGAGCGTCGTGCACCCATTTTCGTTGGAATGTTTCTGGCTGACTATTCGTGCACGATTCTTGTCCCTCCCGACTGATAAGAAGCGAGTGCGAACGGAAGAGAACATCCTTTTGCGTTCCCCCGCAATGACGTCAATGGACGAAAAGAAGCACCTTTCTCGCCGTTCCTCTCCATGATCACGTTCAGGTGGTTGATGCGCGAGAGGGTGCGCGGCGTGAAGTCGTTGTCCGATCGAACGCCCGTGCCTTGAGACAGCCGACTGGACGGGCGGAGGTTCTGGGCGGTCGGCGAAGGGGTGCCCTCCTGGACGACGTTCGTGGTCAAGTTGGTCTGCGTAGTGATCGTCGTGGTCACTTGCTGCTGCTGCTGGCCGGGCGCCGCAATGGATTGGAAGGGCGGGGTCGCCTCCTTCGCCTGCCGCGCCTCCAGCGGGTGCGGGCGGTAGAGACCATTGAGTTCGACGGGCGACGGGTAGCCATTCAAGGGCTCCCGTTTTCGCTCTTCCAGCGTCTTCTGGTCGACGCCCTCGTAGGTGGAGAGCTGGGGCGGCGACTGGGCGCCGTTGGGCGAGTGCTGGGGCAGCGAACGGGCGATGTTCAGGCGGATGGGCTCCTTCTTCAGCCGCTCGATCGTCTCGTCCACGTCGTTCAGTTCCCGCTGGCCGTTGTCGAGGATTCGCGGTCGTTGAGTGGAGACGACGGCCGGCTTCTCCTCGATTCGGGTCGTCTGTTGCGTGATCTCGAGCACTTTCTGCTTCTCGGTGGGGCTCACCGGCGAGATCAACGGCCGGCGGGCGACTTTGGGCGAAGTGGCCGCCTTCTGCTCCGTTTCATCGGTCGGCTTCTTCTTCAGGCCGCTTAAATCCAAACGAGCTTCCTGCTGGCTGGTCGCCTTTCGGTCCAACGGCGGCTGGTCGGCGAGCTCGTCTCGGGCATTTTGGATGCGGACGGCTCGCGGGAGGGCGGGCGAATCGGTCGGCTTCTCTTCGTTCTTCGGCGCTGCGGGCGAGGTGCCCGGGTAGGGAAGGACGGGCGCCTCGCTGTAGCGCTCGCGGTACACGCGGACTTCGGCAAGGTCCTTCGTGGACGGCCGACGTTCCACCACCTCGACGGCGATCTCCTCGAACGGCGTCGCTCCTTTCGAGGTCGTCGACTCCTCCGAGGCGGGCGTTCCGATCAGGACGGGCGTGATCTTCCGCTCGTTCACGGTCGTCTTCTCTTCGGGGGTCTTCTCGTTGGAAGCGACTTCTTTCGGCTGCTCGACCGGCTTCTCCGTCGGCTGTTCGGCTTCTCGTTCGACGGGTTCGGGCTCTTCCTTTGCATCCTCGCTGGTGATCGTGATGCGCGTGTCTTCGACCTCGTCCTCGGCGATCGGAGCTTTCGGTTGTTCGGCCGCCTTCTTCTCTTCTGCGGTGGTCTGCGGCTGCTGGACGGGCGGTTCTTCCTTCCGCTTCGTTTCCTCGACGACCGGCGGCTGCTCGTCTTCCTTCTCCACGAACTCGACGACGATCTCCGGCGTGGCGACGCGCACGGCCGGCGGCTCCGACGAGGCGGCCGGCGGGGGCGTCGGTTCGACGCGAATGGCGACGTCGCGGAACTGGCCGGCGGACGCCGCTCGTCCCTCTTTGAAGACGAACGGGACGATCGGCGGCGTGACCTCGCGGATGGGCGTCCAGCGTTCGACCTCTTTCTTCGCATCAGCTGGGGATCCCTCGTCTCGCACTTCCGGCTTCTTCTCGTCCTCGGTCGGCGGCTTCTCTCCTTCTTGCTTGACGTCCGTTGGTGCACTCGCCGCCTTTGCCGCTCGGGGCTCGTCGAAGGAGGCGGCGACCGCGCGGCCCACCTGGAGCGGCGGTTGGCTCTTCGAAGCGGCGGTCTTCGGTTCCTCCTTGGGCTCGCCGCCGGCCGTCGTGCAGGTGGGCGGGCTGAACTCCGTGCGCACTCGTCGGCGGATCTCCACCGAGACGTCGCGGGCGGCGATCGCGTTCGACTGCGAGTCGAGGACGATGCGCGTGGAGAGCTGCCCGTCCTCGCTGCGCTTCTCGTTCACTTCGATGCTCACTTCGTGGCACGCCTCGTCGGCCGGCACGTGGAGTTCGGCGGTCGGGGATTGGTAGGCGATTTTCGTCAAGATGGGCGGCTTCTCCTCGTCTTCTTGCGGCTGCTCAGCATCCGGCTCGTCTTCCTTCCGTTCGATCTCGAGTTTCTCCGCCTCGTCGTCGGGCGTGAAGCCGCCGGTCGTCGCAGTCGTGCTGAGCGTGTCCGCGTTGGCCGTCGACGGGAGATTCAGCGAGCGTTCGGTCGAGTGGAGCGGCGCGGAGGCCGCCGGCGACGCGGTTTGCCGCTCGTCGTCGGTCGTCGCACTCGGCGAGAGCATGTCGTCGTCGGTGGCGCTCGCTTCCAGCACGGCGTCGTCGCTCTCTGCCCGCCGGTGCACCTCCACGGGCACCACGTGGACGGACGGCGGCGAACTAGACGCGCCGGCCGCTTCTTCGGCGCTCTCGCTTCGAATCGTCGATTGGGAGGTTTTCGGAAGGAAGAAGGTGGCCGCGACGTTCGCATCTCCGTCGATGTCCTCCTCGTCTTCTTCTTCCTTGGACCCGACGGTGGGTTCTTCGATCACGACGGGAGTGCCCTCTCGCTTCTCTTCTGCTTGAGCAACGGCGGCGAGCTCGGGTTTCAGTTCTTCGACGGTCGTGTCGGGAATCCCTCCACCGGTCGTCGCCGTGGTGCTCACGGCATCCGCTTCGGGCGGGACTTCAAGCGAGGAGAACGGCAGCGGGAGATCGTCGGCAGAGAGCCGAGCGTTTTCTGTGAGCTCGACTTCTTTTTCGTTGTCTTCCGCCGTCTTCTGCTCGTTTGCAGGCGGCTCTTCGGGCGTTTCGGCGGGCGTCGGGACCTCCTCGATCTTCTCGACGGCGGGATTCTCGCTGATGGACGCCGTGCGGCCGATCGAACCCAAAGAGGCGCGTTTGACGTTCGAAACTGCCGGCTCGGCGCTCCCGTTCGACTTCGACGAGCCGACGGATGCGGTGGACGGCCGTCGAGCTCCAACGGAATCGCTGGCGGGCGTCGAGGACTTCGGAGTGGACGGTGAAGCGGATTTGCGGACGATCGCCGCGCCTCCGGAAGTTGCGGGCGAGGCGGACTTCCGCGTGGTCGTCGTCCGCCGCTCGGCAGTGGCGTTCGACCGGAGGATGCCGCTCGTGACGCCGCCGTTCCGCCCGCTGCCCGTCGAGCCGGTGGAGCCGCTTGGGGACGGGCGCCGTTCGTGGAGTGACCGCCGTTCGGCCGATCCGTTCGACGCAGTCGACGGCTGCCGGTTGGTCGTCGAGGCGGTGGCCGAAGGCGATCCACGAACTCCGGCCGATCCGCCGCTCCCGTTCGACTTCAGCGACGTGCGGGAGGTGGCCGAAGTGGCCGACGGTCGCCGCGCACTCGTGGCCGTCCCGTCGGCTTTTGGCGGCGTCTTTCGGTCGGCAGAAGAAGATTTCGGCTGGTCGGCGGGCGGCTTTGCATCGACCTCATCGCTCTTCAGCTTCTTTTCGCCCTCCTCGCCGCCGAAGTCCACGGAGAACTCGTTCATTTGAACGCGGACGGTCGACTGCGGCCGCTGGACGGAGGGCGACGCGAGCGCTCGCTTCGACGGTTCGATTCGAATCGGAATGTTGCGAGTGCGCTGGACGGTCGACGTGCAGCCCGAAGAGGCGGAGGACGTCGAGGAGGCGGTCGAGGCGGAGCGCGTGGTTCCGCTGGTGGTCGGCTTGTTGGCGGTCAGGACCATCAGTTTGTTCGCCGTGGAATGCTCGCTGTCCGGCAGACGTCAAGAGTACATCGTAGAGAAAACTGTGGAGTGTGTGCCTGAATCCGCTGAGCGTGAGAACGGGTCGGCTGTTTGCACGAGCGAGCCCGTTCGTTGCGAGCAAAGAATTGCGAGAGGAAAAGAACGCCGGCAGCAGCAATCGAATTATTTTGAACGGCCGAACGCGTCGAGGGATGACGAGCAAAACGGAAAGGAAGGAAATCAAACTTTCGAATTCCGTCGGGATTTTGAGCGACGAGCGGCGGCGAGCAAATTGGCGGGCGGCCATGAACCGAAATAAACGGCCGTTTATCGCCAGATGTGCCTCCAGCATGAAGTTGGGGCACGTCCACAGCCAACTGGAGGAAAGGTTTTGGACTGCCGATGCTGGCGGGCGATCAATAACAACATCCGCGAGCATGCAACAAAACGGAGGGGTCGCATCGCCCGAAGCAATCCGTAAAATAGCGTCGAATTCGAAAAAAGCGCAAGAAGAACGAAGATTGTTGGCGTTTGGGATTGAAGACGACGCGGGCGGGAGGGAGGAAGGGGGTGTTGATCACTTTGCCCATCGGCCGCTCGTCCGCCCGATCGCTCGATTGGCCGCCGCGTAATCAAAAGTCGAGAGGCGCGCGCACTTGCAAGAAGCGAGGCGTTCTTGATTGCCCGAAGAAGACTGGGGTTTGTGGGGCGACGTCTTCGAGTGGATCGGAATGACGAATCGGAAGCAAGACGTGCGGAAGAGATGTCTTTCGGATCAGTCCACTGCTTTCTCCTTCCGCTCCGACGACCAAAAGCACAAAGAAAGAGGAGAAAAAGCGGGAAAACGAGGCGGCTTTTCGCTTCGACGCGCGCCGGATGGACGAGCGCGCGGTTTGGATCCGCCGTACGAGCGTGCAAGCGGATTTGTTGCGAATTTCGGGAGGAACGAGCGAGCGAATCGAATCGAATTTGATTCCGAAGGAAAGATGGAAGATCATCAGACCCAAGCAAGCAAGAAAGAAGCGAACACTTCGAATCGATCGGCAACTCTCGCTTCTCGGCGGAGCAATTCGCGTCCCGAGCGGTTAATGAACAAGCGGGCAGGGCGGGCGGGCGTGTTTGCACAAACGCTCGCCGTCCACTCGCTCGTGTAAAGTCGGAGGTCAAAACGAGCGGAAGGTGGGCGCGATTTTGATCGACGAGAGAGGCGGGAGTTTCCGCTTCGCCGGGCGGATGCAAATTGAGCGAATGCCCACGCACAAAGCGGCGGTCGGCCCCGACAAATCCGCTCGGAATCCCGCAAGCCTTCCGGTCGGTCATTCGGCTTGTTGGCGCCGCGCATTAGGCGGCCGTCCACTAATCGGAGGTCGCGACGGGCGGAATTAGGCGGACGGAACACAAACAAACACGAACGAACGGCGGAGTGATCGAAGCGAGCATTCCATTCCATCGCATGAATCAAATGCGAATAAAACGAATGAACGAGCATCACGAGTTGCAACCACAGACGCCCGCTTTCGTCCTCGGATCGACGGCACTTTGCAGGCGGCCGCGAGGTCAACAGCCGCTGCTGCAAGCCGCCGGCCGACCGGTGCGCCCAACCGAGTGGCCGAAATCTGCGAGCAGGTAGCCGAAGGGAAGACGCACCATCCTGCTCTTCATTAAACCCACTTGTCAGCCGGCCGGGCGATCGGCCAGGCGGCCGCCAGGCGAGCGGATCGATCGGGGCCACCCGAAGGACAAAAGAAAGCGGCGGCCGGCAGGTGAATCGGCCGCTCGATTCGATGCGCCTGGCCGCTTGTTTGGGCCGCAGGAGGACGAGCGAGTGCCCTCGGAGCCGAGCAGAGCGGCCGAGGATCCCGTGCGGGCATTACACCAAACCGACTCGTTTCGCCACTTGTTCCCGCCGCTCCTTCTCGACTTTTCTGCTCGCTGCCGGCCGCCGCGAGATCCTCGGCACAAACGGCGGGCGGCGGCGGCGGCGAGCGGCCCGATCGGCCGGCCGGCCGGCGGATGTCCGCATTGACCTTTCGTCCCGGGCGGGCGGCCGAATGGATGGCCGCGTTTTATACGCACATTCCGCCGCCCGGCCCGACGACAGCGACGGCGGCGGCGATCGGCGGGATGAGTGCGGGAACAAGCCGTTTTATGAGTAGCCGATTGACTTTCGCCCAACGGAATTGGAGGCTTTCGCAAGGGAGCGAACAGAAAGCAGCGAATTGCGCTCATCTCCAGCCATCTTTAAAAACGAACAAGGAAAGAAGGAGCAAACAGCCGATGGCCCGAGGGAGCACGCCTATCCGCCATCCGAATTGATCGATCATGACTCCAAATGTCAAATCGAGCGGCAATTCGAGCCGATCGATCGGCGTCATTTAAACTCCGGCGGACCCACGGGCCGAACAGGCGGCATGCCGGCGGGTTTGCGGACCTCGCGGACGTCTCGTCCTATCCCGTCATTTCTCCGAGTTCCAAGCGGAGGGAGTTCCCGTGCAAACAAACAAGAGGCGATTAGAACGAAGGCGCGAAGAAGACCGCAGCCCGCGGGCGCATTTCCACGAGATTCATCGCCGGACGGGCGAAACGTAAAAAAGGAGAAGAATGAGCAATCTTCTCGCTTCTTTCCGCGCCCAACGCCCGCCCGAAACCGCCGGAAGAGGCGGCCGGCAGCGTCGAAGGAGGAAGAAGAAGGTAAACAAATCCGAGAAGAAGCGGAAAGCAGGGGAGTGCTTCTTCTTCGAAGTAATGAGAACTCTCGCGAACGTCCAAGAAGTTCCTGGGTATCTCATTTGTCTGGCGACCTTCCCGCACAAGACTTCCGCTGGCACTCGACGGAAGGCGATCGGAACTCAATTACCGACTGACTGGCTTGCTCAAGGACAACGTCTTTGCATAAGGTCCGAGAAACACCTTCAAATTTTCAAGTTGGCGATCGAAAGGAGAAGCGTGAGTCACCGGTTGACATTCAAGCGCTGATTCAAGACGCTTTGCCCGCGGCAAGTTGGAAGTGCAGGCAAAGGAAACTGGAGAAAAAGCAACGGTCCGTTCAAAAACACCATCGTTGATCGCTGCAACGCTCGCGGGGCCGTAGAGCGAAAATCGTCGGCTACACAGCAGGAAGGTGTCGTTTCTTTGGATGGGAATTCGTTTCCATTCGTTGCCAAAGGTCAACG
Source organism: Aphelenchoides fujianensis (assembly GCA_024699865.1). Taxonomy (NCBI): domain Eukaryota; kingdom Metazoa; phylum Nematoda; class Chromadorea; order Rhabditida; family Aphelenchoididae; genus Aphelenchoides; species Aphelenchoides fujianensis. The sequence goes on along the minus strand of JAMPIO010000090.1, from coordinate 16,692 downwards.
TTGACGTGTCCTCCTTTCATTGGTCCCCGTTGAAACAAAAGAACCCCTCCGTTGTTGAAATCACGACAAATCTTCGCTTTTCTTCGTAATGTGCGTAAAGAATCCCCCATTTCGATCGAAACGTCCACCCACCTGAAGTCAGCGAAGAGCGCCGGCTGCTGTGCGTCCCGCCCGCGCCGTAGTACATCGATCGAGGGGAACCCGATCTGAAAGCAGAGGATTGAATCGGTTGATTGCAGGTGTGAATGAACGAGAGAAGCTCGTTCTTGTTAGTCCAGAGTGAGTGCACCCATTAGTAGTGAGAGGACAGCACAAGCCTATCACAAAAGACAGCAAGCTAAAGCAACACAGGACAACGGAAGCCGACTCACTGCTCGTCGGAGAGGTCGCTGGCCGAGGATTCGAGCTGGAGCTTCCGCTCCGGCTTCAAAATTCCGCGTCGCGCGCCGGCCGCCGCTTGGAGCATCGCGAGAGGAGGGGCGCTGGAATGAGCCGCCGCGAGTCACTTCACCGAACAAAACCGCGCGAAGTTTGCGAACCGCGCGCGAGATCCCGTCGCTCACACCGCCCGCCGCCTGCTCGCGCGCAAACGAAACGAGCCGAAAGACACTCGAAAATCGCCGTTGAAAAGTGCGCGCGTTGCCCAACGTCGCCCCCGCTTGTTCACTTCGCTCTCGTGCACTGCGGGGGCCGCCGCGCGGAATGAGCGCGCAACAAACGAGGCGATTTTGGGCGTCGATTCCGCGTTTTGGAATCCGATGGAGCGAAACGCGGAAAGACGGACGGGACGCAAAATGGATCGTCTCCGCAAAAAAAGAAGAATGGGCGAGTCGTCTAACCGCCGCCGCCGCACGCGCGAGACCGGGGCAAAACAAAACAACGAGCGACGTCGAGAGTCCCGCGAAATCCCGGCGGAGTCGTTAGACGAAGAGATCCACGCGCGCGGAGATCTTGAAAGCGACGAGGGGGACGATCGGCCGCGGCCGAATGCAACGAGTGTTTGTCCAATGCGCGGGCCCTTACTCGCTGCTCGTCCCAATCAGCAACAGAAAGATCGAAGTGGGCGGTCCTTCCGTTGACCGACCCGTCCAGCACTTTTTATAAAAAGAATGGAAACTTCGACCGCGCTGCCCGTCGGCAAGCAGCGCGTGGAGTTTTTACGCCCACGGGGAGCCCGTGACTAACCAGCGATCGGCGCAGGTGAGCGTCGTGAGTCACCGCAAGGCGGCGGTCAGCAAAAGGCGGGGATCGCAAGAAAAAAGAATGAAAGCCGTAAAACTTTGACTGGAAGCCAACGAAGTCCGGCGGCTAGAAGACGTTCGCTTCTGTCCGTTCGACTTCTGTTCTGCCGTCCGAAAATAATCAAATTTCCTCGAAACTCCGCAGAGAAAAAGCGAGTGGAATAAACTCCCGGATTTCGAAAATAAACTTCGGATGGCCGCCGAATTGCTCACGAATTTCCGGCGGTGAATCACGCAATCGGCGATCGAAATTCGGAGAGGAAGGATCGCGTGTCCTTGCAAAGCGAACGGAAGCACTCGGCCGCCTGTTCGAGCAAAACGCGGAAGGGATCTGTGCGCGGGTTAATCGAGCGGGCATCTGGCGGCCAAAAGAAAACAAAAGAGCGCGACGAACGAGGGCTTTCGATTGGTTTCGAACAAAAGCGAGGTCTCGCTCGTCGCGGTCAATCTGTTCGCTTCGCATTGGCCGGAAGAGCGCCCGCCATCTGTTGGTCCAAGCCGGGGAGCGGTCCGCTGACCACTTGCCGGCAAAACGAAACCGCCTGCCGCTCGAATTTCACCGCAAAAAACCGACAGGCGCGAGTGGCGGCGGGAAGCGAATTCGAAGTTCGGAAACAACGGCAATCAATTACGCGGCGGCCCTTTGGATCGACCGCCGCTCGCTTCTTTGCGGGCGGCGAATCAATCGAACGGAGTCGAGCGGTCGACAGGTGGGACTACCGATTGAAATTCTTTCGCCTCGATTTCCCGCACTCGCTCCGTTCGCTTGGTTCGGGGAGGAAGAGAACGAAAATAATTGCCGCGCAATCCCTCACAGAACCTCTGGAATCCACGACTGTCGAACAAAACGGACGAGCGGGCGGAAGGCTCCACAAAAGGATTCCGCCCGCCCATTCATCGCGTTCCGGTTTCGCTCATTCGATTACGCGCGTGTTCGAGGCAGCCGGAAAGGGAACGCGGAGCAAACAAAAGCCACTCGAAAAGGACGATTGCCCGCAATCACCAGGGAAGTCACTTTTTTTACCGTGGAGTTTTTACTCGTGCTGTATACCATTCGATTCGTCTCGTCACGCTGATTCCACGTATGTAATTTGTTTCTGCAGAACGTGATCGCACGTGGAGTTACGGCCACGCAAAGTCCACGTTGGGGCTCACGCAGAAACTCACGCAGGTGCCCACGTTTCTCCGCTTGTTTTGCGTTTCACACCGTGAAACTTTCCACGTAGAAAGAGCATACAAAGAGCAACATTTTGATGTATAACACATCGACTGTACTTGTAATGCCACTGAGTAACGTGCCAGTCTGCGTGGACTTCGCCTTGCAGAATCGTACAAAAAATTTCCAAGTTTGAGGTTTCTGCCAGAAAAGAGGTTTAATGCACTTCTGATCATCATTCAAGTCGATTAGACCAAAAAGAAATTAACTTCAAACATCAAAAAGCGAAAAGTTGCGGCCGAGGCGGATTCGAACTCCCGCCCCGGCCGGCCGCCGCTTGCCTGCCCTGCAAGCAGCGCCGTAGACCACTCGGCCATTCGTCCCAAACAGTAATGCGTCAAAATCTCGGACGTCAAAGCAAAACTTCCACCCACGGCTCCTGTGCAAAAACGCCCCCGGACGGGCGCAAAAAAATTTTCGCCATTTTTTGCGTTTTTTGGCCTCCGCGCGAAGTTTCCACAGGATTTGCACGGGGCTCCAACGTGGACTTTGCGTGGCCGTAACTCCACGTGCGATCACGTTCTGCAGAAACAAATTACATACGTGGAATCAGCGTGACGAGACGAATCGAATGGTATACAGCACGAGTAAAAACTCCACGGTAAAAAAAGTGACTTCCCTGGTCAGACCGCCGATCTCCGCAGAGGGCGGGCGGCACGCGAACCAAACGGCGAAGATGAAAGAAGGCGGCGGAAGGAAGAAATCCCCGGTTGGTTGGGGGCAGGCGTTTTTTCCGACCATTCCGCCCGCCGTTCACGTGAACCCGCGAGCCGAATGGGAATTTGAATGGCCTCCGATTACGCGAGCGGGGATCGGCGGGCAGTAAACGCGGCTTTTATTCGTCCGAAGAGGCCATCAAACCGCCCAACTACCTCTCTTCTCGTTCCACGTGCACGCAAACCTCTCGACTTCTTTCCAAGGTCACAAGCCCGAAGCAACCAACAAAAACTAGCAAGAAAAAGCAGAAAGAAGTGCAAACTGATTACAAGCGCCTTCCACGAGCCAACCCAAAAACACGGACTGTGTGGACGTCCCTCTTCCTTTGGCCCAACCAAACGGAAGCAACTTGCCGATTGTTTTGAATAAAAAACGAGTTTGCGGAGTTTGGTGTCCGCTTTCGTCGAGGAAACGGGCGGAATGCATTTTTGTGGCTTTTGGGCCGCTTCCCGGCCGCCCCCCCGACTGTCCACTCGACGAGCGAGACGCCCGAAGACGTCGGCCGGACGTTTATTCCCGCTCGTTCCTTCGGGCTCCTTTTCGGGAACGAAGACGTCAAAAAAAGGCTCTTTTTCGCCCGATTTCTCTTCGCGATTCCCCCGACGGGCCACTCGCTTTGTTTTTTCGTTCGAAAGTCCGTCATTCCGGGCTCCGAGCAGACAGCAGAACGAATTGAACACACGGATTATAGCCAAAGTTATGGTTAGAGGCCACACGTTCAACCAAGCATCCATCCAAATGAGGGAGAGAAACCGAAGAACCGAAAGAAGCAACGGAAAAGTGAGTTAGGTGAGCAGCCGCACAAAGAAACAAACCTTTGGACCAAACGGGGGCTCCGGAACGTCGCGAAAGGAGTTTCTTTCTTCGATTTCTTGCTTCTTCTTTGTTTCGTTCGTTTCTTCGTGCGGACTGCTCGTCCGGGTGGCAGTTCGGTGGGTGCAGGACGACGTGGAAAGCAGAAGAAAATCGTGTTTTTTCGTGATCCAAGAAGAAGAAACAACAACGTTGCGTCGACTAGAAAGAAGGACGTTTTGCGGACCAAAAGAATCGTTGCGTGTGGATAACCGTGGCCAAAATCTCGTGTGTTTTGCGGAAGCGGACGAAAGCGAAAGAAAACAGGAGGACGAGAAACGTGGGCGACAGAGTCGTTCGAAAAGCGTCGTATGGGCCGAACGAGCGGAAATGTGCGGAAGTGGGCGGTGCAACAAAACGAACAACAAACGCAGGCCTCCGCGCCGCCGCCTCATCGTTCCACCAACCTCGACGTTAGGGCGCCGTTTGGCTGCTGCGGGTGGCCGTTCTGGGCGCCGTGGTAGAGCAGCGGGTGGAAGGGGAGCGGCGTCTCGTTGTCGTCGTGGCGCCCGATCGGAAACTGCGGCGTCTCCGAACGGCCCGCGTGGCCGCCGGTCGTCGCGTAGTCGGCGGACTCCTTCAAACAAACACTCATTGGGAAGAAGTGAAGAGATCGAACCTCCGCGTCGGACGTCCGTTGGTCGGCGTGACGCCGTTGGGCGGGCGGCGTGGGCGACGCGTAGATCTCCGGCTGGCTCGACACGGAGTCGATGGTGCCGCCGCCGTAGTAGTGGTAGCCGCTCGTGCTGCCCGTCCCGTACGAGTAGCCGTACGAGGCGTCGTCCCGCGATCCGGCTTGCGATCGCTTCAGGATGCTCTTCGTGGTGGCCGCCGACGAGGGCGTGGGGATGTCGCGCGAGGTGCGGTGGTCCTGAAAGCACGCTCATGATCAGAAGACTGCCCACGCACGAAAGAACGCACTTGGTGGGGATGCCGATGATGGAAGTCGGAGAGGGCGCGTTCGGCGTCGTCGTCGCTGTACTCGTCGTTGAGGCGGGAGTTCGCGTTGCGCTGCCGTTGGGCCGCCGACGCGGCCACTCGCTCGCCCACGCCGGGCGGGAGCACTCGGCGATAAACGCCGTTGCCGCCGTTCGCCTCCTCGGCGGCCGCTTGTTCGGCTGCCCGCAGGTAGTAAGGCTTGTTGGGGCCGCCGTTCGCGGCGGGCGGCGGGGCCAACGGCGCGGGAGTGGTCGAAGAGTTGGGGTCCGTCCCGTAGAGCGCCGCCTCGCGCTCCAGCCGCTCGCGGTACTGTCGCTCGGAGTCGAGCACGATCTGCGGCTTCTTCTCGCCGGTCAGCGGGCTGCGCAACGTGGCCGGCGAGGCGGACCGCTCGCGGGCGCGGCCGGTCGGCGGCGGCGTCGGCGGCTTCTGGCGGGCGCTCATCGCCGCACTCCGCCCGCCGGTCGGCGTTCCCGCCTGCCCGCGTCGTTGTTGAGAGGCCGAGGCGAGAATGTGCGGCGGCTGGTAGCCGTACGAGTCGAACGGCGTGCCCGAGCTCACTGGCCGCTGGTTGCCGGCCGGCTGTGCTCGTTGCTGGGGCTCCCGAGCCGACTGGGCAGTCGGACGGTAGGAAAGATCGCCCGGCCGGACGGGCGGCCCCAACTCGGCGGCGACGTCGTGGTTGCGTGACGATTGGGGCGCTCGCCAGTCCAACTGCTGGGCGGAGTACGGCCGGGTGGGTTGTTGACGCGGAAGCGAGTGGGCGGGCGTTCGGTAGTCGCTGGACTCTGCGTCGCTCACCGCGCCCCGCCCGAGCGGCTCAAAGTCGAGCGGGTCGACCGGCGGACCGGCCGTCTTGCAGCGCGCACTTCGCGGATCGCGGGCCAGCTGCAGCGTGCGGTTGCCGGTGGGCATCAGGATATTCGGGGTGGCCGATCGCTGACGGACGGCCGCCGCTCGGTCGAACGTCCCCTGCGCGTCGTAGTAGTTGGGAGTGCGCGAGCGGAACGTGTGGTCCATGTTCTCGCGATTCGCACGCCGCAACTCGTCGATGTTCGCGTCGTACTCCCACGGCTGCGCGCCACGGCGGGGTTCGTGCGTGGGCGGGTTGTAGGCGGGCAGCTCGCGAGTCGGCCGGCTGTTCGCCGGTCGAGCGGCCTGCGGGGCGAGACGATGGGCAGCCGACTCCAAATCGCGGCGGCTCGTTCGCTGCTGCACGTTGGCGGGAGGCGGCGGGTTGCTCGCTGACGTGTTCTTTAGCTCCTGAACGAGGACGAGTGAACAAATCGAAAATTGCCGTGCTCACCTCGAGCAAATCCTCTTCAACTTGCCGCCGTTGCTGCTGCCGACTCATCGGCTCATTGCCGCGTTTGTGCCGCAGGGCGTTCAGCTTGTTGCGCAGCCAGTCGTCCGGATCCTCCGCCTGTCGCGTGGGGTCGTAGTTCTCCGTCGACGACAAACGAGGGCCGCTGAAACAGTAGCATGTTTGGACAGAACAAGCAATCGTTTGTTTGACAATAGTTTTTCTTTAACCCACGAGGCAAAAAGCCCGCCGAAATGCCCGCCGCGCGCCGCAAATCTCCGCTCCAAATCCAATTGAAATCGACAGAAAGCTTCAAAGTTGCGCGCGCATTCCGCCGCATGGCCACAAGCCGCTTGCTCTTTCGCCGTGAGCGAAAGGAATGACCGCCGAGAGTAGAGGTGCCCAAGAATAGAGAAGACGAACCGTTGCGTGAGGGCGTTCACCGAGCGCGAGTTCCGATGGCGGTAGGCGTCCCGCTCGAAGCCGTCCGAGTGCGCGGGCTTGGGCGTGAACGAGCGGCCGGTGGGCGGCAGTTTCGTCGAGTAGTCGATGATGTCGTTCAGCTCCTCGAGGTCTCTGCAATCGGAATGAAGAAGACGATCGACGGAAAGAACGAACCGTTGGGAGATCGTCTTGAACGGCTTTCGTTCGGGCGGTCGCTGGGAGCCGTACGGGGCCACCGACTGCGAGCGCCGCTGCTGGTCGGGCGTCGGGGTCGCGTTGTTCGAATACGTGAGGTAGAAGTCAGGGTCGCACAGCTCGTCCATCTCCCTGCAAGCAGCAGCGATTAAGCATCGACAGAAGTGGTTGATTGGCAACGTGTTTCATCTTTTCTGCGGTCACTCCTATCCGCATTCTGTGCTTCTCTCGGCAAAAGGCGGTAGATTTCCGTGACAGTCGCACAAAAACCGAAAGATACGAGGAAAACTTTGAAGACGCGCGGCGGCAAACCGAATTTCAGCCCTTCGGCGGCTAATTTCGGTCCAAAACAACAGCGTCTTCCATGCACCCGAAAGAAACGTTGGAGAAACAGTGGAATCAATGGACATCCACGCCGTGCTCTCGTCGTTCGTAACAAATACGAACAAACACGCGTGAGAGCCGAAAGAACGGACGACAAAGAAGGCGGGCGGGCGAGCGGAGGTGAAATTTGAGTCATGAATTTCGGGCCCACCGGTCGGTCGGCCGGAAGGAAAGTCGCCCGTCGGACGCACAAAAGGCGGCAGAATTCAGTTTTTCGTAACGAAATTAATAATCGGCGAAGAACTCACGAATTTCCGTCCCGTCCGAACGAGTCGAAGCGACGGCGCGGCGGCGTGCGGCGGCGGTCGGCGCGTTTCGCGTGCTCCACCACTTGGGGCCGCTCGAGCAGCTCGTCCTCGGCGAACGGCGAGAAGTCGAAGGCCCGTTGACGTCGCTTCTCTTCGGCCGCCTTTCGCTTGAAGTCGCTCTCGGTGGGCAGATCGCCGGCAATCTGCAACGAGCGAAGTGAGGGGGAAGCCGAAGGCCTGCGGACGAACCCGCGCGATCTCCTCGTCCCACTTAGGCGTCTCGGCGCGTCGCTGCAGACTCCCGCTGGCCGAACTGATGTCCCGCAGGAGAGCGTCGGAGTCCTTCAGAGCTTCCGGCGTGTCGGGGATCTCGATCTTTGCGGGCTCCACGGACGGCCGGCGAGGCGGCGGCTTCTTGGGCGCGCGGTAGTGCTCCTTGAGCGACTTGGCCGGCACGTACGAGAAGCACTTGGAGTTCGGGTCATAGCTGCAAGAACGAAGGTGAGTGGTCTGTTCCCGCGTTTCATTCGATTCTTCCATTCCTCCTCCAAACCCCTCGCCCGTCCATTCGCGTCGACATCTGCGGGACGAAATGGACGAGCGGGACGATCATTAATCCTCGCCCCCACTTCCCTCCGCTTTCCCACTCCCTCTCCCGCTTTCCATTCAACCCAAATGTTGCAACGGTCATCATTTTGAAGTGCCCATCAGATCGAAAGAAGGGATGAGTCACGGGAAAGCCGAATGAAAGCCAGACTTCTCCAATAAAAGCGTTTGAAACAAAAGAAAGCTAAGAGATTCGCGCACACGTCGACTCCTAACCGCCACTTTCTTTCCCACTGCCCGCTTGGTTGACGGCAAGAAAAATGAACGCCGGAAAGAGACGAATGTGAGGGAAAGCGGTAGGGACGTCGGGAGTCAATGACCAAAAAGAGAGATGACCTTTACTTTTGATTACATCTTTCTAATCGCCCCTCGCACCTGCCCTCGCTTTGGATCAAACTAGAAAAGACTTACCGCCCTTTGGCCACCAAGTCGGGTCCAATCTGCGATCCGCTGACGGCTCCAGCACGCGGGTTTTCCTCCGACTGACGCGTGGGAGCCGAGCGGAGGCCGGTCGGCAGAACGGAACGCTCCCGCCCGATCGTCGAGTTCTCGTCCTCGAACGACGCGCGCATGAGCGCGTCCTCGTCCTCGGTGGTCGACTCGGGCTCCGTGGCCGACTGGGCGGCCGGCGGCTCGGAGGCCGCGTAGCCGTGCCGCGGCTTCGGCGGGACCGCCGGCGGAACGACCGGCGGCATCGGCGCGCGTTTTGGCGTGTCGGCGAAGAGCTGCAATTCGAGAATAAACAGTCGAATAAAGGCGATAGATGTTGAAAAAGAGCGGAATCAATTCGAAGGCCAAAGACTGCCGTTTACATTCTCTTTTGTTTGAAAATCGTGACAAAAGCGAAACGAAGAGACCGAAAGTCCATTTTGCCCGTCGACCGAAGGCGAAAGTCGAAATCGGCGGCCGTTCGCCCGCTCGTCCCGGATTCCGCTTTGTCATTCGAAAAAACGAGCGGGACGGTTGGTCGGTGGCCACGTGCGGGCACTCCGATGGGCGGCGGTCGCGGCGACAAAAAGCCGTCGGGAAGTGAGCGGCGAGCAGCGGGAGTTTCTTTCCAGCGGCCGGGGGATTAGGAACGGCGACAAAATGGGCACGTTTGACTTCCGCCATTCACTTCCGGCATTCAAACGTCCCTTCCAACGGATAGATGCCCACCTTGCTGTTCTTCGGCGAGTCCGATCCGATGCCCGAGTCCGCGCCGTCCGTTTGGTTGCCGACGGCGTTCGGAGTGGCCGCAGCGGGTTGCGTGGAGGCGGAGCTCGTGCTCGAGGGCACCGTCGAGGAGGACGTGTGGTCGGAGGAGGTGGCCGAGTTCAGGCTCTGGTGTTTGGCCGCCCGCTCGCCGCTGATCCCGAACGCGTGCAGGTCGAAGTGCCGCTCCAGCGGGCGGTGGTTGTGGTTCAGGTCGAGGGTGTGCTCGCCGTTCGGCCCACGATCGCGGGTCGACTGCGAACTGGCGCCCGTCGAGGCGGCCGGCGGCGGGGGCGCAATGGCGGCGGCGTTCTTCGGCGAGTCGGCGAACGGCAGCGCGGGATCGCTGGCGCCCAACGACAACGAGAGGCTCCGGTCGTCTGCAAGCAAAAGAATGAGAAAAGTGGCTAGAAGTAGAGGCTTCTTTCTTTTTGGGAGTCACGAGCAAACTTCCCCAAACGGATGCAACTTCCCGACCCAAAGAACAAACAAAACAAACAAGAAGGAAGACCGCGGAAGATCCTAACCATCCAATCCGAAAGGTCGTTCCGCGGCCGGAATTTGGAAATCAATAGTCGCGCGCCCTCCGGTGACACGAGCGGCGGAACGAAAGAAAGCGAGAACGCGGGCAGGAAAGAAAGACGGAAAGGAAGACCCCCGCCCTCGTGGCCGCCCGGCGGATCGCGTGCGGGGGCTCGCGGCGCATAATTTTATTATCGGCGGCTCGCTCGGAGAACGCCGCCCGCTGCAGAAACAATGCGACTCGAAGGAATGGGCATAAATTAGAGAAGAAAGGCCGAGTTGAAGTGCAATCCCGACGGTCAATCCATGTAAGACGTCTCCAATAAGAACTCCTGCAAAAATCGTGTTGCCCCCCCCCCCCAACCGGAATTTTGCAGGAGTTTTCAAATGCGTTACCAAATTCTGCATTTTGCGGAATTTGGCAGCCAAATCCTGCATTTTGCGGATTTTGGCAGCCAATTTCCGCATCGTCAACTTTTGGCAGCGAAATTCTGCAGAATGCGGATTTTCGCTGCCAAAACCCGCATTGTCGAGTTTTCGCTACGGAATTCCGCAGGCTGCGGATTTTCGCTGCGATTTTCCGCATTGATCACTTTTCGTAGCGAAATCTTGCATTCTGCTGATTTTCGCTGCCAAATTCCGCAGATTGCAGATTTTTGTAGCGAAAAATGAGCAATGTTTGGATTGCGTTACCGATTTTTGACAATGCTCGAATTGCGTTGCTAATTACTTGCAAATGTCCGATTTGCGTTACCGATTTTTTGAAGATGGAGAATTCGTGTTGCAAAAATTTGGCAGTTGCAGAAATAGTGTTAGGGATTTTTGCATCTCCCACGCACCAATCAAATTTGTCGCAAAATTCCCATTTTTGCACTCACGCAACCGCCAAAATGACCTGCCGCCCCTTCAAACATACGTTCGCCCTTTGAAATGTGGCAACTTTCCGTTCAAATCACGTTAAAAATACACTCCTCTTCATCCCAACCTTCAATTCACTTGATTAAAAGCCTCTTCCGTACACTTTCACAACACTTTTCTTCACCTTTTTGGTCTACACTTCATCGCTTTTTTCGTTCTGAAAAGACTTGAAGCACGAATTCTGCATCTTCAAAAAATCGGTAACGCAAATCGAACGTTTGCAAAAATTCCGCTACGCATTTTTGTCACTGCCAAAAATCGGTAAAGAAATATCGGCAATGTCGAATATTCGCTGCAAAAAACGAACATCTGCGAAAAATCTGTAACAAAAAGTGAGCAATGCGGATTTTCGCTGCGAAAAGTTGACGATGCGGAAATTCGCTGCCAAAATCTGCAAAATGCAGAATTTCGCAGCCAAAACTCGACAATGCGGAAAATCGCAGCGAAAATCCGCAGCCTGCGGAATTCCGTAGCGAAAACTCGACAATGCGGATTTTGGCAGCGAAAATCCGCATTCTGCAGAATTTCGCTGCCAAAAGTTGACGATGCGGAATTTGGCTGCCAAAATCCGCAAAATGCAGGATTTGGCTGCCAAATTCCGCAAAATGCAGAATTTGGTAACGCATTTGAAAACTCCTGCAAAATTCCGGTTGGGGGGGGGGCAACACGATTTTTGCAGGAGTTCTTATTGGAGACGTCTTATGTGCAGGAAGCCGAAACGGAAGCCGCCCGCCTTCGTACACCTGCGATCAAACAGCAGAAAGAAGGCGGCCGAAACACGAAAATAAATCGGGGCGATTGCTGGACGCCGGCGCCGCACGTCCATGAGCTTTCGGGGGCCGCGTACACGTCCCCGCCGGCCGCCTTCGAACGATCGGCGGCTTTCGGCGGGCTGCACGCACCCGTCCGGCCGTCGGATCGCTCCGAATGCCGCCCGCCCGCACGGCGGACGAGCGGATTTGGACGAGAAAAACGGTTGGAGACGGCGGCCGGTCGACGCGAATGGCCGCACCACTTCCGACATTCCCGATCGATCGGCCGGCGGCCTCCGAGTGCCCGCGGGCGGGCGGCAGATCGGCGGTGCATCGAAATGGATTCCTTTGCGGCCCGTGCGTGTGCAAAGGCGGCTGTTACTTTCGGCGGCCACTCGGCGCTCCCGACGATCGGCGGACGACGGCGGCAGTGCGCCCTTCTTGCCCGCCCGCCCGCCCGACTGCCCACTTGGCCGCCGGCCTCCGATCGATCCGCCCGCGGCCCAAAGAAGAAGGCAGCGGAAAGATCGCGGTCATTTGAGTACACGACGCCAGTGAACAAGCCGCCCAACAGCTGTCCGCCCGCCCGTCCATCCGACCGGCGGCCGAAATGGCGGCAGTTCGGGCATCCTGGCCGCCGATCCGCTCGTCCCGCCGGTCGCCCGCTTGTTCGCCGCATCGAAACAAACAACAAGAAGGCGATGGCCGAACGGCCGGTTGATGACCAGTACGAACAGGTGAATGCAAAGAGGAGTGTTCGGAGACAATCAAGAGATGACCGTTCGTTCAGCAATTCCGGTAATTGACTTCAACAAATGCCCGCTTATTTCCTTGTTCATAGACGACGACAAGCAGACGAAAAGCGGCGAGGGCGTCCGGATCCGTCGGAATCAATCAAAAACGCCGCCGGCCGTCGAAATTCGAAAGAAAAAACGAAAAGCCGCCGATACGCTGAGTACTTCGAGTTTGATCGCAAGACACAAAAGTAGGCAAACAATTAAGTCGAGTTTAGAACAAGGAGGATTGCATAAGTGTTCGGAAGAACGTCTGCAAATTCCGTTGACCTCAAAGCGCCCAAAATACCGCTCGGAATACCGCCGGATGACCCCAATTGACACCCATTAAGCGGGCGAATCGATCAGCGGGCCGAACGGAAGTGTCCGAGTGGCCGCCGGTCTGCTTTGCGAACTGCCGGCCGAACGGAACCGCTCAGCACGGCGGCCGTCCGTCTTCTCGTCATTCCGGCGGGCCGAAAACGTCCGGTGAGCGATCGTTGAACTCGAGACAGACGGGAGAAATGAATGGAGAGGTTGGAATTCCATGGGTGGTCCGCTCGACCATTGGCAGGCCATTCGAATTAATTTTAACGGCACGGAAGTCTCCAGACGGCCGAATAGAAAGAAAGGAAAAAGAAAAAGGGCACTCATTAGCCGTCCGCCCTCCCAATTGCTCGCCGGCCGCTCACCTTCGGGCCGGTCGAAGTTCTCGTAGGAGTCGACGCGCGAGAAGTGGCCGGACAATCGATGGGCTTCCGCTCCGACGGACTGCGCCCTTTGTGGCTGCTGGGGGTCGCGGCGGGCGACCGGCGGCGCGGCCTCTTTGTTGGCGGCGGCGGGCGCCACGTGCAGCTGCGGCGTTTGTTGCCGTTTCAGCGAACTCGAGCGGGAGCGCGACTCGCCCGGAACGAAGTTGAATTCGATGCAGGCCTGGCCGTCGATCGTCGGATCTAAACACCCGTCCGTCCGGTGATCATTCCTTTCATTTGCGAACAAACCGGCAGAGTCGAGTTCCGGCGTGTAGAAGGTGAGTTGGGACTGGCGGGGTTGAAACTCCAGAGCGCACGTGTTGAATTGGCACTGGAAGAGGAGATGCCGATCGTCCACCGCCCCGTTGGCCGTGCCGCCCGTCTTCTCGAAGCACTTCACCAGCAGATCCCCGCGCAACGAGAGGCCCTCGTCTCCGAAGTCCAGTTGGGCGTGCGCGTCGTTGATCAGCCTGCAAACCGAAAATAGTTGTGTTGATTGAAAGGAGGAGACTCACAGCTTCTCGCTCGAGTAGACTGGCTTCATCCGCTCGTAGATCTTTAGCACGACGGATTTGTGCATGGGAAACTGGTAGAAGCTGATGGTTTGCAGCCGAATCGGTGCGGGGTTCACTTTCGTCGCCCCGCTGATCAAATTCGCAAAGTATTGCACGTAGCTGAACGAAACGGAGTGTTCGAACAAAAGAGATCGCCACTAACCGCTTGTGCGAAGGATGCCCGTCCAACGCGAGAAACTTTTCGCTGAACAGTTGCATGGCGAAACGATCGGCCACTGACTCCTCGCTGCAACCGAACGAATTGAAGATGAATTCGGTTGAAGCACGTACTTGGAGCAAACATTCGAGTAGTGCATGTAGGCGGCGATCACAACGGCAGCCCGCGCCCGGCAGCCCTTGCAGTGGATGACGGCGAGGTTCTGCGGGTGGGCGTTCAGCCAGCTTTCGATCTGCTTGCAAATGGAGCAGAGTTTGTCCAACGGGGGCGCCAGCTTGTCCGGCCAGCCCAACTCGACGACGGCGCCCGAATTGGCACGGCCGAGATCGGAGCGCTTTTGCGAGACGTTGAAGATCTTAAATGAACTCCGTAGATAAGATCCCTTCTCAAATGCTTGCCTTGTAGTGCTCCGGCTGGGCGGTGCGGCGGAGGCGTTCGGAGAACTCTTTGATGCTCGTGCGGTAGGCGGAATCCGAGCCGCCGGACGGAAACGTCAGCGCTAAACGAGAAAAGCAATGGCGGGAGAGATCACCCGCTCACCGATGATCCGCGACGTGATTTGCGTCTGCTCGACGCCCTTCGGCGAGGCCGCGTCCTCCGTTCTCGAGGCCATGCTCCCGTACGCGCTGGACGGTTGGGAGCGAGAGCGACTGGGCCGCAAGCTGGACACCGAACTGCAGCGATCCGTCGAACGAGACTTCTTGCTCTAAAGAACGACAATTAGTCGATAGTTAAAGGAAGAAAAAGACGTGAATAAAACACTTCGCAATGCATCACAACAGATCCGAACGGAGCGAAGGCAAACGTAAAAAACGGAAAGAAACCAGCGAAAGGGAGCAGAAACACGGGGGCGAGATCCGCAAAGGCGGCCGGCCGCTTTGTAAATCAATTAGGCGCCTTGGGGCGTCCGCCTTTGATCGCGTCCATCCGCTCAATTAATTTTATGCGCTCCATCGGACGGGCGAACGCACGCAAGACGTTCGTTACGGGCCCAACTCCCGAAACAAATCAACGCGTTGCATTCCGCCGAAAACATGTGGTAAACGAGCGAGCGATCGAATGGGATCCCGGATGCAACGAGAAGAGCGCGTGATTGGATTACTCTCGCGATCGCAAGGAGGAAGCAAGTACGTCCTGCTTGTTCAATCGCTGCTAATCAAAGCGTAATTACGCCCAATTATAGCGGTCAATGACGGAAAAACAAGACAAAAGATTCTCGGAAGTTCGCAGCGAAATTCGAGTGGAAATCGATCGCCGTTGGCCGCCCGCCCGCCCGTCCGATGGGGCCGTCGGACCGCCGGGGGTCGTTCGAGAGCGCTCGGGGCCGACCGGTCGGTTAATCCCGCCAGAAGACGGCGGCGAGAGCGCTGGAATCGCCGCCAGGCGCCCCCTCGCGGCCGCGTTTATCCCGCCCGATCCCCGCGTTCCGTTCGGCCGATCGCCCGCCGGCCGCCCGCCCGGCTGGCCGAAACAAAGCCGGCCGGCCGGAGACCACAAGCAGGCGGCCGCTCTCGCAATGATTGAGAAGCCGACGGGCGGAAGTTTTGACGGACGGCTGGTCGGACGAAATGCGAAAAAACGCGAAGCAAAAGCGGCTAATTGAAAGAACAGAGTCACAAGAATAGAATTGAGCGATGATCGTTGTTATGATCTCCAATCGCATGCTCGTTTCTTCTTGGCCACACACATTCCAAAACAATGATTGCATTCGATAAACGCGGCAGATGGACAAAAACCGGCCGGCTCCAAAGAACGTCCGCATTCCGGCGGATAAAAGCGACTTCCGGTCGGCCGGTCGGTCGATCGGCAAATGGATGTTGAAAGCGGGCCTGAAGAAACAGCAGAAAGAGCAAGAAAGACCTCGTAATGCGCGTAATGATTGAACGCGAAAGAGTTGGCGAGTTGCCAATTCGAAGGCGAAAGGCGATAAGAAGGGGGAAGAGCGAGCGAGGAAGGAAGAAGTGTGAGCAAACAACCCGCAAACGCCGTCAAACAGGCAATGAAACAAGTGATCGAAAGGAATGGAACGAGTGGACTCACCTTCTCCCGCCATGACGACTCGGGGCTCCCGCCGGCGCCATAACAAAACGAGGACGAGCTGTCGGGCTAAAATTCGAGAGGATTAGTGGAGAGAAGCTAGTTGGAACTAAATAATTCAATTTTATTCTTCCTACTTAACCTCTCCGTTCGTCTTCCTGGTCTCACCTTGTCCTCCAACTCGACACTCAGCCGGTTGCCGCCGCTGTGGCACCCGAAACAGCGCATCCCGACGGCGTTTAGGACGTGGGAGTTAGCCGACTCATTCCTCTCTCGATCTATCGGACTGCAAACTCGGGCAATAAGCTTTCAATGGACTGACTATGACGGTTACTCGACACTCGGACAGGGAACAGAACCACAGAAAGTGGGGAAAAGTCGAAGACGAGCCCCAACCCCCGCAATTTGTCCGTTTTCCAGAAAAGCGGGGCGGCAGCAATCGACGCGACGAACGCCGCGCGTTTTTTGCCCGTGAGAATCCCGAAGTTTCGTCTCTTCTTTTCATTCCGCTCCTCGCCCGACCTTTGGATCGCGCAACGTCGCGCGGGACACAAAAGGCGGAGGTCGCGGAAGAAAGAAGGGCGCCGATTGCCGCGCGTCTTGATCCGAGAAGCGGCCTCTCACGCGGCAATTAGAAAACTCGAGCAAAGAATTGAAGGAAGCCGTCGATTATCCAACTTGTTCGCAAAAAGCGCGTTTATTCTTTTCGAAACGAGGCGCCGGCAAACCGCCGACCAAACGGGCGATCGAGCGTCGAAAATCCGATTAAACGCGAGCACGTTTTGATCCAACCGCCGCAAAACGGGCTCCGATTCACGCGACCGCCAAAAATCGAGCGAACACGAAACTCGTGCTCGTTCGAACTTG